>VZRR01002371.1:611323-732519 GCA_013398015.1 Oreocharis arfaki | reverse complement strand
AGAGAAGAAAAGAGCAAGCAAGCAATCTTAGGTTTGTATGCATTTTAAAATGACAGCTAGTGTTTCAGTTCCAATAAAAGTGAGCAAACACATTCAGTGCCACCAATTCATCATTAACTTGAAAGTCAGACAAGTCTGTCATTTAAGATAAATATTAAGGGTGAAAAAATATCCAAGGTAAACATTATTAAACTAAATGTTTCGTTGATTTCTTTAACCGGTGTTTAGGCTAAACTGGGGGTTTTAATGCTCCCATAAAGAGGAGACATTAGTGCTCTTTCTTCTGATAATGTAGACACTAGAGAGGTGGGGAGTGTGAGATGCCAGTTTTCATTATTGTTCTGTTAAAGCTCTTTGCTGTCAGGAAAAGTCAGACTGTTTTCTTTCCTTCTGTGGAAAATTGACAGTTGATAGGTGAAACTTCAGGAATAATTAGTGTAAGTAACTATGTAAATTACATTGGGGAAATCAATCTTTCACAAATATATTTAAATTAATACAGTGGCCTTTTCTTTGAACAGTGACAGGGTGCAAAAAGATTATTTTGGATTCCTTCACCAGCATCTAGAAACCTACACTGCCTCTTTAAAAATAAATTACAGCCCACTCCACTCAAGAAATCACAAAGGGAGAGAATGATATTTGAAATTAATTCAAAAATTTCTCCTACGTGTTTCCAGCTGTCAAAAATGCATTGAAGATATGCCAAACATATTTTGAAACACTTTCTGTAATTTAAAGATATCTCAAATAATTTTTACTCCCAAAATCTTTACTTCATCTTTAATGGACCCATACTTCTCCCTAAAGCTGTAGGATGTCTTTTTATTTAGGTCACTCCCATTCTTTTTCTTTCCCCCCCGCACAAAAAAAAAAATAAAAAAGCCAACAATCCATAGAAACCAGATAAATAATGAAATTTACACAGTGTGGGTGTTGAGTTGGGAGTTTGTGTTTGACTTCTTCCTTTTTATTTGCAGAGCTCAAAATTCTTTATGTTTTAGAAAGAGTAAACATTGGTACTGTGGTGAGAGTACTCAGGCTGGGTTATAGGGATCAGGACTCATGACCATGGCTTTGCCCCAGATTTTCCATGTAGCCCTGGTTATGTTGTAAGTTCTCTGCTTGGAGCCCACTCAAGCAAAATGATACCCCCAAACTGAGTATGTAAGACAGAACCCAAATATACTTAATATCTGCTTAGCCACTGGAATACTGAGAGTGCCTGAATAGATTTCGTGGTGTGATGCCACGCACAGAACGATAAGTATTCCCATTTGAAGAGTGAGTTCCCATTCTGTGCTGTCAAATAAAAAGTGGCGGCACTGGCTGAAGATCACCTGGATGGCTCATTTTGTATAAACAGTCATTTTGGCAGATGTCTCTTTGTATTGGAACTCCTACTGTATTAAACATTTGCATTCTGCTTTATCTTCAAAATACTTTATTAACACTTCAGTATCAATCATCTTAATACATTTATAAAGACAGGTAGCATTAATACCTGTCAACAGATGGGGGAATTTTTAGCTTGAGAATCTACGAGGCTCTCAAGGCTATTTCTAGCTTTGAGTCTATACTGGCACAGAGCTTAGGAATCTCAAATAGTGTCCTTTTCTCTGTGGTTGAACAAAGCCTTTGCAGCACTTGAACCTTTCAGGGAATTGAGTGTTCAATACATACTCGGTGCTAACACTTTAAATGCATTCATTAAGACCATTATTCTAATCACACAACAGCTGGAGAGAGATTTCTGGAGGTATATTTTCTATAAATTACTGGTGTATGCAGAGCTATTACTCTTCATTGAAGAAACTATGGAAAACTTCGTGTCAATATTCTTCACGAGACTGTAACTTGAAATGCTATTATAAGCAAGGTGTTTCTATGGGAAGCCACGAACAGCTGAAAGCCATAACTCTTCCTTACTAAGAATCTACTCCAACCTCTATTAAAATCAATGAAAAGATCTTTCTGACTCTGGCAGGTACAGAATTGCTCAATAAAATGCAGAAAATACCCACAGGTTATTATTGTTCAGTCCATAAAAAGTCAGCCAAAAACTTACTATTTTTCGCAATGTAATGTGTGTACATGTGCTTCAATTCTTTTAAAAGCACTGGGGGATCCTGGTTCTTCAATAGACTGTTCACTGGAATCAAACATTGGCAAATAACCCTGTGGGCTCAGGAGCTTTTACTAACAGTCTTTTGTTCATACCTGCTAAGCCATTTAAATTTCATGCGAAGAGCACGTCTAAGATCTCTCTGACAAGCTGTAAGAAAATGTCAAAGAACCCAAAATGTAGTTCCTGAAAATATAAAGGAAAGCTCACAACAGAATCACAGGGCATTAAAATATTCCAAGATTTTAGAGCCAGGAAGCACCACAATTCACAAGAGTGACCACCTGCTTTGTGAAGGTGTTAGGATTTTCAACACAATCATTTTTATACAAAGTGCGAAAGATTTGGAGCAGAGCAAAATTATATTTTTAGAAAGGCAGATTTTATCTTTATCTGTGGACTTCAACTGGTGGTGAAGCAGTATAAAATTCTGTGGGTAATGATCCTTGCTTTTTAACACAGCTCTTAATTTTAATTTCCAGCAGGATCTTTCTCTGCCTCTGTCTGCAGATTTGAAAAGTCCTCTGCCTGAATTGACTCATCCTAGGGGGAGTGTGAGCAGCAGCTGTCCATGGAAGAAAGAATGCTAAAAAAACCAAAACAGCTTTCTGGGCTCAGTGAAATATTCTGTGTAACGAGTGCTTTGTATTTTCAGGTAAAGTTAGAAGCAATTGTAGCAGGTATTGGAGGATAAGTAACCTAAATGTTAAGCTGAAAAGGTTAGTTTTCTTTGGCTAGAATGATTTCAGTGCTTTAGAGCTGATCACCTTTGGCTTTACTGGGCAATTAACTTGATCCACCTATACATACCGAAGTGGCAGAAAAAGCTTGTACACAAAGACCCACCCATCATGTTGTAACTCATGTAACAACAGTTCGTGCTTCAGTCAGGTCTTTAGCCAATTCTGCCTCTCTCTCTCTGGGACTAATCCGGGTATATCATTGTAGGGGTTAGACTTTTCTCACTGGGGATAGTTTGTTCAAGCTGCTGATACCATCATTTTATGTCACAAGGGCCGTTGGCAGGGCACCGTTGTCAGTTCAGTGTTGTGTTTCCTGGGTGGGTTGTGCAAAACCTGAGTGATATTACCAGAAACAGTATGGGTTAGAAGAGGAAGACCACAGCTCCTGAAAGTCTTTGCAGCTTCTTTTGATGCTCGGTTCACCTCTGGAGCAGTTAAGTATAATACTGTTCACCTGACTTAGTTATTGAGACCATAGATTCCGATAAATGAAGGGTGACAATACAGCTAATCACCCACAGGAATAGATGACCTCTCTCCCTTTCTTTATCAGAATTGTTCTTAATGGTGTCATAGAGTCCTTTATTTATTCAAGGCCTAAAAGTTCCAGGAGCCCACTTGTTCCCTTGGGAGATTGTTTCACAGCTCAATGCACTTGTGTCTGGGAGGATTCCCTACAGCTTACTCTGACTCTATTTATAATGACAGGTGGATTTTCTACCTTTTTCATGATTCCAGCCAGGACAGGGTTCACTTTTTTACAGTAGCCAGGAAGGGCCATGGCCAGGACACAGAGGATATTCTATATCACCTCACATCATTGCTGGGGGAGGGGAAAAGGGGCTCCTGCTTCCAAGGAGAAGGGGTTCTTTCTGGTCAAAATAAACATGGCAGGGGGACCATCTGGTATTGTTTATTGTCTCAGGATCTGCGGTGAGCGTTTTCACATGTGAATGACTCCCTCATTTGTATACTTTTATTATTAATTTTGTTGTTGATACTGTTAATTTTCTTATCTCATGGCTGTTTCCAGTATATTGTTGTTATCTCAGTCTGTGATCTTTGCCTTTTGTGCCTACAATTGGAGGGCGGGGAGGGGAATGATCACGTGGTTTTTTTAGTGGGAGTACTAAATTGGAGAATATCGTTCCTAAACCATGACAACCTTACACTGAAAAAAAAATATGTAAGTGTATTGAACTTCCTGCAGTATCTTGAGTTTGATTCAAAAGATAGCATAACCATTCCATGTCAGCCTCACCCACCCCTGCCTCCCAGGTCCTGGCTGTTCTGAGTTTCCCAAAAGCATTTTCCTCTTCAGAATTACTGTTCTGCCAGCTATATCAAATACATTTCCCTTATGTTTATAAGCTCAATAAATGGTGCATATCTTTCTGTATCTTAGTTAATGTTAGTTTCTTATTTACAGGATTGTTTTAAAGTTTCCCTTCAACCAGCTCAAGTAACGACCATTTATCTAAAGGATGGCCTGAGCTTGAGAAATATTGCAATCCTCCACGGTTAGAACTGATTTTCTTTGGAAACTTTTAACATTTTATTGACTTTCTGAAAAACGATAATTAAACCCATCAGCAAGGTAGGAGAATATTCCTGGATATAGTTTTTGAAATTCTGTGTTTTGCCTACGTGTCCATCCTTCTGAATTAGGTGACCACAATTTTTCAGGCACATTCCCCTACAGCTGGTTCTTGGCCACCCTCTTAGGGAATAAGCAGGGTTTTTCCACCTGGAGAGACGTGGGTCCCTGTTTGTGTGCACCTTCCAGAGCAGCTGGAGCTGCCAACACCATGGCGGCATGAGGTCCCTTTGGGTGTTGTAGGTTTGGCTGTGCAACTTGACCTTCACCCCACCACTGGCAATAGAGATGGAGTGGCCAAGCTGATGCTACCTGCAGGTTCACACAGGGCAGAGGCAACACTGAGGTCCTGACAGGCTCTTTGTGAAGAATGCCGTAACTTAGAACTGAAGATGAGGTAAAGAGAGGTTTGTGAACTCTCTTCTTTCCATATGGGAAGAATGGATTCAGATATTGCCTCCTCTCAATACACTATACATACATTTTTTCAGCAGCTTGTCCTATTCTTCAATACTAAAACTTGGACAAAACAAAAGGAATTTTTCTTAGTCAAGATCCTCCTAAGAATTTAGCCTGAGGTATGAAAACCTCCCCAAAGGTTCCTTTATTACCAGAAGTCCGTGATGACAAAGTGATAATATCCCACCGTGAGATCAAGGATGGTTTGGAGATGGGAAGTTCTTTTCCTCTTTGCGTTGCACATCAAACTGGGAAAAGCTCCTGCAGAGCATTTGGAAGAACAGGTCAGCAATTCTCATTCACCAGTCTCTGTGTTAGAGCTGCAGACTCTTCTGACAGCACATGACCGGTGGGTAGCATTCCTGACTTAAACTGCAGTTTCAGACAAGTGCATTTCTAGTTCCTTCATTGCAGCTAAAACGATTGGTTTTGTTAGGTTGTGTGAAAGAAGGCTGGTTTCTGCACACACACAGAAGCACAGAGGAATAACAGTGGATAAGGGAACCCCAGAAGTATTTCTAGGGTATTTCCAGGCACACTACAGAGTCTCTGGACCTCCAGAGCTCTTTGCACATCCCGGTGGCAGCAGGATCAGAGGCCATGGGATGGACTGTGCCTAAGTTCAGCTGCTGGAGGGATCCTCACTGCATAATACATCAATCAGCCAGAAAGCGGAACAGGATGAAGGCATTGGGGCTTGCTATGGTTTCTCCCTGGGTTGATTTGTGTGTGTGGCAGTGTATTTATGTGTGTGGGTGCTGTATATATCTGTGTGCCTGCGCCTATTGGAAACACATGCTGCTTGTTGGGCATGGGAGAAGAGAATTGCAGATGCCTTCTCCAGGCTGTTGGGCTGCTGGATTCAGCAGCCTACACCAGGTTTTGTTCTGAATTTTTTTGGTGTGAAATCCATGTCCATGCATTTGCTTTGTTGGATTGAAGCAATTTTGAAAACATTTATTAATTTGTGTGTGTGTTTGCCATTCATGTTAAATGTTCTTTTGTGGTGTTGTTCCTGGCAGGCTTACCAAAGTGAAGAGCCAAATACAAGTGAATTGAGGAACTGTAGAAATGGCCTTAGGAGTTCTTTATCCGTTGATCAAAACAATGTGTACAGGTAAAGCCCAGCTGCTGGCATTGGCAAAATACCTGACAGGCTTGGGAGCTGGTACCAAGAAACTTGGCTTTGAATTGCTAGAGTTGCACATACAATCTTTAAAAATACAAAGATGTCCCACTGAAACCACTCACGCATTTCACTGCTTTGTGCTTGTAAGAACCAGCTTTTTACAATATGGGTCTTTTGATTACCGCTGAATACATGTGATTTCCCCAGCTCTCTCTCAAATCAATTGCATTTGCTTAATTTCAAATGTGTTTTCTTGAGAGGGAAGAATAATTAATGTATTGTATTAAAATAGTCAATGAGTTGTTGGCCATGCATGTTCTCTAGTTTGGCTTTTACTAATATTTGTGACTCCTAGATCCAAAGTTCTGTTATTCCTCTTTCCTGTAGCACCTGCAGCATTAACGACTGGCAACAGTGAGCTCTGCACCTGCAGACTCCCCACTTATAAAGCCTATTTCACATTCTCTGGAGAAATATCTGTTAAGACCAAGTTAGCGAACTTTTCAAACTCTGTAGCTAGCCTGGCACCTCAAAGGCCAGTGCACCCACTCTAAGAATTTGAGAGCTTTTAATACTCGAGTAATATTGTCTCCTACAAAATATTACATATAGATGAAATGAAGCTAGCAAGCTTTTTGGAAATAAGTGGTTGATTATTTTACTGTTTTGGCACAATGCCACACTTTCTACTTTCCCTGACCCCTCAGGGAGACAGGAGAGCAGTGTAAACAAACATGAAATCACAGTCACTTCAGTTTTCCTCATGATCTGGGTCTGCTGCTTATTTACTACGACCTTGTTCTTCAGAAGAGTCCTGCTGAAGCAACAGTGCTTGATCAAGCTCAGAATGGCAGAGCTGGGACCAGTGCTGGGGGTTTGTCATCAGTGCAGTCTGATTTTCACCTGGTACTGGGCAGTAGTCTCTTAAAATTCCTTCCCAGTTGCAGCATCTCAAAATCAAATTACCGCAGATCATTGATGGCATTAAAAATGTTGGCCATTTTGCATAACAGCATTGTGTTTAAATGTCCATTTACAGGATGAAATCATTTGTATTCTATCTGTATGTCTCAAATCAAGATAAAATATTTAAGACAGCAAAATGGTTAATTTATTTTCTTTGAAGGCTATTTACGGTTTTGAAGCCAACAAATACCAAATTATTTTGCTGCGTTCCAAGAGGAAAAAATAAAACAACAAACCAACAAAACCCCACCCAGACATGGTGGGTTTTTTCCCACTCTAGGCAGGGCTGATATTCATTATCTTCTTTTCACAGGGTCAATCACTGATGAAATAGAGTTTTGCAGTAAATCCCCCTTCCCCTTCTGGAGCTCAGTACCCACAGCAGCCTCCCACATCTCTCAGCCTGGCACATACCCTTGGTGGGTGTGGGTACCAGAGCCAGCCAACGGGGTCACTAGTTACCTCACTCCACTCCAGCTGCACCCGTGGGAGGAAGCAGCCAGAGAGGGAAGGAAGCTGAAGTACCTCCCCATGACACTCCTCCCCTCTGCTGCGGAGCTCCCGAGCACAGCATGCACCAGGCTGAGAGTGTTGCTGCCTCGAGAGCTTTTGACTGGTCTTTACGTGCCAAACCCACATGCTACAGTGCTGCGGACCATGGCCTTTTCCCTGGAGAAGTTCATTCATTCTCTGGACCTCAGAACCCTTCCCAGGGTCCTCCAAATCCAGTCAGGGGTCTATTGTCAAGGTGAGTATCGAGTGCTTTCTGGCAGGGTTTGCAAGCCTGTATTTGACATCAGGTCCCCCTTTGGACTGGAGCGTGGGGCAGGCTCATGGAGTTGTCAAGGGAGGATGCTCATGGAGTTGTCTCCTAGCAGTTTCCTACCAGCTGAAGAACGAGTGTGTTATCAATGGCTTTGGAAATGTCTTTGGTGAAGTGTGCACTCGGTCTTCTCGCTGGCAACGAAAAAGAAAATGTAGTTAGTCCTCATCATATCCTAGGAAGAGTACTGGAATAAGACATGCCTTTGCTTTGCACTTACACACAGAACTATCAATCCAGCAACTACAAATCACCTCACAGAGGTTAATTGGTTAAACCCAGCTTGCATGTCTGGGCCCGCCATGGAGAGGTACCTTCTGTCTCAGAAATAAAGAACCAGGGAGTGTGGAATGTGACCATGAGGGTCCATAAGGTTTTCCTGAAGTTCTGTCCTGTATTTGGGGGCACTTTATGTGTGCAACACTGCAAAGGGGGCAGTATGAATTAGATAGGAACAGCACAGGGGTAATATTTTACCGGGTTTCCCTGCTGCAGATCTATTTTTATGACATTTTTATGCTCTGCTTGTGCACAAAATACACCCAAAAAATTGTAAAGAGCCTTGCATTGGAGGGGAAAATCTGCTCTTGTTTTGGGCATTGACTTTGTTCAATGATAGTGAAGATATCATGTCAAGCCCATTTCTAGAAAACGAAAGTTACCTCCATGCCACTGAAAGGGAAAAATTGGGATCCAACTAATAGAAGAGAGAGGGCTTCATGAAATGAGCTGAAGTCTGCTTCAGCCAAATACCCACTTCTGGATTCACAACATCTCTCTTTACATCAATCTAAATATTTCCATGCTGCTCCATAGTAGATGGAGAGAGGAGGCAACTGCGGAAATTCTGATTGGCAATCAGTAGCTGTGGCCAGAGTGGGAGACTTTTCCCTCCATGACAACAGCCTCTTTGGGCAGAAAGGTAATGGGAAAGAGCACACCGAATCTGTGCTGGTAGTGTACTGTCCATGTACTCCTGATTGCCCATCCCAGTGGCTGTGGAAAGTACCTGTGAATAATACTGATACATAGAAAAGTGTTCTGGGAAGTAAACTTAGCTAAAATTACCCAAAACTTTTGAAAATACTCTTTTTCTGAACTTTGCTATGTGGCCCGTTTGAGTTTTATCTTCTAAACTGATCCAACAAATGTGACTGAAACAGGTTCTTAGTAAGAAAGCTACCACCTAAGTGATGAAGAGTGGAATTAAAACTAAAAAAGGGAAGATCACCTCCTTAAGCTGGAGTAGCCACTGTAGTTGTTTCTTTTCACATAGCTAGGAAGCAGAAGTGATACGAAAACAAGTTGTATGCTTATGTACATGTAGGCATGCGTACATATATATACATATATATGTATGTATGTGTGTGTACATGTACACAAAATACTGTGATATATAGATATATATATATACAGAAAATGCTATGATAAAATGATGGTAGCCCAGCTGTCTGCAGGTTTCTGAGTACCCACAGTCTGCATCCTGCTGCTCATGCATGGTAAAACTCACACCAGTACATTTTTGTAGCCAGAGTATTTCAGCTTGTGCTTCCATTTATTGCCTAAACCCTTCCACATGAGGAGAAAAATAGTGGTGAGCTAGCCCACAGACCATTCTGCAGCAACTCCTCTCATGTGACAGGAAAAGGCTATTAGCTGATGACTAGCCTTGGAAGGGGGTGTTACGTGCTCCAGAAACCTGAGAATACTAGCACTAAAAAGTGACAGCCCTTGTGCTGCTCTGATGCTTTTTTGGTCTTCAGTAGCACAACCTCTTCCTGTCCTCTGCTCCTGCTGGCTTCTCAGCTGTTCTCATACGTGTTCCATCAGCACAGCAGCTGCAGCACTGACAGCCGTATATGAGTCTCTTGTTTATACAACAAGAAAGACTGATACATTTTACTTGGCTCCTTGCCCTCACAGCCAGCACATCCCTCGCAAGAATACTAGCGAATACCTAGAAACACCAATGCCCTGTAGTAGGCTTCTGTGGGTTCCTCCTCTTCCTTGCTTCAGAGGAAGCTTGAGATGCTTAAGACACTCAGGCCCTGATAGGCTTGCAGGATCTAGGCCTACAGAAAGTCTCTTCAGGCCAGGCCCTCCCTTCCTCTCTCTGCCTCCTTCCCTGAGCTCTCTGTCTGTGTCAGATCTCTCCTGAATATTTTGCTCCCTTCTGTACCTGGCAGCTGGGGTGAACACATTGTTCTGTGATTGCATTATGATTTATGTTACATTTTCTGTTGCAAGGCTAGTGCTTTAGAGAGAGTCTGAAGTAACTCATGATATATTGCTAAACAGGAGAATGGGCCACTTTGAACACTTCAAGTTTCCATCAGGACAGCCACTCTTTAGTCCTTCCTCAGGCAGATCCCTCTGCCCCTGCCACAACCTTTTTGATCTCTCTTACCCCATGCAGCACACCAGCAATCACAGTGTGGGTAATGGCAGGTCTATCGGCAGGGAACATGGGTTTATTGCTGTGCCTTCAGAGACCAAATCTGAGCATTTGTGCACTGATTGTAATAGCTCCCAAATGGCTACACAGTCAGCCTGGTCAGCTAAGTGGTTTTTTGGAATGGGATTTCGTAGGAATCTGTAACCGTTCTCAGCTCAACCTACAGATAATAAGGGAGAAGATCAGTTGTTAAAACATTACATGTGATTGTTTGAAACTGATCCATTACCAGGGATAATTAATTTTCCTGTGTAAGAATTTAAAATCGGAAGAATTTTTATATATGTAGATGTTAATGTATATTCCCCTCTCCACAACCTCCCCCCAAAAGGGCAAGGTTTCTTGATATCAGCTTAGCCACGTACATAGAATGGCTAATGGAGTAAATTATGGTCTACTACATCCATTAGTCACATCAAAGCAGTAGCAGCCAACCAAAGAAGGTTACTGCAAGCCCCGTGATAAGACAACAACACAGTGTAATTGATTCACTGTTCTTCTCTGGTGCTGTGTGCTCCATTTACTCTATCTGGAAGCAGCATTTTTCACACACTGCACTTAGGTCTAATGACTTTACAAATATAGAACTCGCAAACTAGTCTTACACGTCTTGACAGATTTTCAGTACCTCTGGAAGCATAAGGAAAGTGTAATACTTTGTGAAGATGGATGTTTTCCATGTGGTGAGGTATTTTTATTGGAAGCTGCAAAGCTAAGCTCCAGGGAGAGAGTGGGAATTTACTTGCCTTTGGCAAGGTAACATCTCTGAAAGAATCCATTCTGCCTCTATATCCATGTTACACCAAACACAATCTAGGTCTCTCTTTTCAGACCCAAGCCTGCCTGCTACTGTTCTCAGTGGAGAGCAAGTAGAAAACATATGCTGTGAGCACTCATTCTACTATTAGTCTCTCTACTGGCCTATAAAAAATTATGTTCCTGCTGATACTAATGGAATGTGATGTATTTAACTGTAGTTCCCCAAACTGCAAATGGACACGACTTTATAGACCCTGCGTCCATGTGGAATACTTTCAGCTAGAAAAGCTACGGGCAATTGAAATTTTGCTGTTGGTAGTGAATTCTATGGTCTAGGCACCTTTCTGAGGAAGTTCTGTTCCTGTTTACTTCTCTGTTCTTGGCATGAAGAAGAGGAAAGCATTATCCTTGAATGATACCAGTGATTTTCGTGTTATACCTGGACTTTGGGGTTGGTTGCAGCCTTACCAGTTTGCCTCTAGGCAGGATAGTCAAGGTTTGAGGAGCTTGTTCACACTCCCATGTTCCTATTCCCCTTTCCCTCCAGCTGTGTGTGGCTTGATTGTCAGGGGCCCCACTTGCAGCCATCACCTACCACTGTCTGATGCTTCGCAAAGTCAGAAATGTGGGGTGTTACTAACAGCCCTGAGTTCTTCTGAAATGCTTTTCAACATCATATTCGAAAGACCATACAGAAGTAGAGAAATTAGTGCCATCCCTGGTTTGAAAACTGAAACACAGGTGAA
This sequence comes from Oreocharis arfaki, assembly GCA_013398015.1. NCBI lineage: Eukaryota > Metazoa > Chordata > Aves > Passeriformes > Paramythiidae > Oreocharis > Oreocharis arfaki. The sequence continues at coordinate 720,717 of VZRR01002371.1, read as the reverse complement.
AGGAGATGGTAGTTCTCCGAACGCTGGGGATGCCTCTCAGGGAGGTTGCTTTGGACTCTGAAGTCGTAATGTCCTTGCTACAGAAGCTAGACTGTACTGTTGAATCTCTGAAGCGAATAGGAAGGATGATTATAAAATGAAAGCAAGTCTCCCAGATACAAATAACTTGGTAATCAGCACTGATTAGAAAGGAACTACAGTGCAGACTGAAGTACATGACAATTTAATAGCTCATTAAAATATGTTATTAAAAAATTAAATTGCTGAGACTCCATTGGGAACTGATTTGATTGATCAAATATCTTTCTTTGAACATTTTAGTAAATATTGATACTTAGTGAGGTAAGTACTGTCTGACCACTGATTTTTACAGATAGCATGCAAGTGTGGGCTTTCATCTTTATCCTTCATGTTGCAAAAAATTATGTCTGTTTTAATACTGATATAATTATTTTATGGTTAATTGAATTTAATATTTTGCAGGCCTAATTTAACCAGTGGCAGAACAGTAAAAATGACTTTAACTGTGAAAAATGAGGAACCGCTCAAGGCACCTATTCTGTTGGTGTTTCTTGTCCTCAGGTTACCCACAATACTCCTATTCTTGCTCCACCTAAGCACATACATCAGTAGCGGTATTCCCCCATTTCCTCGGGGTTTGGACTTGCCAGAGTGCAGGAAGAGTTTGTAGGTCTGCTCTGCAGTTCAGCTGTTTGCAAACAGCATGTGTGCTGTGTAAATTGCAGTTCCAGGACATCCCCTCCTTATGACAGAGCAGTGAAACACGCTAGGAAATTCTGCACTCCTTCTCTGAGGAGAAGGGAACTGTAAGCCAGCAGCCTCCACCTCTGCAGGCTGGGTGTGCAGTGAAGCAGCGTGCTGTAGCTGTGGTACTCCAGTCTCTGGGGTTCAGGAAAGTGCCAGCTCTGTGCAGGGAGAAAATATCAGGAAGAGGCAACTGTGGGGTCACATGTACATCCTTGGTTAATGTCCTTCCAGACCTAAGGGATCTAAAGATTCTTAGAATTGGCAGGTGGGGATTCCTCCTCTGGGTAGATATTTGGTGGTCTCCGACAGCTACATGAGAGGCAACGCCAATCAAAACCCTTCAGGTGAATAGTTCAATTTCAAAACTCACTTTGAAATGGAACTATAAACACCATGACTCTTGGTTCCTTTTGCTGGCTGCGTATCCACCATCACTTGTTGTCTCTGCAGTTTCAGTTTCACTCTCTCTGCTTCTGTGACTGGGAAACGGCATCTTTCCAGCATGCATTTCAGCAAGCATTTCAGGGAAGTGACGGGTTCTGCTGGCCATCAACAGAGTTCAAAAAGTCTTGTTAACCCAGTTACTGTAGCTAGGCAAACTGAACAAAAAAGGAATTCTTGTCTATCCAATCTCAGCTGCCCCAAGTCCTAATTTAGACAAGAAATATCTCTCGACACTGACAGTTAGAAAATTATCACATACAGTAGAATTTTTTTTACTGTTTCTAAGCCAACCTAGAGAGAACAAATCCTGCTCCCTTGTCAAGTGTGATATGCCAATGAGTTGATGAAGGCTGGGGTATGCAGTCTATAATACACACGAATAAAACAAGCAAGCTGCCTCTTCAGGATTAATAAAGCTACTTTTTCTTACAAAATGTAGCAAGTAATTTAAACAGAGGCCAAGCATAGACAGTGTTGATGAAGATAATTAGGGTTGTACTTCTTAGAGGTGAAATATCGTTTAAAATGATCTCTGCATTTACTGGGTAGACTCTCAGTGGAGTGCACACCAAAGGAGAATTGCACATGAAACTGGTGAAACTTGTGGTACAGGGCTTTCACTTACTAATTTGTGTCTTTTTTTTTTTTCCTTTTTTTTTGAAGATAGAGAAGCCAAACCTATAAAAAAATTGATGGATGTTTTCCTTCGAATACAGTTGTTTCTGTTCCTCTTGATTGAGCAACTAAGAGCAAGAGCCTTAAGTACAGCCAGAGTAACAGATAGTTTGGATTCTCTTTTGTGGTCAGTAGTTGGAGCATGTTGATAAATTTTCTCTGTTAATACAAACCACTGAAACTCTCCTGCACTTGTTCAAGCTGCTTCAAAAGCCTGTTTTATTCTAAACAAGAAAGAAAGTGTTCTTCAGTGGATGCAGTATGAGAACAAACCCTGACTTTCATGGGTCAAATATTGCTCATTTTATTCATACTACAGCCCTCAATAGAATGAGTCATCCAGACACAGTAAGAAAAATCTGACCCTGGGTAGCTGGCACTCAGGATGAAGCTGATTTGAGGATCTCCTTTGAGGGGATTTTCTTTCTGTGACATTCAGTTTTGGGCCTCCCTGTGGATGGCACATGAGGTAGCAGAATACCCAAATGGCCTCAATGCAGGAGCCAACAGCTTGGCGTGCTGAAGCTCCCTTGATATTCTGGTTTCCTCTAGCAGAGAGCTCCCCAGCTGTTACTGCACTTGGGCTTCAGGGATGGGAGGAGGGGGTCTGCAGCAGGAGGGGCCCTGTTTTCCTTCCCATGAACCTACAAAAAGCCTATAAAAGTACCAAGACAATTTTCACAAACTCAGGCTCTGGAAAGATGAAGGGACAACTGTGTTAAATTGCATAGGAGGGAAGTTCCTGGAATAAACTTGCCATGACACACAAGCCCATGACTGTACACTGTTTCTGAGTTACAGGGCTTTTGTGACAAAACTTTTTCTTCAAGTACCTGCTGATCTGTTCATGAAGTAACATTGCATTTGTCCAGGTCCACTGTTTCTGGTTAACTCCCTTGGACAGCCGAGGCACAAGGGGCATCATGCACTGATCTCAGCAGGGAAAGGTGCTTAAACATGTTTCTAGTTCTGGACTGCACCTGTGAAGCGCTCAACACTCTGACCTGATCCTGCTACTCAATTTGAGCAGCCTTCCCAAGCCTAGTCCAATAAAATGTAGTTTTTCTGTTGAACATATATGTGGATAAACATACTTTAATTCAAGGTAAGTAACACTGTACAGAAAATTAATAACACTAAATAAATCATGAACAGCTATAACTGTGACTAATGCTGTTCAAAATCAAGTTTGGGCATTGTCTTCACTGCTGTAGTAATTCTGACTCATTTGTGTAAACCCAAATAAAAGGTCAAAGGTGTTTCATTGGGAGCTGTGGTTTCTCTTGCTCTTTCCATTATAGTGGGTGCTGCATGCATAAAGCTCTGTTGCCACATGCAGTGCGTGAGGCTCGGGATAGATGGGAATCAGAAGAATGAATTTATTTTTTAAAAAAAGGGCCATAAACCTACCAGGAACAGAATAAATCAGAAACTGCAGAAGTAATTTTTTTTAAAAGTCCATTTTGACTGAAATGGCTTAAAGCGCTTGACACCTAAAGTTTGACGTTATACGGCAAAAGATAAATCTTAATGCCTTTTGTTTTTTGATGGTTTTCTAGCGCCAAAAATCAGATCCCTTGCAGCCTAAGTAGGTGTGATCTAGATAAGATGCATCTTTGCGTAAAATCTTTTGGAAGATTTGCCTCCCAAACTGATCAAACCCAAAGACTTTTGTTGCTTGGGACATGTTAAAGAGAGAAGAGTTTTTAGAAAGCCCAGAAAGTTGCTCTGTCACTTGACAAAGGATCTTCCACTCAAATTCACACCGCCTTCATGACCACTGCCACCCTCAGGCATCTGAAGCACTATCTGGGTACTGGGGAGCTGGGGTATCCCATTCACAATGGGAGCACCTTCTATAGGAAGAGAGGGGTGGATAAAAGCCATACAGGTATTTTATCCTGTTTGCAGCCTCTGAGGTTAGAGAGAGAAGCTGGGACATGCTTCTTTCTTTGCCTCTCATTGTGCATAATTTGCAGCCTTTTCCCTACAAGATGTTAGATTATTTGAGTTTAGTGGGGCAAATCCAGCAGGCTGCTGAGCATCTTTGGTGCTTTGGTATTTGACAGGAAAAAAAAGCCACCTAGCGTCTCAAAATCAGAAATTGTTTGCTTTTCCTTTGCCTAATCAGAGTATAAAATGATTAAAATGATTAAGCAAAACTCTCCTCCCTAAAACTTTAAGATAGATCTCTCTTCTTGCCAGAGAGCATAAACTCTGAACAACTGGCTAGCCCTCAAATAATGCCCATAAAGAATTATATCTTTTTTATTGACACTAATTATAGATCCATTATGCCCTTCATATTACTTTGAGAGCCTGCAGCAGCCTTAATAAAACTGTGATTTCAGCTGAGCTATGCTGTAGGGAAAAATGGTCTATTGTAATTCTGGCTGAATGACTGCACCAGAGGCTGGAGCCTTTACCTGAAAGCAGGATCGTTTCACCAGCCCCTGAACCAGAGTGACCTCTCACAGTGAAGACAGCACCCGTATGGGCAACCGATGACAACTTAATAGTGGAGAAAGGAGCACTGGGAAAAGGACATGGGGACAAAGCTCTACTCTTTCAGGAGATGTAGGGAGATCTTTCATCTCCCTGCTAAGCAGCCAGGTTCACTGTTCTTTGGATCTCCTTTCAAAGCCTGCCAGCTGCAATGAATTCAGCGAGTGTTACTGAGACTTGAAAGGGAGAATATTTTCCTTCAAGGATTCAAACTCATGGGACTAGGGAGTCAATGCCTAGTGTTTGGCCTCCAAAGTAATTTGGTTTTGTTAGGAGAAAAGCTTGGTCTTTGTCAAAAAAAAAAAAAAAAGAAAAAAGAAAATGGAGGAAAAGAATGGGGGACACTTGGAAGTGCCTAGCAGCACCCGTAGCAGACAGGCTGTGAGACTGGGAGTCGGCCAGCCTGGGCTTGAGCTTCTCGCCTGCTGAATAATCCTCTCTGCCACCTTAGTCAAGTCTTTTATTTCGTTCGCATTGCTCTCCCTGGCCCTCCAGGCTAAGCTGCCCGGAGGCATTCGGCAAAAGGGAGTTCCATCCCAGTGATGTATTACTGCTGTTTACTCAGGGGGCTGATTGGGAGCCGTACTTTCTATCAGCATCAGTGAAGCGTTCACTCCGAGAGCAGTCACCGAATGCAGCTCTTAGCTGCTGGGAAGAAAAAGGGATATATTGCTGAGATATTTTATTGTTGCACCTTGCATTATAAAATATTTATCTCGGTGATAATGTCACATGCCCTGACACGAAGAACGACATCCTCCAGCTCAGGCATTCACTGTATTTATGTTTTATATTGCTGTTTTTAATACAAAAATGCTCTTCTTGTACCTATAATCAGAAATAAATCAAATAAAGAGCTTATGTTAGGGAGGATGGTGGTGTGGCTGTTTAACATTTTAGGAAAAATGGAGGGAAAAGATACTGAACCAGTTGTGGTGCTTGCTTTGATCTGATCACGGTGGTTGCTGGCACAGATTGTCAAACTAGAGATGAGCTTATGAAAGGATATAAATGCGTTTTTTTATTTAACAAAGTAACATTCCAGAAAAGGTGGTTTCAAAGGCAACAAGCTCTTTAATTACAGCCTTCAGGGGCATTGTTTGATCACTGCAAATAAGCTGCTTTATTCTGGGTTCTGCTAAAGTGTTGGTTTGGTGGTTTTTTGCGGTATATTGCGTACATCTTTCTCAAATCAAAAGATTCTGTTCTCAAGGTTACTTGATTTACATTTTCAAAGAGTTACATTTTCTTTGTGACTTGAGTGGGAAAAGCAAAGTTATTGTTGTGCAACAACAAATAAATGTTTAAAAAGTGAATTTTAATTTTAATTTTATTTTTCAATATATTGTGTGAGGGGGTCCACATTACACAGCTGAAGTAAAACCTCTCAGGGTCGCATCGTCAAAAAGTGGGAATTTTCAAAATCTTTTAAGATTAATTATTGTGGATTTTAAAGGAAAAAGAACTTTTATTATCCTTTTTGAAAGCTATGCAGTTTCCTTGGCTCCCTTTTAGCAGCACAAATACTTGCTGCAAATGCCTAGGTAACATTTTTCTTGTCTGAATGTAATCTTCATTGTACTATTCCAGGCAAACTGCCAAGCAAGGGCTAAAATCAGGGCCAAAGCAATCTAGTTGCAGACAAATATGTAATTAAAATCAATACTGTATGGGCAATTGCATCCCTAAAAATGTGGCCGGCAGATTTTTATTTTTAATTTTTTTTAAATACTAGTACCAATAAAAATAAGGTTTCTGCAATCATGGTCTCAGTCTGTGAGCCATCATCCACCCAAAATCCCGTCCTCATAATCTTTCAACCTCTTGGCCTGTTTCAAATACATCTGGTAACACGCATTTTACTACTGATAAGCTGTTGAAGGTTGGTCTCTGATGTTTTTAACTGGATGGAAAATGTGGCATACCTCCATTATTCTGTGGTTATATGATCTATCTATCCAACCTCTCTTCTGCAAATTAAAAGTACCATCCTATGGTCTTCACTGGTAGTATTACAAAGCATTTTGTTTGTCAGTGGGTTATGTACCCATGTTTATTTCTTTGATGGTAGAACAATGAACTCCTGTGGCTGTTGCAAAACAGGCAGAGAAGAAAAAAACAGAGGTCCAAGTCAGAAGTCTAGTTAAGGGAAGTAACATGCCATTTATTTAATTACAGGTGGGCTTTATATAATCCTTAGCATTGGTCTGTGGCAAAGATCATTTGTCCCTGGTCCAACCACCTCTCCGAGTGATTGGCTGGACCCCACACCACTTGCTAGATCCCTAATAAGACACACTTGCAAGATGTTTAGAAAGCCATCTTGCTTGTTTGTGTGGGAATCGAAGACTTTCACAGAATACTTGTAAAGTGCCGAATTTTTCTCTGCCAGTAGCTTTTCAGCATCCACAAGCTCCCTAGATTTTAATTTTCTTGGGGGGTTTTGTGATATCACTCTATTGCAGGTATAGATTGAAATAGTGGTTAAATATTCTTCAATAACAATTTTTTGAGAACTTTAGCCCCTTAACTGCTTCATTTAGTGGATGAGGGAAAGGCAGTGGATGTTGTCTACTCAGACTTCATTAAGCCTCTGACACTGTCTCCCACAGCATTCTCTTGGAAAAGTTGGCAGCCCACAGCTTGGACAGGTGTACTCATCACTGGATATAAAACTGGCTGGATGTCCAAGCCCAGAGAGTGGTGGTGAAAGAATGACAAGAAGGATATTGAGGTGCTGGAGTGTGCCCAGAGAAGTACAACAGAATTGGTGGAGGGGATTGAACACAAATCCTACGAGGAGCAGCTGAGGGAGTTGGGGAATTTTAGCCTGGAGAAAAGGAGGCTAAGGGGAGACCTCATCTCTCTCTGAAACTACCTGAAAGGAGGCTGTAGTGAGGTGAGGCTTGTTCTCTTCCCCCAAGCGACCAGTGACATAACAAGAGGAAATGGCAGCAAGTTGTGCCGGGGGAGGCTTATCTTTAATATCGGGAAAAATTTCTTCACTGAAAGAGTGGTTAAGCATTGGAACAAGATGCCCAGGGAAGTGGTGGAGTCACTATGCCTGGAGGTATTAGAAAACGGAGTAGACATGGCACTTCGTGGTCTGTATTAGCAGCAGCCAGCCTCCTGATGGGAGCTGTGGCAATATCCATAGGGACAGCTGAGTTAGTCTGTGTGGAATTGCTCAGAGACTGAAGAGAGCAAACAACTACACATTATTTTTACAATAAAACTGGATTGTTCTTTTTTGTTAAAGGGTAGCAGCTCTCTTGCTCTTCTGCTCAGTACCAGAACTGTTAAAATAGTGCTTAAACAGCATGTTTCTTCACCTGGCACTGGTTGATATTCGTGAGGCACTATAATCCAGAATGTCTCTGAGTTAGTCATCATCCTGGTGTGCAGCAGAAAGCCTGCTGTGTGAGTTTGGAATCTAAGTACTGCAGAGCCCTTAAGCCTGTATAGGGCCCTCAGCAAGGGAAACCAGGGGATGCTGTCCCATCCAGCCTGCAAAAAGCATCTTCCAGATGGTTTTTTTACTTTTTTTTCTTTAATCAAAATTCCTTCTCCAGAGGGTTAAAAACCTACATCTTCTTCAGGGAAGCCAGAGATTTTCTGGTGTCCGTCTCAATTGTTCAGAACATTGCACAGGTTTTTCTGGACGTGTATCCACAACAGAGCACACTTAACCAGGCGCTCAGGGCTACTCTCAATCATTCTCCTGTTGTTTTTTGGTGCTCTATTGAGGCTTTGGGTAGGTTTAGGCTAAAACAAGAGTAAGTTGCACTCAGGCTGGGCTCTCAGTGACTTCTGTTGAAGTTAAGGTGATAGTGAAGTGCTTGTCGTTTACAAGTACTTCAGCAGAGTCAATAAATAGATCCCAGACACAGCAAGAGATGCTTATCGGCCCAGGCTGTGGTCAGGACAGGAGTTGTTCTTGAATGATCACTACTAAGATCAGTCAGCTAATAGCTGAGGTTTTTTGGTGTGGCACCTGGGTGGAAAAAAAAAAAAGTTAAGCTTCTTTCCTTCTTTTCTCCCCACCATCCCCCCCCAACTACAAGGAGAGCAGTGGAGTAGAGTGCTGCTCTCCTAGGAAAGGGGGTTCTGCTGGCCACGATGGTATTTCATTATAGGCATTCTCAATTATTGATTGCAACTATGTAGCCAAAGGTCAGGTTTTAAATATCTCTCATTGCCTGATACCATTCTGCTTACCTCGGTTAAAATAAAAAAAGAGAATGCTTAAAGCTGAACAACGTGCAAGTAAGGGCTTAGAGCAATTGTGTGAAGGAAAATCTGTCTTCTCAGAGGAGGTAAAGCAAAGGGCAAAATTAACCCTGAGAACCCCTTGGGGAAGGAAAAAATGGAAATGAGAAAAAGAGTATTTTAAGTAGCTGAACAATATTAGTAGGAGGGCAAATGAATACACTCACCAATGCATTGGGAGCGGAAATGAGAACAATGTTTCTCACCACAAGGGAAATGAAACTTTGAGTTGAGATTTTAGAAGGGGCCCATCCACATCACTTCAGGACAGATCTCGGTAAGTTCTTGGGAGGAAACGCACAGAAGAATGGAAGCTAGTATTAAAGTCAACATTTCTGATGTTCTGTGTTCAGTGCAATTCTATCTACAAATGGAACACCATGTGTGCACTGCACTGCACTGCCTTTATATATAGTTAATTGATCCCATGCTCCAAAGCTTCTGCTAATCTCCTCCAGAGACCAAAAGGAATTTTCCTTCTTCTGCAAAACTTGGCTTTTGAGTTTTTTGGCTTTATTCTTCTCCCTGTGCACCTGCTTCTGAAACAGGAAATGTTGACCGCAATTAGAATGGAGGAGGGGGGGCTGGTTTTGGCAGGACAACATACAGTTCCAGGTTTTGCTGAGGAAGTGCTGAAATGCTTGGCTGGATTGCCTTGTTCCTGTTCTCAACGTTCTGACCATCACAGACAGAAAAGGAATTTTCTGCTGCCAGGTCAGAATCAATACGCTCATTTCGACATGGGACAGGGATTGCCATTGTTAATTTGCCAGTTTTCCAATTTCTTGTACTTTCTTCAGGTCTTCTGTTACTACAGGAAGCTCAAATGCTTGTTGCACTTGGATGTTTCCTGTCCTCTCCCTGGGCATCTCCTAGGGTCAGTGGGTTTTTGTCTCCTGCTGTAGTCTGTTGTTTCCTACGGCATGTGCTGCGCCCTGTGCTGTGCAGAGGCATCTTTAGTGCCTGAGCTCCGCTACCTGCTGGTTTCAGGAGATACCTCCTGACAACCCAGATAATCCTATGCTCTACCTTGTTCCATTTTTGTCTAATAATCTGGAAATGTAGGTTCTTCAGACCTTGCTCTCCTTGCATGCATTTAAGAACAGCGTACACACAGAGCTGATAGAGAGGTCACTGAAGTCACAGGATGGTTTTTCTCATGACCCTGAGGAGGTAAATGAAAATTAGGTTAATTATCACAAGATAAGTATTATTTCATATAGTTTAAGTATTAATTTTGTTTTCACTCAAAGAGGTAAGGACATTTGATAAAGTGAGAAAAAGCTAAATAATGCTTTTCTTTCCTTTTTTATTTCTTTTCAGGCTCTGTCTATGAGATGTTTGGAAATGAATGCTCCCTGTCAACAGGAGAAGTCATTAAAGTTATTGGCTTCAAAATTAATAAGCTCATAGCAAGTATCTGTGACAACAATGAAGGCAGCCAGTTTTCAGCCAAAGTGGAATTACCACTAAATTTTCCTGGTATAGTATTTCATGCATACACGTTTTTGAGGAATTATAACTCTGAGTAATCACCTTTGTTCATTTTATTGATTTGCTGTCTTGATTGATATTTGAGGTTACAACACAGCTGTCAAGAATACAGTTTTATCAGATGATACAAGACACAGTCAACTATTTTTTAAATTTCAACTCTTACAATCCTTTCTCAAACCTGGATAGAAATGATCCATATTATAAAGTTTTGTAGTAATGCTTTCTACACTTGGGATCCCTTGGTGTAAGAAGTACAACAAAAGTATTATTTCCATTTACTTACGTCTTTGCTAAAACCCATCTGAGCTGAAATCTTCCTTGATGTGTTCTTAAACTATAATTTATTTACAATTACTACATCTGTGTTTTATTATTTTGGGTACCAAATACTTTCAATACTCTGTTATATTCGGTTTTTATTTTAATGCTTTATTTTAACTATGGTGGCTTCTCCATGCCTGGAAACAGGGTTAGAGGGAAATGGATGTGTTTTTCTGCTTAAGAAAACACTTTAACTGTTCTACAGAGAAATCCAAATATATTCATATTTTGGAGGATGGACTTGAAATTTGGCATGTGGTACTGACTTGTCATTTGAACCATGTTGCCTTGTTAAGAAGAGCTGGCCAAGAACTGAACCCAGTACTAGTTCATCACATGTCATATTTATTAATTTTTGAGTTCTGCTCTCATCTCAGTTCCTCTGGTTGGGGTCCAGCAGTGTTGAACAGGAAAGCGAATGGAGCGTGGTGGGAGAAGTGTGTATCCCATGTGAATATCTCACGTGTGGGAACTGGAGGAGGCAAGCTATATTAGGAAAACAATAGGAAAAGTTTGGACCTCAGAGCAGGACAAAAGGATGAAGACTTTTCGTGCAAAGATCAGAGACTGGAGATAGGTGCAGGTGGTTTCAGTAGCAGGGGAAGACCCCACCTACCCACCCACATGTTTGTAAGTAGGGCATTTCCTATGCTGGGAGGCTTGCAGGCAGCAAAGGTAATAGGAGCCCCTCAGTGAGAGGAGATGAGCAAGGTGGAAAACTGCATGAGGAGGATAGTGGGAGTGGGAGGTAGGAGAGGTTATGGGGCACCTGCAGATAGGAAACACTGGCACAGAGGACACAAAGGACACAGCAGAACGGAAGAGTCTGAGATCATGCCCAGGACTCACTCTGGCCATCAGTCTAGCTAGTGCACTGAATGACACTACAGTTTTGTAGGATAAAAAAAAGTAAATATTTAATTAGTGTTGTATTGCACTGCAAGCACATGGGAAATTAAATTGATGCTGCATGGGAAACATACTATGAGGGTTTTCTAGTGTTTGAATGCTTGACTTAATAACCTTATTGATGCTCTTCTGAAGCCTTGCTGAGTATGCTGGAGTGTGTGCATGTGCATGTATAGGGTTTAGGTTATGCCAGTGTCTAAACCGGGATATGCTTGTTTTGCAGAGGGAGACAAGACATTTCTTGAAGCAAATAAAATGTAAAAGTCCATGGGAATGCAATGTTTCATCTGAATTCTACCAATAATATCTTCTGCCGTGCCTTTATTTGCCATCTCTAAAATACAGATTTCTCTCTGAAATAGTTGTGCATATACAACTCACTCCCCCCCCAGTAGATCCTCAATCTGCTTTCACATTTTTCTTACCCTGTGAATCAGAATGATTTGTATGACCACTTATTAAAAGACTTTTTTTGGAATGCCATTTTCAAGCACTAGTAGGGCCCAGACATAGTGATCAAAGACCTTTTAATCATCTGTGGCTATCTAGAGATATTGAAATACGACTCTCCTGTGAACTCTCAAGATACTTGGTATTTTTCCAGTAATCCAAGTTTCTCTGATATTATTAAAATTTCTTCTATCTCTAAAATACATATACCAATAGAAAGTCATGTTCTAAATCTTGATTGGCATATGAGGTTGAACATTTGAATCCTAAAATATCCAACACAACAGAGTAATAAAATTAATCCTAAATTTATTAATATTGAAAGCCCTGATTTTTAGAACAGAATGACTTGTAATTTCAAATGCCTGAATCTGGTGAATTGGGATTTATTTGCACTCAAGTGATCAGTTTTACAACTTGGCATTTGGATGCTGTTGCACTACTGAGTACACTTTCAAATTCAATCTAATCACTACAATTTTCGTGCATCGTTATGGACTCTCCCAACCAGTGTTCTAGAAAACTGGGTTATTTCACTGGAAAAATAAATTCAGAGTTCATTTTGCTGAAATTTATCATTATTATCCTCCACATGACGGGTATTACTGAACAGCAGCACTGAAGAGGGGCATAATGACACTTCTTATTAGCCCAACAGGGAGCACCTCTTTCCTGTTTTTCTCTATATATGTACTCTTATGCATTCAAGAGCTATTTGGTAAGACGTAATTTGTCATTTCTCTGATTTAGTTCTTAGCTGAAGAATGATTCTGCTCTGCAGAGCCAAGATTTCCCAGTCTCTTGCTCTTTCTTGACCTTTTTCCTTTTCACTTTATTACAAACACGTGTAAGCTCTGAGACACCGTACATGAAACATGGCTTGCCCCCATCTCCTGAACGAAGCACAGAACTGAATTGCAGGTGTTCTTTGTCATCCTGCCTTTGACTTAATTCAATAAAAATATCTGCAGGTTCCCAGGAGGCTGACCCTGTATTTACGTTGTACTTATGGTGCTCTCTTGCCAGTGTTGGTGCAAAGAAATCTTTTGCTTTGATGTTCTTTTCCATTTCCTTTGCCATGAGCTCTTTTGCGTGCCATGGGCTCACGTATCCTTCCACTGTCTGCATGCTGGCACAAATGAGCAATGCTCCTATTTAGGTTACTCTGGGGATAGCTGCTCTGAGAGTGAAGAACTGGGTTCATTGGCTTTAAACAAGCCTTACTCTTTGTCTTGCTGAGAGTATTTGCAGTCTTCAGAACTCCTCTTCTTCTGCTCTGGCAAATCAGATCCTTGATAAAGGCCTAATCTGCCCTTTGCGTTAGAGAAACCGCTGCAACCGCAAGTTCACTATCTGTGTTATTTCATTTTATCCTCATTCTAATTTGTTCTTTTTCATGCCTCAGAGGGCCAGACTATTCTTTATGTGCTCACACACTGGGTAAAAAAATAGAAGTCTGCTGTTACTCTAGACACTTCAATGGCTACATCTAACCACATTTTGAACTACAGTTTTCCCTACTAGCAAATTAACAGACAGGTAATTTGCACAACAGCCAAACTGCGTGCCGGCACAAATGATTGCATTTCATTCTGTTGTATTCCTTCTTCTGCAAAAAACATTGCTGGACTGCCCCTGTTCTCATGAGGTCCCTGGCTGTTGCTGCTGCTAATCCTACATGGTCTGACAGACACGTAGCTGAGCATGACTGCCCCTTTGAGTGATTATCTTCTACAAGTCAAAAGACAGGAGACTTGTCAGTGACCACACAACACACCTGTGGAAGAACAGGCATTAGCCATTAGCGGGCTCATCTCAATAGGAGGTGAGGGAGAGCTGGCCTTTGGAACAGGATGGGGAGAGGATGATGCTGAAGCAGAAGAGGTAGAGAGTGGGTGTTGGAGGTGGGGGAAAAGAGGAATAGCAATTAAGTCACCTCCAGAGAAGTTAGAAACTGTGCTCTTCCCAATCTTTTGCCTTACCTGGGGAACAGAAACTGCTAGTCTGGGAGTGATGATTTTTCTGCTCTTCTTTTTTCTTGAAGGCTGCTTGCTACTCCACTAGGCAAGCCTAACTACTGGTTTTCTCAGCTTTCCACAGGGGAAAGGGAGTAAAAAGGGTACTCCTTTCCTTCAGGACTCTAATTAAGACTGAAAATAGGAAGTCTATAAAGCTCCAGGGTGGTACATTTTACAGTACAGTCAGTAAAAGAGAGCTGCATATACTGTTCTGCAAAAAAGTGGTAAAAATATCGTTCTATCAAAACATGCTTTCCCATAGCACATTCAGTCTTGTGATCCTCTGGCTATGTTTTCTCTCCCATACCCGTGAAAATAATTTTCTCAGATTCTCAAACTCTCTCTATCAACCTGTACACCAATTAGTAAAATTTCTCAAAAAGATGGGTTGATGATGTTTGGGGCTTACTAATCATCAAATTATGTCTAGGCAGACACTTCACTTAGTGAAGTGTCACTAGGTACAGAAGCTTCATGGAGTGGAATGGTTATATTTTCCTATAGTATTATTATATATTTGTAGTTCTTCTTGTCAGAATGATTTATTTTCCCCAAAACGGCTGGGCATCTGCGCACTTTGGTTGTAGACCAGATTGCATTTAGAAAGTGTATCTATAGGAGCAATAATGCCAGATCTTGATAAACCAGATGGACTTTTTTTCCAAATTTGCTATTTCCATCTGTCTTTCGCTCTGAGTCCACCAAGATCTCTTGGGAAACTCTGAGTGAATTTGATTCAGTTGTTTAATGGTTTATGAAAAAGTACAAAAATATTTTTATTTGACCTCAAAATGTCCAAATTTTAGCATCTCAAACTTGCCATATGTCTCCTCCTCCTGGAGATTTCCTTGTTGTCTTAGATTTGGAAAACATTAGTTTTTGCAATTTGATGCACAGTGATTTCAATAAGGTTCTGAATTGTTCCAGATAGTATTGTTTCTGGGTTTTTGTGGTTTTGGTTTTTGGGGTTTTTTTTACATATGTATTGTATCAAGGAGAGCATTTATGAGAGCATACCATGGCAGATTACAGCAGTTAGATAGGAGCTACAGTGACTTCCACCCAACACATCAAAAGAACCTTTTATATATTCACCTGTTTTCTGTATAGAGAGACAGATATGGAAGTTTGCATGTTCATAGCCTCTCAGAAGTGACTGTTAGATGCCTTCACTTCAGGAGTCTCATCACTACAGAAACTAAGTATGCAAGGCCACGTGGCTCTTTTCTTCACTTGCCTAAGCAAGCATTCTGTCACCAAAATTAAGAAAAATAGCAGAAGAGAAAGCAAACATTTTTCTGCTCCCATCATTGACAAAGCCAGTCTGCCTGGGCCAAGGGGATAATCGGGTGTCTACTTTTGTATGAAATCTGGTAATTATGCTCCCATATAAAACACGCTTTCCAACCTGGGATGTTCTTCAGTTTGTTGCTGAAATAGTTGCCTTCTAACTAACTTTATAGTCCCAGCAAAACTGGTAGTCTGAGACTACTGTCAAACTCATAGAAGAAAAGAATATTTCTCATATGTTGCCAAATATTTTCTACTGGAAGTGCTTTTTGGCACAGTTTACGGAGGCTTTTCAATGCAATTCTGGGAGGTTTGTGAGGAGCATACGCTTGCTTCTGTGTCACAGATGAGTAAGCATAGTTACTGCGTTTGGGACACATTGTAAGTATTTTGGATACACTTTCTAATGAAGAATATTCCTACTTGCTTTTTCCCAGCACTGCCGGGAGATGACACTCATCTTGTGCTTGCAAAGCATGATACTAGAACATTGTTTGTGTTTTCCACAGTTTCGGTTTGTCACTAGTGCACTGTCACAGTGAGACTTTCTAAATGCTGATGAACCTGTTTGTGTTGATCTGCACTGACAGCTCCAGTAGTGATTAGGACAGTGGTAGATAACTTCCTTGCTAATAATTGTGTTAAAAATGGCTTTGAGAAACATTATAAATATCAGTGGGAAAGAAAAGTGTGTTGAAGTTGTACTTTGTACATTCATGCACGTGGTTTCCTCCAGGAAAAAGCCTGGAGGTTTTCCTGCATATTTTCCTGCAGTGAAGACATATATGTGGAGGATGTAGTGACACAAGGGTACTGATTTCACACAGGAAAAGCTGGCTGTCATACATACAGCTGTGAAGGCACAGAACTGCAGAAAGAAGTGACACTGGCACAACTGGTGGCTGTTTCTGCAGCAGATCAAATAGGCTATTACTGCTTAGGCTGCTGACAGGCCCTCAGAGATGTCAGTTCCCAGAGTTCCTAGTGGCCGCATGGGACACCCAGAACCAAACATGCCCAATCTGGTGATGAATTCAGTTTAAAGATACTCAACAGATGGAATCTTAATTATGCCTCCTTTAAAAAGAGCAGTGCTAAAGTTAAAAAGTGAAAGTACAGTGTTTTGTTACAGTAAAGCCAAAATCACAGCAATTCTGCAGCCACAAAAAAAGAGAAATTTTTAAAAAGGCTGTTGTAATTGAAGTAATTGTTTGACACATCTTTTTAAAGAAATACAGTTGTAGGGACACCCTGCTACCATGCAGGGCCTTCAGATGTGTTGATTACGGTCAGTAGTGAAAGTCAGAAAGGGATAAGTTGTGGAACAAAATAAGCACATTGCTTATTTTTAACAGAAGCAATACCCCCTGACCTAATTTGTTAAACTATCTCCTAATCAGGGGAGGTCTAGAGAAAAGGAAATAGGTGCCTTCCCAAGATCCAACAGCAACTGTGTGTTCTGGCATCATCCCGTCTTGCTGAAATCTAGGTATCTGCTGGAACATCCTGCGCTTTTCTCACATTCTGGTTCCCACAAGAAGGGAGTCATGATCAGTGTGGACCCAGTTCCCACAATTAATGGCTGGGGACAGTTGGATAGGACATTTAAAACCTTGCAGACATGGCTTAAACTACTCATGGGATTTGAAGCTGCCATGAAAATGCCCTTAGTGGTACCAACCAGGCTCCTTGGTTCCCCATCCCGTGCTTCCTCCTTAACAGGGACAATGAGAGTATACCTTTCCCATAAAGTGCCCTCTCTGTGGTCCAGATGAGTTTAAAATGTGGAGGAGCGAGGCCATAGGATTTTTGTTGATTGGCTTTGGCAGACAAAGGGAGAAAAGGCACAGTATCTCCCAGGGAGCTTGGCTTCTTTGTCACTGTAGCTATTGGTTTATTTGTGGCCAGCAAACTTGGCCTAGAAATAACCTCCATCCTCAGTTATATTCACTTGCAAGCTAGTCTTTGTCAATGCCTGTCTCAGGAAGCTGCACTGCAATTCCATAAGGCAGCACTCACAACGCCACCTCACCATGTGAAGGAGACAGCTGAATCACACTGTTCAGCTAAGCCCTGTTTTTCAGTCCTCTCAACCTTCCAGTTCATCTTCTTTTATAAAAACCCTCACACAAATATAGAAATGTACACATTTTTCTTGCAATGCAAACTCCTAATGAGACAGATCCAAAGGGCATGATTAACATGAAGTAATAATGTCCCTAGGGGATAAGGAAGCTCAGATACAGCTTCTGCCTCGCAGAACTTCAGCGACTTAATTGCCTCGTGATGACTGGGGTGCTACAACATCCAGGCTTTGAATTAATCCAGCTGGTGGACTGGGCTATCAGATACGCTAAAATCTATTTGCTCTTTCTTATCTGTAGGTGCTACTCTTTCATTTGTGATGTATCTTTAAACACACCTGGTCTAGGAATTCCCAGTCTGCATGTGGAAGGTTACTTAGTGCTGCTGTTCAGAGAGAAACTTATCCTGCATGAACTCATCACATTAATGTCGTGTCCCCTCATACCACATCTGCATTTAGCTCTTAAAGGCTGGTTTGCTGAGAAGACAGATAGGAATTTTGAGTGATTTTTCTTTTTTCTGTGACAAAGGAAAATTTTACTGGGGACTAAGAATGCTGGATGTCAGAAATTAGATACACAGTAGAAAGGGTTAATTTCATCTGCATATACATTGTACTATGCAGCTGATATTATCTCTGTAGAGTCTTATTTCTAGTGACCAAATTATCATCTATGGATCATTTGATGTGCTTTGTTCCCCATTTTTATAAATTTACAGTCTAAAACTTGGCATGAATTTACAGTCTAAAACTTGCTTTGTATATTTCGCTTTTTATAATGCCAGTTTTCCGTTCTTAGGTCTTTATAAGGTTGTGGCAGATAAGACTCCATATGTCAGCATTGAAGAAATTACAAGAAAAGTCTCTATTGGGCCAACAAGGTTTGGCCATCCTTGTTTCTACAGCACCGAGGATATAAAACTGGAAAACTTCACTATCAAACGTGGTGAGCAGATCACCCTCAACTCGGTGGAAGAGGTCAATGGAACGACGGCTGTGAACTGTTTCACGGTCAGAAATAAACAGTTTCATTCCTTTACTTTGCCCCTTTCGCAAGAAGGAGAATTCTACGAGTGTGAAGATGACCAGATATACACCCTGAAAGAGATTGCAGAATGGAAAATCCCTAAGTGCAGAAACCGGATTGTTAAACTTTCCAATACTTTACACACGTGGGGCTCTTCTAGTCCACTTCCCAAGAATTTTGATGGCTGTTTGATTCTCATGCCTGTCTATGAAGTGCAGGCAGTAATGAAATGTAAGTAGGAATTAAAATCAGTGTTCTGTTAAACTTTGGGCAGCAAAGTGCAAAAGTACCCTTAAAACAGAACATTTGCTTAGAACAGCCATGAAAGATTCAGTTTGTCAAAGATTCCTTATCCGTATTTGCCACTAATGTTATTTTCAAGAGGAATAAAGATAAAAATAGTATTTGCTTTAGTATTTCTTTATCATCAGTTCAGATTGTTACCTTGCATTTCTTTCTGTTGCTGTTTTGTTGATCACTACAATTAAATCCTAACTGCAAATATATTGCTTTGTGAAAAGGTTGAGCTTAGGAATTCTGTTCAGTTCCCAGATTTCTTACTTTGTGTCTTAGACTTTGGCCATGGAAAAGCCACTTGATCGTTTATGTCTATGCCTAGGAGGTGGAAAAAGAATAGGGACATACATGTTGCAATACACTTAATCATCATCTACTTTTCAGAATGAGTGTGTCACAGAAAAAAGTCGTATTGTTTTATTCTATTGAAGAAACAAATATCAACTGAATATAAATACCAAAAACTCGTGGACAGTTTCTGAAACCTGTAGGTTTGAGGAAACAGAAAGGTTAGAAAACCAATATCTTTAAAAGTTTGTGCTCTGAGTTTTTATTTTAAAAAAACCCGAAATATCTATGGCACTACAAGTTGTTCTAGTTGTTCCACCTAAACATTGAAACAGCTGGGTTCTGATTGCAGGATAGTAGCTTAGCTTTTGGGAAGGTTTTGCTGCTTGTTGCATTTACTAGAAACAAACCAATGAGCTCCATAGAAATTTAATCCATTATGGAAATATGCCTTTCATGAGGACATTGAGCAGGAAATCTTTTCACAGTTGAGCATTTCTCTGCTCAATGATGTAAGCAAATGGATAAAAGAGAAAGAAAGAAAGAAATGTGGGCAGGGACTGTTAACACAATATACCATAGTCATTATACGCTTATGCGTAGCTGTGCTTGCTATGTGATTTAAGGTGTGAGTTTGAAAAATATAACTTCACAAGATAAAGTACTCCGTTTGCTATAGCTCTATCTAGATTCAGGAATCCATCTCGTCTCCTGAAGCTGGATTAACTCAGGTGTATTTATATATCCACTTAGATATATGTGCAGAATCAATAGGAATTTAATGTCCCTAAAAACATTCAGAAGATTCAGGAATGTTTGGTATTCACTTATCTTCCAATCAGTTATTCCAGTTAGGATTGTATTTGTTGTTTTATTTTAAGTTTCATGGTGTTCTCAACATTTAAGAAGCATTACATATGTCCTAAATAACTACTTAATACAAGTTTGAAAAGTAGGCTTCATGGTACATCTTTAACTACTTTCTCATGGACCATGAAAAATGGATTTTCACCATTTTTAGGAGAACTATAAATAGACACAAGATAAAGTATAAGAAATACTATCCACTATAAAAGAAGATTCATGATAACTGGGATAACTGATTACATTTTCACAGGCTGTGAGCAGGAATCCTCTATACTTCTCATTATTAATAACAAACAAGTTATGTGTGTGGAACTCACCCAAATGATCACAGAAAGTTTCATTTTCACTGGTCATTTTGCTTTGTTGTCTTTCCCTTGTGGTGCTTAGGATGTTTATCACCTCAAGGTGTCAATGTGACAAAAGCAGAGTTGGAACAAACAGGTCCTGAATCACCGTGGTAGAACTCTGTCATATAAAATAAATCTGACACAACTTTGCAGTATAAAATATTGGTATGTCCTCTACAAGGAAGTGTGAAACCAGAATATACTATCCCTTTGTGTAGGTCTATGCAGAATAAGTCTTATTGAAGAGAGTCATTAAATATAATTTGATTGTTAAATTTTACTGCCTTGGTCAGTGATCTGTAGTGTCACTGACTTGGAGCCAAATCCTTAAACAAGCCTTAATTACACAGTCAGCTTTGTTCTTGGAAGTTTTGCATTCAAATTTTTGCAAGTTCAGTTCTGATAAAACAGCTGTTGTTCCTTGTCAGGTTGTTAAATCCAATGGCTCAGTTCTGATAGTAAATAAAACCAGGCGACACAGAAAAAGGTGCAACAGTTCCAGAGAGAGACATTATAGTAAAATGTCTTAATTCATAAACAATAACCTTAGACTTAGTTATACAAAGGCTTTGCCATTTTGTTAAGTGATACTACTTCCTAATAAGTACAGATGTTTAAAATATTCTTATAAATATCAAAATACCTTCTTTCTCCCAGTCTGGCCATTGCAGCAACATGTTGTTAACGGATCCAAATGCTATTTATTTATTAAAAATGTTTCCCCACTCATTTCTTTAGAGAAACCTTAAGTTGCTGTGAAATAAAAGAGTAAAAATACAGCTCGCACCCAAGAGTTTGAGAAGATAAACAACTGATCAAACTTGGAGGTGCTGTGGGGAAAATAGTGAACTAGACTTTTCTTTTCTTTAAACTTTTTGTTCACTTGCACACCTTATTCTCTCTTTTCATTTGTGTGGTCTCATGCATATCTGATAAACATACCTCTCAAACTGAAACAGTTAGGCTTTGGCTGGCCCTGTTAATGGTGCGTATTTACACATGAATGTGCACACCTCAGGGAAGGTGCTTTTAGTACCTGGCCAACAGGACACATATTTTATTTCAATGTCAGTTTGAGAACAAAATCCAGTATATTTCTTTTTCTTTTCAGTTCGGAAGGACATAGTTCATATCCTCTCAGATCTGGATGTTGAGGTCAAGGATGTAACAGACTGTTATGATACTGGCTCTTTCCTTCAGCCACTTTCTTTGGAAGATATATTTGAGACAACAAGCAAAGAATTTCCTATGGTTGCTGAGATAATGGAAGGGCCTTCAGGAAGCCAAAACCCTTACAACTTATTGTCTACAGGGAAAGAGATTGTCATCTACAAAAAGTACCAGGCAGCAAGAGTCCTAGCCTCTGAGATGAGAAGTGATTCCTCCAAGAGACATTTTTTAATCCCTATGAGCTACAAAGGAAAGTTCAAGAGAAGACCTCGGGAGTTTCCAACTGCCTATGACTTAGAGATAGCAAGAAGTGAAAAAGAACAGCTTCATGTGGTAGCAACTAAAGCCTTTGTTTCCCCTCATAAAGAACTTTTTTCTGTTTCAGTTGGAGATCAATTTCTAGTTCAGCAATGCCAGACTAGTGAAGTTCTGTACGAGGGAAGAAAGAAACTCATAGATGTTCTAGCTTGTGAGCAAATAAAAAATGATTCATATAAAAAAGTGCTCCTCCCCATGTACATGGAAGGTGGCTTTGTGGAAGTGGTTCATGACAAGAAACAGTACCACCTTTCTGAGATTTGCAAAGAATTCCGTTTGCCTTTTAATGTCAAAGTGTCTGTGAGGGACCTTTCCATCGAGGAAGATGTCTTGGCTGCCGCGCCTGGTCTGCAGTTTGAAGAAGAAATCACAGACTCTTACTTGCTGATCAGTAGTGCCAGCAGTCCAGTGGAGAGCTGGGAGGTTCCTGTGTATCGCTTAAACATGTTGGTCCACGTGCTGAGCAAAGATGTCCAGACAGTTGTACCACCTGTGACTAGGACAACAGTGGAAGAGGTCAGCAAAGAGGAATACTACATGTTGCGAAGATATGAAAACCTATCCCTTCATCCACCACCCAGGCCTCCCAAAAAGCCAACAACTGCACCACCACCTGCTTCTGCAGTGCCTAAGCAAGGTGTGTCTGATGTACAACAGGCTCCAATGGTAAGGCATCATGTCTTGTCTTTGAATGTCGTACAATCACAGGTCGCGTTCTGTGGGTTTAAAGTCTTCATTTCACTGTTGTGTCCTTATGGCATGTACACAGATGGCTCCCAGCTCCCTGTAACAGGCAAATTAGCCATTGCAGACAAGAACGGCTAAAACCTCCAGTGTGTGTTAATTGATCCATGAAAAACAACGGAACCATGCCGACTCACAGCAGAAATCTTGGCTGTATAATTTTGCACGGATAATCCTTTACCGCACCATTGTAAAAGCGAAGAGAGAGTCTTGAAGTGCCTGTATTTAAATCTTTATTAAGGGGAAGCATATGTTTTCAAGATGTAAAGATAATTTTGCTCAGCTGGAAATTGCAGAATTAGGTTCACAGAGAGACAGGTTGTATAGAAATTTTTGAATTCGTTGTTTTGCACTTACCAAAGTGGGAAATAGTTTGGAAGAAAGTAAAAAAAGAAAAGGCGTTTATTTCAGAATAGCACTAGATGTTAAAAAAGAAATGCCTCTTCTAGGCTGATTTTCTTCATATTTAACCTAAGACAATGCATTTGTTCGTTAATCTTTGTGTTGGTCTGGTTGAAGTAGAGTTGATTTTCTTCTCACCAGCCTGTAAGGTATTTTTTTTATTTTTCACTTAATCAAGGTTGATAACCCACCAGTCTTTTGGCTATTTCACAACCATGCACCCACAGCATCAAGGCCTTCTTGATTTCCCAGGCTTCCCCAAGGAAGTTGGCTGGGACTGGGTAAGAGGTTGGGAGGGGGCACAGATGGGGAGCTGACCCCAGATGACCAAAGGGATATTCCACGACACATAATACCATGTTCAGCAATAAAAACTGAGGGGGTGATTTGCCTAGGAGGGCAGCCATAACTCAGACTGGACAGACATCAGTCTGCTTGTGGGAGATGGTGAGTGAGCACCTTTGCATCACTGTTTTGGGGTTTTTTCTCCCTCTTTCCTTCATTTATTAAACTGTCTTTATCTGAACCCATGAGTTTTCTTGCTTTTCCTCTTACTAATCTCTCTCCTGATGACATCATCCTCCTGATGTCAGGGTGGAGTGAGCAAGTACCTGGATGGGTGCTCAGCTTCTGGCTGTGGTCAACCCACCACTATTTTCTTGCACATATTGAAATAATTGAAGGCCCATTGATGGGCTTTAATGAGAGAGACAGTCTAGTAAGTTTTTAATTTAGGTGGCAGTTGCCCTCATGGGTAAATACAAATTCTCTGCAGGTGAAGAGGGAAAATATTGGAAACACTTTCAGATCTATGTGTTGTGGTTGCTATGCTATGTGCTATGCTTTAAATACAATGTAACTCATATAATTATGTTTTGGGGGATTCAGAGGAAGTCCTTTCTTTGTGCATTGGTATGAAACTAAAGTTGAACTGTAGTCACTGTGAAAGGGCAGCATTTGTGAGTACCTCTCTGCCTACTGGAGGTGCTCGTCCTCTCGTTCCCCAACTCCAAGACCACATGCAAGTCCAAAGCCCCACATAGATCCTGGGTGATCATTATAACAGACTACAGGAGAAGCGAATGCATGAGGTTGCTCCCTCAGATAAGGGTACTACAACAAAATATGTGTCATTTTCTCCTGTCTTTACTACAGAATTGTCTTTTCTTCTAATTTTTACAATGAACATTGTAGCAGCTTAAATAAGACCTCCTGTTGTGCAAGGAAGGATACATGAGAAACTTGTCCGTAGAGATACCAGGCAAGTAATCACGCTGGCCAGGGGTACAGAAGTAGGGGAAAATTCCCTAAAGCTGTGTTTCTGGTCAATCTGTACCCTTGTCAGGAGAACTCAGACCTCCTGCAGTTACTGATGGCTGTGTGTGAAGAGAAGCAGGTGGATGCTGACCCCAGATCAGGTTCATGCAGAAGTTAATATTTTTCTAGAGTGAGGAGAGAGCAGTAAAGGCAGAAGAGGGATGAGCTGAGGTTCTTTTGCACATTCATGAGTGAGAACAACCTTAGGCTGCAGCTGTCCAATCAAAGGAGATGATTTAAACACTGTTCCAGAAGATCCTTTTAAATTTTTTGTCGAGGCAGGTGCTTGTTATAAATAAATAATAACCTTTGGTCAGAATGCTTGGAGTTATGCATGTTTGTAAATCTCGTCCCCTGGGAAGGTGAAACGAGTAGAACTCTCTTATTCACTAGATTAAACATCCTGAGCTATAACATTTTGTGTTTAAAGTCATACAGAATGCATTTTCTTTTCTATCCTGAGCACCATGAGTCCTCTGAGCAGACGTGGATGGTAGCAGCTCACCTCTGCCTCGGCCCCTCTGCAGTACCAGGGGAGATTGTGTTTTCTTTTACACGTATCAGGAGTGTCTGAGGGTTCAGAAAGTCGGAAACTGTGCCAAACTGATAAATAGCCATCTTTGCATATTTTGTGACTGTGCATAGGCTTATTTGCATAAATAACAGATGAGCGTCCTAATGAGCTGAACTTAAGCCTGACAAGGTGGCAGCCTGGGATAAGCTTTAGTGCTGCATGAGTTGCCACTCTCCTCCTTCATGCAGCTCCCTGCCTGGTGCTTAGGGAGCTCTGGCTGCTTGCTGGAGGGTGGTGAATGGCTTCCGTGCAGAGCAGTTGGGAAACTCCGCTTGGTTTGGAGCTCCAGGATGAAATGCTGCTGCTGCATGAGATCTGTCTGGTTCTTGCCAGCACCTGAGGATTATCTGTAAGGGTGGGTCACCTTTAGCTACGGCTTGTGTTGATTGCCTCAGCTCGCAGCAAGGCTGTGATGGCAGAGAGGCTCCAGCTGTCTCTTCCAGCTGTTCTCTGACCTTGGTAAGGGAACACTGGGCCCAGGAGCAGGACTGCGTGCTTCTCTGCCTGCTTTTGGTCATGTGAGTCACTGGATTGTATGAGACTGGCATCCAGCGCTGACTGGAACCTCAGATGAATGTGAGAACTGCCTCTGTTTGTGTGCAAGGTGCAGTGCTGGGGAGACATGGATGTCTGCACAGTTCAGCAAAGTCCAGAGACAGTAGATGAATTCTCAAACATGATACAGCTGCATTAACCAAGCACTCTGCCCAGTCTCTTCACAGGGCTAATTAAGTTGGCTCAACTCCTGCTGATACAGCTTTCACTTCCAGAACCTGGGGACCGCTCCTCTCCCCTCCACGGTACAGCATAGACTTTCCCTTTCCCTCTCATATGAACATTTTGTTTGGGCAAGAAACATGCAGACCACATACGTTTGCAATTTTGTTTTACTTACTAATTCAATTAAAAGCGACAAACCCCAAGAAAATACATGTAAACTAAACAAGTGGAAAAAAAAACTTTGTACTGAATGATGAAATTAATCTGACACTTCATCCAGCAGATATGTATCTAATATTAATAGCTAATAGCAGACATTTATTAAATAGCCAATACCTCTACCCACAAGCACCCCCAGCTGAGGACAGGAATGACATAACAACTTGCACCCTCTGTCTCATGGTAAAACTACGTATTATAAAATTTGCCGGAAGTCTACATTTTCTTTGCTAGAATAATTGGAATTAATTTCAGAGGGGGTTCTAACTGGCATCTAGAATTAAATGGTCACTCAGTTTCTGATTTGTGGGCTTATCTAGAAAGTGAGAATGACCTAATAAAACCCTAGAAGTTAATGCTACTGATTTGACAATGGGGCATCTCACCCTCTTGCCCAGTTGTTCCCAGAGAGAAGTTCCTGTGGGAGTACTCAGTCAGGACCCCACTTTCTTGAAATGAAAATTCATTTTAAGGGAACAATCCAGATGTGTCTGTTCTTCCCACACCTTAGACATGCCACTGCAAATATGACAAACCAAGTTTTCACTTAGTAACTTCCTTGAAAATAGTTTCCTAAAATTTCCTTTATTACCTGCTAGGAAACCTACTGTTTCCTCTCCTTCAAGAGGATTCAAGCAGCAAAAGTTTTCTAGCTTTCTTTTTGCCTATCAGTTCAAGGAGTAAATATCCTATACATTTAAGAAGGTGCTAATCTATGTCCCTCAATGCTTTTGTATTCAATTGAAACAAACAAGGAGTCCATGCCAAATATAGTTAAATACAATCTTAATCAATGCCATAATTTAGTCCTCATATTCCTAAAACCATAAGAGCACTAAGGGCACAGCTTAAGGGACAAAAAAAGGCAGTATCTCACACCTGACAAGGGGTAAGAGAGGTTAGCTCCATCCAGTGCTATTTTCAGCGGTCTGTTTAGTCATGTCTCTAACTTGAGTAACAGTAGAATCGGTAAAATACTCACCAGCTGGATTGCTGCTAAATACCTTTACGAATGTGGAACTGGAAAAGTAGTCGCAGGCAGCAATCTGCTCATCTCTGGCAAGAAAGCTGAGAGAATTCCAGCCAGGGAAACTGGAATTTAATAAAAAAGGAGCATCAGGGCATGATAGTTAATCGTCGTTTTCTGCTAAGGTCCATTATACTTTCAAAAGTCATTACAGTGTTAAGATATCAGGAACTTTCTTGCTCTCTTGCTTTTTATTTCAAAATTAAAATGAAAGAAAAATTATCACTTCCATCTGGCTTTGCAGTTCTACAAACTGAGCTATCGAAATCTGCCATTAACATATTTATCGCATCTGTCTCCACAGCAAAATGAAGACTTATCTGGAATTAAGTTGATAAGACATAAGCCGCATTTCTCAGCAAATGAGTTTTCCTGTAGTGTCTCCTTTCCTTCCTCATAGCTATTTCTTTTCTGCTTCCAGAGCATTTCTCACATTTTTGGGTCCTTTACAGAGTAGATTTAACACAAATATTTCTGCTGTGTAGCAAGAAACTAACCTTCCTAAACAAAAGCATATTAGAAAATGCGCACTGGACAGCCAGGAAGGAACAGGTAAGAACAGACTTCAGGAATTAACAATCTTTTGGCTCTGGAAATGAGGGAGAAAAAAGAGGTTAATTACCAGATACAGAAATGTGCATATGCAAACGTAAGGAGGAGGGTTTCTCTCTGACAGGTGCAGCATTGTGGCTGCTGATGCTGCGCCTGTGTTTCCTCTTCCTCTCTTTTTCTCTGTCCCTCCTGAAGAGGATGTTTCCCACTCCCTGGAATATCACTTTCACTGTCTCTTTCGCCCTCCTTCCCCACATTCTATCTATTTCTCCCTGTCATTTTCCAGTAGCTTTGTAAGTCCCCAATAAATGGGAAGGCTGGAAGCGTAGCTCTACAAATTGAGCGCCACCCCACACTGTCATTGTGGCCAATTTCATAAAGTGTCTCAAAATACAATCCCCACCACAACCTCACCTGGTGAATCAGGCCCCAATTCCCTCCAAGTCCTTGTGCTGCAGCTTCTTGCTTCTCTGAGCACCTTGTATGCACTGTGCCATGCGATCTTTTTCCTCCTAAAACCCATCCTGTGACACATATGCCTGATTTCCCCCAGACCTTTGTGTTTGGGTCCCCCCAAGTTACATTTTTCATGAGCCCTTCACCTGCCTAACCCATATGACATTTGTTCCCCAGTCCCCCGTACTGCTTTCTACAAGCTTGCCTTTTCCTGTTCCTTGCTTCTTCCAGGCACGTCTCCGCTGCTTGCTCTTCTCCCATGCAGTGAGCTGAAGCCAAGGTCACAGGCATAAAGAAGTGCAAGGGACATCTAAAGCGACACACAAGCTTTTGTTGCCTTCCCCAGCAGCATGTATTCCAAACCTCAGCACAGCATCGGTCTCCAGCTAGGATCTTAGGGGAAAGCTGGAGCAGGGTGTAGGTGCTGACAAGGGTCAAACAGTTTAATTTTCTGGTGGGCTAGACAGTCCAAGCTGAATGATCTTGTATTGATGCTCTGTTGAAGAGATCCTTATAGCTGTTTTCAGATCTGGGGGCCTGTGACCATTTTCTGGAAAGCCTATCCTGATACCATGCTGTGCTGAAGTCTACCCATGTGCCATCCTGCTTCATATCCTGGGTTTTTCTGCAGAAAAAACCGAGAAATGCTGGCTGGAGTCCAGGACTACTAGGTACCCTATGGACTCTGCATGAAGGAATAGGAAGGAATTTGAGGACCTGGAAACCCTAAAGCCCCAGATAATAAATGTCTGGAGTTTTCCTGATATTCTTGGTACAATGCTAAAAGCTTAAAATTTCCGCAGAGAATCATCAGGTCTGCAGTAGGCACTTACTGCGGTTTGCTGTTAGTCTCAAAACTGAAATACAGTAGGGAAGATAGCGGTGTGCCTGCCAGAAGGACAGGCAGTACATAATTGCCTGAAGAAACAGCAGGGCAATCTGAGGTCTGAGCTTCATTGCAGAAAGGCATTAGTGCTACAGGAAATGCTGATATAGTACATGGAATTAAGGAAGGTACAGATGAACATTTGGATATGCTGACTGATGAAAATGCCAACTGGTTAAAAGCAAATCGCTTAATTTAGAGCTAAAAATGAATTACTTGGAGAACAAAGAGAAAAGAAATATAAAAATAAAGAGGATGCCCAGAAGAAATAAAAAATTGAACCACATGAAAATATGGAACCCTTGATAAGAAGGAAAATCCTGAACAGTGTGTGTGGCCGAAAGACATTGATGTCAGTAAGGCAAGAATTGGCTGGCACATTTTTTTCCTGTCTCACACAAAGTACATACCATAATAAAACATAGCATAACAAAATCTCATAATTATGTATAATTATGAAGCAGGACAAAAAAGGTAGAATAAATCTAGAAGTCAAGGAACCACTGCAGCAGAATAACTCCCCAAAAATAGAATTTGGGGAGTGAGGGCACAGAAATGTCCTTTTTTTCTCAACTGCATTTCCAAGAAGCCTGACTTCCCACAAAGTTGTTCTGTAGGCTGTATTTTACCGTCTGCCCTTCTCCCCACAGCAAGAAAATTGGAAAACTATGTTTGTAGGTAGGTGGCTGTTGAAGCAGTGGCTGTTGAAGCACTACCTGTTATGGACTGTATTTTGATCTGTTTGGAGGTCACTAGAGAGTTTTCCAGTTTAAAATGGCCAGAGATAATCTATACCACAGCAAATTTGTGGAAGCACAGTCCCCATACTCCTGCAATGTCCGTCTGCAGCAGTGGCAGTGACCTGCCAGGCAGCTTCCAAGGAGCCCACAGAGCCAGCTGCAGGAGCCCTGGGCAGCTCCCAGGCTCTCTGACTCCATCCCTGCCCAGACATCTTCAGGAATTTCTCTGGGCTCTGAAGGCCACCTGGCATGGGGTGGCTGGTGTCCCTGCTAGTAACCCTTCCGGTCTCCTTGTTTGTGGGAGGTGGCCTTGGGGTTAGAGCACCAGATCATGCCTGGGAACTGTGTGGGAAAGAGCTAATTGGCACAGGTTGAAATGAAAGCCCAGAGATGTTTCCCAGGCACTGTGTAATCAACTAGTGTTGATATAATCACTGTTAAAAGAAAGATGGGGAAAAAAAACCGAGGAAAAAGAAGGCGCTTCACCAAAGTCACTTTAGTGTTGAATGTGTTCAGTGTGAGAGATGGCACTGACATTGTCCATTCACATTATGCATTCTTTCATGAAATTCAGGCTTTGGCAGTACTGTCAGCTGAGCATTCTGGAAGTGAAAGCATCCCAGAAGGTTGGGATTATGCTTTGAAATATATGCCCCACAAAAAGGAATGAGAAAGTTGCTATCAGTGTGACAGCTGAGTAACATCCTAAAAGACCTGTAGCCATGGTTCACACTGCAAGAGAGTCCTTGCAGTGAGGAACTGAGTGATTATCAAGAAACAGAGTGCTGAGGAGAGACCCGTCAAATCCATTAAAATCTGTAATGACCATCCAAGCCCTGGGCTTTCCCTCTTTACTTTTTGAATGTGGTAGTCCACAGGCATGGCATAGAAAAGCATGATGAGGGAGCTTTTAAGGGCTAAAAAATAGTGTATTTATTGTCTCTGCCACAAAAATTAATTTTTCTTCATTATGCATAGAGGTGCATAATTTAAAACGAGTTTTTCAAGGTATTTAGCAACATTATAGTCTTGTTTTGCCGCAAAATAATTTTACTAGTAAATGATTGTCACGGCAGTACGTTGTGAAACCGTGGTTCAGATTTTCTTTTCCTTTTTCTTTTTTTAATACAGAGTAACAAGGGGGCTGAAGGGGATTTTAATACAGAGTAACAGGGTGTTCAAGTCTGTTGTGATTCCTGTAGTACCACTGAAAAACCAGAGCAGTGATCCCCAGCTTGCAATGACTCTCTACAGTGGCTCGTATCAATGATCCACCTGAACTAGTGTGATGGAGTCTAAGTAGAGGGTCACTTAACAGGAGTCATCGAAGAAAAAACAGGAAAATAAAGAAAACTCTTTGCTAGTTTGTGGCATGCCATGGACCACCCTGATGAACAGCGCTGGTGATGAACTCTGCTTAGACTCTGCTCTAGTTTGGATTATTAATGACTTAGAATTGAAATTTGATTGATAAACCAGCATGAATCTATTCCCAAAACATCACTTTTAAACTCTGAATTTAAGATTCTTTGAAAAAGCAAATAATATTTTATGTGTGAAATGAAGAAACTGTATCTGGCAGCTACTTTTAGGGATCCATCTGTTTTTCATAAGTGGTAAATGCATGTTCTGCAGTATTAATGAGGAAAAAGTGGTTGAGTTTGCTTGTGAATTACTGTCATTTGAAGGGAAATGTGCCAAGCAATTGAACAGTAGCTCTACAAGAAAATTCTGGACGTGAAGAGTGGGGTTCACAGGAGCACAGTAGGTCTGGCTTACATTGCCACTTCTGTCAAATGATGCCTCAGTGACCACAGGCAAATCACAAAAATATCATTGCTTCCAGATACATGAAGAAACTGCCAGGTGTGAAGAGGGAGTGTAGATTTACAGCTCATTAGCTATTTTATGTGGATGCTTAAAGCTCAGGTAAACGCAAGATACATTGCCTCACTTTCAGCAAGGGTCAGAGCTACCTCGCATTTACTCTGGAGCAATAGCCACACAGACAGTTGCCATGGAGTATTAAACGAGCTGTAAATCTACGCTCATTTACTAGGTGGCAACATGTTCATGTAGCCATGTCCTCTGTCTGTGAAATGAGACACGATTTTTCATTTTCCTGTCTTGGATGTTTGTATAGACAAGCATGATTTTTTCTATGTATGCAGCATTTTATGCATTGGCTACTGCAATAGGAACAACAGTAACAACATAAAAATAATACCAGCAGTGGAATTACTGGACACTAGTACACTTTAGCTGTGTCAGTAAGGGAAGGAAATGTGGAAAGAGATCACTACAACACAGGTTACATGTATATATATATATAATATTGATACATCATACTTGTATAAAAAGTAGTGAGACATAATTGATGATGTATAAATAAATGCTGGACTAAAAAGTCATTTTTTGAAGTCAACCTGACACATCATTTATACTACTTGCAATGATGGAGCAGCACCTCCGTTTGGGTGGAAGAGCAGATTAAGGAGCTAAGCTAGGAAGGTGAAATTGAGAAGTCATGAAACAGAAAAACAGAATATCCAGTTACATTCTATCAAACTGTGAAATGGGATGGGAAAGCAGAATTTATGTAGGAAGGAGGAAATTGCATTTTTGTTACAAAAAGACTTTTTTGAGGGTCAGGACTTTTCTTTCTAAATATGTTCTTTTCCCCTTGTGAATATCTTAATTCATAACTATCCTGCCGTCATTGTCTCTCATATAAAAATTAAAAACAGTGTAATGTAAAAAAATTCTGCTCTGTTTGAGCCAGCTGCATGCGTACATACATGGTGGTTAACATGAAATATCTGCTCTTTTTCTCTTCTTTGCACCTCGCTGAGTACACAGACTGGAGAGGTCTTGGTTTGCCTCCTACTTTTACTCCATATCGTCAACATTTAATGTTGTGAACACCCAGGCTATCAACCTCCTGCACTAATCATACTCCGTCTCTGTTCTCATGGTTCCAGCAATAGGAATACGGATGCGAAAACATGGGAGCTAGAAGGAAAACAGAAACTAAATCCTCGAACAGCAGGCTTAGATTTTGCATAAGGCTTTTCATTAGCTTGCATCTTCAGAAAAAAACTGAGATGAAATCATCTCATGAAATATTGAAACCACTTCTGCCCATATGAATAGCCGAATATGAAACATCTCGGTCTACCCTCTGAAACGGAAAATAAACCTTCTTATGAATGTTATGAGTTATTGAATAATAATATGGCAGCAGTCTAATGCTGCTATTGTTGAACCTAAATGAAAAACCTTATTAATCATGGATTTGACAGCTCATTCAGTTATAATAATGTTTCCTGTCAATCCAAGCTCTCATTATAATTGGATCTTACTTAGAAAGGAAGATGCTCCATTGACTGCTCAGATGGAGAAAAATACAGGTTTAAAAATGAAAATATCAGTCTGAATTCTGTTTCCAGGGAGCCTGCTTATGCATTTACAAGTTGGATAACACTTTAATCCTTGCTGTGTGTCACATTTGGATGTTACTATAATAAGATTCTCTCACTGACTAGACACCAGCTCTGCAGTCATGACAGTGAAAGTGAAAGCACGAAGAGCAAATGAAACTACTTCTCAGAGATGCTGGTGCATCATCACCACGACCTAGCTGCAAAGAATTAACTGAAATAGATGGCTTTTTTACATAAAGTAGTGTGTTCAGCGGTGAATTTACAGCTAATTTGGTTTCCTGCATGCCTTCTTTTGTGGTTACTCAGTTTGCAGAAAGTATTAGATATTTCATGTGGCATTGAGAGGAGATTAAGTTGCTTCAAACCAAGGCAATTTAGTGTGCTGTAGGGGTGTTTACGGAGAGAGTTAGTGGCAAAGAGCTGTAAATTCATTCCCTAACTTACCGCACGATATCTTTATAAACAAGGCCAGAGACAGAACAAGAAAAAGCAGCTGAGGTGGCTATCAAAGCAGATGAATCTTCAGGCTGGTACTGAAAGCACTTGGAAAAGCATTTCAGATAAATGTCATTTAGAACGCACTCTGTTGGCAAAATCAGTAAATTGCATATTGGAGGCCCCAATTTTGCGGGTGTAACAGACCTGCTGCATTCTGTGCAGATCACAACTCATTGAGGACACAGCAGCCACAGGGTAAGTAAAACTTAGAGTCAAATTTTAAAAACAAAGGTTTTATAGGAATTGCTTTTCTAGGGCAGCTGAAACATTAACTTCCAGGTGTGCTTGTTCACTGGTAAACTGGTATGGTTACAATAAATGGGAGCTTGGAGTAGTTTTCTAATGACTAGTGTAATGTTAACCAGCATAGAGACACCAGACTGTTTTCACTGCCTTGCAGGACAAGGAGTAAAAATCTGGTAACATCAGGAATTCCTTGCATGAGTGTAAGGGCTTGCTGGTTGTGTGCTTGATCCTACAGCAGACATGCACACTGAAAAGCAATTGAGTAACCTTTTAGCCCTGGATGGCTCAACCAGATGAGGTGCAGATGGGAGAATAGGTTGTAACCCACACTAGAATTTAGTAGCTGTATTAGGACTGTATGCTCTCTTCTATTATTTGTCTTCAATCATTGCAACTTAGCACTATCTTTTATTTTGCTTTGTGCCAAGTGCAGACAACTCAAGTCTTCACTGAGATTGCAGTTCCTGAGAGAAATAAGGGCAAGGCTAAGAATGAAAGTGTTACAAATGTGAACAGGAATAAAAATCCAAGGAAAAGTTGAAACTGCTTGTTTGGGTTTTGTTGTTACGCATCTCTTTTTTCTTCTCAATAGCTGACTGATTTCTCTTCCCTGAATAAATAAATAGAAGTCAAGATTCGTTTCAGGTGAAGAGTTGATGTCAGAGAGAATTTCTTGTATTGTTATAGTGCAAAGATCACCCAGTTACAGACAATCATATGCCTCTACAAACACTCATGTAGTGTGAGGCTATGCAACGGTATGTAAAGTGCCTATTAGCATAGAAAGCCCAGAAAATTTATCCTGGAACTATGTAATTTGAATGATGGAATAATAATTCAAAGAATACTTTTCAAAATATATAACTTGATCAGCAGCTGTTGAATCCATAAAGTAAATATTTATATTCATGGAATAGCTCTGAAAAGGTCAAGTAGGAGACATTTTAATCCATGTTTTCAAATTGTCGCTATATGTTTAGAGTAATAAATCATAGCAGCTTTCAAAAATAACAAAGGCAACAGTAACATATGGCTCTCAAACGTCTGTGGACTGTAGATTAAAGTAATTTGTTTTTCCTGAGCACCTAAACACAATTTCTTTATTTGTTGGTTGTGATCTCTTCTGTAATTACAAAAAGAGATTTGATACCTAATGACACAAACCATTGTGCTAACAACTTCAAATTAATAGGACCTTCCAGCTTATTTCAAAAGACACATTGCCAAGTGCTGCCATCGTATTTTTCATAACTTTAGCTAATGTAAATACATTTTCAGATGAACAAATGTAATTTGCTTTTGCAATTTTCGTATGTAAATGCAACTTCTCACCCTGTTTGCAGGTACAGGGCAGTTGTAATAATATGACAATCTGAGACACTAATTTGTTGATTTAAAAAATACTTTATGAATGTTTTACATGCTTATACATTGTATGCACCCCTAACCAATATGTTGTGCTTGGGTTTCTCTCAACAAATTGTGTCATTCAGTTGTAACAGCAAAACCTCCTCTCTGGTATGAAGACTCCTGACAGAACATTTGGTTTTTCCAGCTGACTTCAGTCATTAGGCAGTGCTAGATAGTTTCCTTTCCAAAACCCATCCTATAAGCACACTTTTGACTGCTCTGCCATTTGCCCAGCTCCTCTGCTGCATCTACATTTTGATGCCTGTGTCCTGTCTTAAAATGTCTGGACTGGGATAGATGGACCTTGCAGGACATGTGCAGATGTGGTTTAAGGAAGTACAGTTCCATTTGCTTTAATTGAGTTGAAATGTCTTCCAAGAAGTGTGAATTTGGGACATGTGTTTGGGGAGAGCAAAATGGCATGCGTGTCTCTTCGGAGCTGGGTCAGCATGCTGCAGTGATGGATGGCCTGGTACAGCACAGCTACAGAGAGAGGAGTCTTTGTTTAGGTAGCCACATGTTAGAAAAGTGAGCTACACCTCTGTGTATAAGTTTCCACTCTGGTCTCTACTCTCAGTGGTGCCTAGAGAGCCAAGTAGACACTCTGTGGCTGGCTGGACCACTTTAACTGCATTGTGGAGGTTTCCTGACTGTAATCAGAGCAAGGACTTGTGGGGCATGTAGATAGGTACGTGGAGTTATGTACATTTTTGTGCCTTGATCTGGAGCTGAACTCCACCAGTGGCATAGCAATTACCCCAAAGGGAATGATAGACATATTTTTCACAATAGGCCTGTGATTAGGGCTTTGTATAGAGAAAGGGTCACCACATTACGGCTGCTAGTACACACAATGTCCACCGGCAGCTCCACTGAAACCATGGGGCCGTGGGACCCGGACTGTGCAAGCTGTGCAGGTACAACGTGTGAGGGATGAGGTGCAGCCCTGGTTCAGAAGGAAGTGCTTTGGCAAGGAAAGCTGAGGCTTAGGTGTCATCCAGAAACCTACAGCCTAGAGGAAAAGCAACATTCTCAGACAGCTGTTTTCATCCCCAGCCTACAAGCTGCTCTAATGTTGGCTTTTTTGGGTCTCCCAGGTATGCAGCACGTGCCAGTCTCTCAGCCTTGTTCAGGAATCTCATAGGGTCTGGAAGCAGGGCCATATGCATATCGAGGATGAAGTTCATTCCTTCATAGGAACAGGCATAAACATAATTTAATTTACAAGTCAATCCTCAAAATAGAGGATATCCATGTTTTTCTGTTGTGCATATTTCACTCCTACTGAAATAGAAATACGTTCAGGAAAAAATGTGCAAGTAAACATTTAATGGAATTCCTTAATATGGCTGGGAAAATTTTGTTTTTCTCCGATTTGCTTTTCTTAGTAAAACTAAATATTGTCATGCAAATTTCTTCTGGACAAAGAAATAAAGTAAGAATTCAAATGCAAGCTAGTCCTCCTGTTTCCACAGCCCTTGCAATGCCAGTAACTGAAGGGCACACTGGATTCTGGGATCTGTGAGAGAGCCTTGTTTTCATCCACTGCTTTTCTCTTGTAGCGTTTTTTTGTAACAGGAACTAGAGGCACAGGTGAGAAGATCCATGCATGTTTCAAAGACATAAGAAACATTGACCCCTCAAAGGCAACAGTCGCAGCTTTTTTTCTTCAAACCCTTTTTTGAAATGAGTTGTGTTTGGTTAGTGGCCGATTCTTTGTTTGATGTCTTGAAATTGCGGAAGATTGTCCCTTGCGCTCTGCAAACATGCACGCACACAGTAAGTCATAAAGATGAAAGCTGTTTATTTTGACAGCTTAATCCCACAGCATGCCCCATGTCTTTCTTACAAAAAGGTGGATAATGGGGATTTCTGGAGACTTCATCTTTACTGTTCATGAAGATATAAAGTATCAGCTTGAATTTTTAAAAATATAAACAATTTCAGTAAGTTTTAAATACCTTTGTTCTGGCAAAGAAAACTTTAATTACGTTTGCATGTGGAAAATCCACAAACATTTGCAGAAAAGCGTATGATCTGTAGTCCTGCCATAAACTTTGATTCCTATATACTGAAACACTGCACACATGAATGCGTCTGTTCAGCTTCCATTTCAGGTAAAAGAACAAATGCATGCGCCGTGGTTTTCCTTTCCTTACTGGTACATAAACCGTAAAAATCTGCTAAAATCCTACCTCACACACACAACGTTGCTCAACCAAATACGTCCTCTCCCTCTCCCTCTTCTTCTCCCTCTTCCTCTCCCTTTTCCTTTCCCTCCTCACTCTATGTTGCTAATGTAGCATGACAGAACCACACAATTTTCTAGCTTTCCTCCTTTTTTTGAATTTTATGAATCCACTTCATTCACGCTTATTACGCAAGCATCTCACTGTATTAAACTTCTGTCCTAGACAATTTTCAATGGCAGATAAATGAAATCATCCAGAGAACAATTTCGTACTGAAATTCTTTTTATTTCATTGGTATTTAATAAATGTGTCCCCACCTTCTGATCTCACAGGGTTTTTATTTTCATTAATAGGTGCTATAAACTAAATTTATTTCTCTTTCCTGTTACTTTCTGATTTTTAGTTCACTAACATTTCTTTTTCATCTGGCAGATGTATATGAATAGATTGAGTTTATAAAGAATTATGTTTTAAGATACACCATACCAATATTGGGAGCCCTTGCCTGAAACATAGTAAATGGTTTTTCTATTAATATATCTGATATAGTCATAGCTTAAAGACAGATAAACTTGGACAAGAATTTTTTTTTTTGAAATCTAAGAAAACTGTCTATATATAGAGTCACTAAGAGCATTTTTGTTCATCTATGTTCATTACATTTAGAAGTTTGTTCAGTTAAGGAAAGATACCATTTCTACTCTTTCAAAGAAAGAAACCAAACCCATAAAAAACACAGCTTTTCACATTAGAATTTTATTTACTACTGCCTAGTCTAATAATAAATGCCATATTCATCTTATTCATCTGTGAACCTTTTTTTTGCCCACTTAGGTTATGGTCTACACTTCATAATAAAAGGGGTGATATGAAATTCCCATATGATAAATTGATCATTCTGAATAAACATCACTGTCATTCTACTTGCAGAACATAACTGATAAATAAAACATTCTTAGTAAAGCGTATCCAGTACAAGTTCAGAGGACAAAGCCCTTGCTAATGCCTCTGTTCAGAGCCTAGACTCCTACTGTCACCAATTTTTTTCTCTTTAAATAGTTTAATCTGTATTTTTAACATTGCCTTCTTGTTTGTTTTATTTGCTTTTTGGGGGCCCTTTTGGATATAGTCTTTGAGAAGAGAGAATGCACCAACACTACTCCAAAATAAATGGAATTAGAGGTGAGAAAATAGGAGCACAGTTGTTGGCTTTCCAACATTCCCATGAACATTTCACAAGAGAACTGTCTTGATACACACCAACAGGTAAAAGTACCATTACCTAATGTCTCCTGAGGAGAAAAAGAAAAGAAAAAAACCCCAAGCTTACAAAACAATATTGTATCGCCTTTGAAGCACCCTCAGTGTACCACAGAAAGATGAATAACCTGGTTGTAGTCCCTCTGTTTGAAGGGATCATGGACAGTTGCAATAAAGAACAAATTCTCTGGCTCCCAGGCAATGCTGAAAACAGCCATGTAATTGAGTCTGGTGAGCCTGACGTGTAGTGTCTGGGGTTGTCGTCTCTGAGAGTTCAGAGGCGTAATTCCTTCTATCTGTAACTTGCACCTTTTTTTTTTGAGGATGGGGCGGGGGGGGGGCAAGAATTTAAATCCTATTATAAAAAGAAGTTGAATTTTTGCTACTGTTTTGTGACTGAAATGAATTCAGGCAGAAGATTACATCCCGTATGTGGTTACTAACAGCCCATACCAGTGATGTGAGAAACAAGCTCCACTGCTCCTCACTTCTCTTTAGAAAGGTTTCAGTTCTCCACCAAGCGAACTGAAAGCTCAGAGAATACACTGGCTCTGACAATAATTAATAGTAAAAGATTTTTTTTTTTTCTCTAAATGTGAGCATATCTATTTTTTATGACCCTTTTCCCTGTTGGCAATTGTGGCCTTTAAAGCCAAAATTGCAGGAGTTTTGCATAAGCAGCCTGGAAAGCTTGGTTACAGAATTCCCTTGTCCTACACGGTTCAGCCCTGTGCTTTATCTCTTTGAGAGCTAAAAGGCTTGTCCTATCAATTCATGAATCTATATATGCATTCTCCAGATCTACAAATGTTGTAAAATCTATTCACTGGAGATGCCCAGAGGATTAATAATTTAAATAAAAACAATCAGGACTGAGCTAGTGTTTTATAGTCAAAAAATGTCTTTTCCCTGTACTATTTCCCCTTCTGGTGCATAAATAATTCTT
The DNA here is from genome assembly GCA_013398015.1 of Oreocharis arfaki. Taxonomy (NCBI): domain Eukaryota; kingdom Metazoa; phylum Chordata; class Aves; order Passeriformes; family Paramythiidae; genus Oreocharis; species Oreocharis arfaki. Next base: position 681,539 of record VZRR01002371.1, on the reverse strand, counting down.
CTAGCATTAGTGGAGCTATGCTAATTTATACCCACAGAGGACTTGGTCTCAAAAGTCTAATTTAGATGACAACACTGAAGTGCAAGGACTCGCCGTTTTTATTTGTATGTAAAGTACCAGAACTCAAGTAGTTGTGTGTCATTAAATTATTTCTAGAAAATAAATTGCCATTTGGAAGGTTTGCTCTTGGGTGAAATTATATCTTTTTGAATTACTTTAGGCAGATGCAATGAGTTAATTTGAACAGCTGCTCTTCACTTCCCTAATCTTGCTCCCTCTTCTATCTCCCATCTCTCCTCTACTGAGCATACCTTCTTCACTGCATCTGACTGAAATAAATACATCCTTGGACAGTAGCTCCTGTACTTCAATGTGATGTTCTCTCTGTTCTGAAGGGCCTTGGCAAAAAATGGGCTGGTAGGGCATAAACCAGGTCGATGCTAGCTATAGCTCGTGGGACAGCTAAAAGTTGGATGATAAGAAGGCTGTTTTAAGCCATCAAAGCTCTCTCTTCCTCAGCTGTAATTTTTTCGTTGAGCAGCACCAAATTTCACCCTGGAGTTTTTGACCGAATAGTGATAGATTCGATAACAGTCTCACCTGTGGACATGTAACCATTAATGGGGCACTTAATTTCAGAGGAACCATGTGATTAAGACAGCGCGTGCTTCTACTTTTCAAGCCTCCTGTTAGTACTTTCATAAAGGCTCTGTTCTGTAGTCAGCAGTCAGTTTTTCTGCATTAATTGGTGGAGTATTTCCCTTAATGGTATCTGAGGCTTGCTTCCATGTAACCCTGCTCCAGCTCTGATGCCACATTAGCATTTCCTTGTGACAAAACTAATTTGAAGTCAGCAGGACAGCCATGAACATACATAAATGCTGCTAAACATGAGAGAGTTGCCTTGTTTGCAAACAGTGAACGAGAGATGAACCTTGTTGAACGAGCTTGCCATCTGGGAAAGGAAAAACTAAACCTGCAAAAAAAGCCAGTATCAAGGTTAAGGTTGGTGTTATAGTTGATGTAACTGAAACGGAAAGCTTATGTGGCCTGAAAAGACATTATGGGCAGTGAGGCAAGCTACGAAGTGATCCTGTTGCTTACTAGCATTTGTTTCTGTGCCTGTCATTTAATCTCAATACTCATGGATGCTCACCTGCCTTATGCCCCTGTGGAACACACTGTACTGCATTCCGCTTCCTATTCCGTGCAAGTCAGGTCCCCTTGGTGCCTCAGACAACACTGTGAGCAGGTTGGGAATTATTGTCGTGGTGACCAGAATACAGGGTGAACCTTCACGAAAGGCAGCTTTTGTTTCGAGGAGTCAGGCTTGCATTCTTTCAGTGGGTTTAAGATGTTGGGGCTCTGATGAGCACGTTTATGTAAGGGTAACGTTTTTTATGATAAACAGGTTGGTTGTAGGACGCGATTTTCTTTATTGGCTAACTACATGCAAATCAACTCAACTTCTCACTCTTAATCATAACTTAGGGGAAGTTTTCTAACCTCAGACCTCTGCTTCATTTAGAAGTTTTCCATCATTCTATGTTTGAAACAGAATATACGTGTATATATATATATATATATATATTTTATAAATATAACAATATTTGTGAGGTGTGCATGTGCCTGTTTTGTCAAGACTAAACCAAGCTTGATTTTTTCCAAATTTTTCATGTTGCTATTGGCAGTACAAGAGAACTGTATGAGGGTAATATGAAAAGAGATGGGAACAAAAGGCTACTGCAAGCTATAAGGATCCTGGGGAGGTATTTAATACTTGCAGCTCTCCATAGCTTCAGTTTCTAGGCAGCTGGAGAGCTTCTCACACCTGGGGACTTGCCTTGGCTGATCACTGGAAAATAAGAGAAGGGTATTTGGATGAAATAAAATTCCACTAGGAAATGATGCGATGGTAAAAATCCATTGCCCAGATATTTATAGTTATCGTGGAGGCCCATGTGGAGTGAGGGTCTTGAGGTCTCTGAGCCCTGCAGAAACATGCAGAGCGTGGCAATCCCAGCAGATATCCTTGTGTTCTAAATAGATGGAGAACGCATGTCAGAGGGGATAGACAGCAGATGACTTGCCTGCAGTCACTCAGCAGGTTAGTGGTGAGATTTCTTGGCTAGCAGACCTGTTTTGTCCTGAACTAAATCTCTGGGCAGAACTTTTTCTCTGTAGTTTTTGATGAAAGAATCAAAATCCCAGATACAAGGTTTGTCAAACAGTCAGCCTACAAAATGAATTCACAGCAACTGCAGTATTTTTTAAGGATGTAGCTGCCATGAATTTGTAATGTGTCCCTCTACAGCTCCACCAAGGCTTAGGAAGAAGTTCTGTGCTAAAACAACTTGTGAAATAATACTAGGTACGAGTTTTGCAAAATAATTCTGAAGTAGTTGGAGATTGTCACCAGGCAGCTCTTTCTTGAATGACATCAACTTTTGTACTGACAACCAGAATAAATTCGCAACCTCACTCTCCTTGAAGTCTCTCCTCTTCCTCCCTTTATAGTGGAAAAATAAAATTTATGCAGGTAAGAAGAAATGCTATGTCAATTGACTACTGTACTTAACTCTACTCTGAAACAAAATCCTTGGCACTCTTTTGTGCCAGTATGTGTTACTGTTTCCCTGGCCCAAAACATTGAATTCTACCATGGCCATGAGAGAGCTGAAGTCAGGGAACTGCCTGAAGTGAAGAATTTTGGTCAAGTATGAAATAAATGCATTTAAAGGGGTAATTTTGAAAAGAAAATTTTGAGATGGGCATAAAAAGCTATTTTAACAAAGAGTAAAATACTCTGTTTTAACAAAGAGTAAAAGTGCTCTTCTGTACTACTGCTTTGAACCTTTAAATTACTTTGCAGCTATGGATAAATTGATTTTCATTGATAAAGCAATTTTCACAGCAATGAAAAAGCGTGTGGCTCCATTCCTGCCTCTACGCACTCATTAACTGTTAAAATCTGATCAATTCTTTAAGACTGGGATTTGATTTGGCCTCTTGATTTTATGCCTCTGTAAAGCTTCCATGTTCAGTAGAGGAACACCTGCCTACATTGGAAACCTGCTACAGACCTTCAGTTTAGCTTTGTCTTCCACTTAGAGCTGTGACCTAATAATTACCAAACAAAAGAAAGATACATCTTGATTTTATTTAATGTCCCTGTGAAACATTTCTAGCAAAAAATAACTAACTAAATAAGCCTTTTGTTTCATAAGATATATGGATATATTCACCCTGATGTATTTACTTGAACCTGGGCTGACTTCCCTGCTTTTATCACATGGAAGACAAAAGTAGCCATTGGGAGTAAGAGATGTGCAAGACTGTAAGAAAACAGAGTATATTAATGAAAAGTACTCAGCAGAGAGCCTATTACAGTATCTGTCCTCTCTCCTGTGCCACTGCAGAGCTAAAAGTGATTGATAATAACCTTGTAGTTACTGTACAATTTTCCTACAATTTTATCGTTGCAGTCATGGCATTGATCTACAGTTAAATGAGATAATTCCTGTGTGCTCTCTTGCCACTCTGCCAGGGGCAATGTACCAATTGTACCTGTACAGTCACAGAAAAAAATGAATACCTGCTTGAATCAAGGGCTTAATATAGAAGTTTTAGATAGCTACATTATGAAATTGCTATAAAGAATATTCTTAAGTTTGTAAGAGAAATGTGATGAGGACTATTTTAACGCAGAAATTTCTATCAGTAATACCGCTTTTATCAAAAGAATATTTAATAGTCTCTGCTTTTCTCCTTTCACTATATGAATGTTGCAAAGCCTTTTTTGGGGGGGAGAAGGCATGAAACTTTGTGACTGCAGTCTTACTTTTATTAAGTTCTAAGACATCAGAAAATATTTATGCAGCAAACATTAATCTGCAAAAGCTCAACTACTAAAAATAGTGAAATTAGGTGGTTCAAAATACAAGATCTTTTATTTCTGCTTTATTTCTGGTGGATCAAAATTCAAGCTCTTAGAAATTTTACAGGAAAATTCCAATGAAATCCTACTTTGGACTAGAAACCATGCAGTTCAATGAAAATTTTATGAAGCTTTCAAAGACGTGAAGTCTTTCACCCAGTTTCTTCCCACACGTCTTCTTTCACCCCACTCCTTAAACTTAAAATGAAACTGTTGGGTCACAAAACCACACAGACCACCTCCTGAAAAGGTTTGCTTAAACCAGAACACAATAAAACTCACTGACTTCAAAAAACTCTGCACTGTAAGTGTGGCTTACTACTCCTCCTAGGGTCTAGCTCTCGCTTGCATTAAAGCTTCTTTTCAGCTTGCCAGTGCGAAATGGGGCCTCAAAAGGGAGCCAGTTACTGTCACATGAGGTGTGTTTCCCTGTTGCTAACATTCTGGCTGTAGAGGTGGCCAAATGGGCTAAGAGGAGTCAGAACTTGCTGACCCAATAAATTCTATCTGGAAAGGATGCGTTGGGGGTGCCCTCAGGTTGCCTATGACACAGCTTTTTAATTCACAGCCAGGACTGAATAATTTGGGAGTTTATGTCTTAGGAAGTGAGTAGTGCTGAAGGGAAGGCTTCCGCTGGCAAGCAGGGTTGTGCCACCCACAAACTGTTGCTACCTCACAGATGCTCTTTGATGATCCATGTGAAATTAATGAGAGATTTCAGTCCAGCTCCAGGTAAATTTGAGATTTTTCTCCCTAGAGCCATTGTCACATGCAGTGTCACCTGCTGCTGATCTTATTAGTTATCTAAGAAGCTGAAGAAATTGTTGGAGGGTGAGATTAACCTGAGATCTGCATTACTTTTATAAGCTTCCAAATGTCACCAGGCACCCAGAAAACATAGATGGATTGGTTAGTTTTGAAGTTTTCTACACCTGAGTAAATAAAAGACCAGAGAATTAATGACAACAAACTGTACATTCTTTTATTCTTGTTAGTGTTCTTATATATTTGCAAAGAAGCAAATAAATAAATGATGTCAAGTTATTTTCTCTGGTTTTTTACTTGAGTTTTGATAGCACCCACAATATGTTAAACACTACCCTTATCTGTGGAAAAGTACAATTTCTTCCCTGAATACCTTTTGGTCTAAGACATACAAGATTTATATATCTGATACATTATTCAGCTTCCTTCCTGCCAGAAAACACACACTGCTGTAGAAAACATTGTTTCCAAGGTCCTGACTTTGCCAGCTGTTAGGCTTGTACAAGACCATGGTGAGATTTTCCACTTGCCAAAGGGGATTGTTCACCATAATAAACTGAAGTATGTGTGAATGTGTTGGCCTCTGAGGCTCTGCTCCCGCAAACAATGAAGCCTGCGTAGCCGAACTCGCACAAGGATGCATGCTCATTTTAATAGACTAATTTCTTCAGTTGGGCAGGTATTTTTCTTGCACTAATCTGTTTCTCACCGGGTCAAGAAGACAACAACAGCTAAAACCAGCCAAATTATTTTGAGAATTTGTGTTGCTTTCACTAAATTCTCAGCAAGCCATTTTTCAACCAGCTTGAAACAAGCACTAGCCACCTCATCTTCCTGCAGCTTGGCCAGGCTCTTTTCAGGTTTGCTGTCAGCTGGGACAACATGACTTCTGCCACATGCCTCTTTGCTTGCATGATCTACAGCAGTCCTGATGTGCTCGTAGTGGCTGGCTGAAGGCACAGCTGGGAGGCAGCCTGTTTTCCCGGAGCTGGAACACTTTACATCTGCTCAATGTCATGCTCCTATACAGCCCTGTGCGTCCACAAGCTGCGGTTTCAATAAAATCACAGAAAAGAATAGCTCTGGAGAGAGCAGTGTCTTCTCTCATCCGGCTTGGTCAGTCTTTCTTCCCCAAGCTCTTTGGTTCTGGTTCGCAGTGCCGGGCAGTTTCCTGAGACAACAATGACCAACTCCTGCCATTGCAACCAAGAGCCCAGCCTCTTCCTCTCCTGCCTGCCCCCAAACCAGATGAAGGAAACGATAGGAGGTTGGAGGTCAGCAGGCATTTCAGCTGTGGAAAAAAGTCCTGCTACTGCCAGTGCTGCCAGTTTGATTGGACATGTTTGCCTTTTTGCTCCTGGAGCCAGAGCATGAGAGCCAAGTTAGTAGATCTGGAAGAGCAGCCTAAAACATTGCTCACAAACTTTTCTGCAATGTGGGGCATAATTATCTATCTATCTATCTGATGTAACACATGTTGTTGAGGGGAGGCCTAGCCTGCATGTTTGAACTATTTACTGTTAGTAAGAGTGAGAAAATTGTCTTTCTTGGGCAGTTAATAGAACTGCAAATATTACCTCTCAAGACTGGCATAAGATTGATATAATAATAATCTCTTTTAAAACCTTCCGTGAACTCATTTAGAGTCATCACAATTTCTACCTCCTGAGAAGAAAATATTCACATCAGAAAAAAAGACCCAGCTGGCCATCTGCATTTTAAGTGCAAAACCTCAGAAGAAGACAGAATTAAATTGTTAAAGGCTGGCTGCTGAACTGAAAAGCAAATGAAGAGTTAAGTTTGGTTCAAAGACTGACTGAGATGAAATTTTAGGCTGCAGAAATAAAATCTTTTCTAAATCCCCGAAGTAGTTCAGTGGGCTGAGGAAACCAAAGCAGTCTTATTGAAGAGGCTCATGAGAGTTACACAGCTCTTTGCCCTGTGTCAATAGTTTGAAGAGTTGTCCACCAATCAAGTATCCATTTGCTCAAAGATTCTTCTGTCTGGTGTATATATGCGGTCATTGCAGAAAAACCCCCTGAAAATATTTGTGGATGCCCTGACAGGTCAGAATTTAACAGCAGAGCTATCCATGCCAACAGCTGTTTAATGCTTTAGTCAGCTGCAACGGTGCTTAAAACCTCACCAACGTGGATGTCTTCTTGGGTTCTATAAATGTGTAAATGTAGTATAGTAATTATTTACTTCATCATTTTGGTTAGGAAAGACAGACACCATTTAGAATGTCTTCTGCACATAGAGTCTTTCAGAAAAGTTTTTAAATGGTGGTTAAAAAGGACTGGTTCAGTACATTAAACTATCTGCCAAGTGCAGACACTTGTCTTCTGCCTGCCACTTCAGACCCAGACTTATTTCATGAAGCTGGACATGTGCTGGACATGAATGAATGGGAACTGGGGATGAGCAGCCTCCACTTTCAAGGTTGTGCAATCCTTAGTGTCATCTACAGAATGGTGGAACTAACACCCAAGGTTTTATCAGGGCATCTTTGGTACAAAGTAAAATGACTGAACATGAACCTTCTTCTACTGTTCGTCATTTCTTAGTGCATGAGCAAAGTACCACCATCAGTGTTTTCCATGCTGCTTATTCACATGACTTTTCATCTTTGTTTTTTATTTTTTTGTAAGCCAGGAAACAATGGGTTTAGATTTGTACAGATCCTCTCTTCTCAACTCTTTTTGAATGGGCTTAAAAGGCCTTATAAATGAGGCACAGCTCTGAACCCTGTTGGAGTATCAGGCCTGTCCTACAAACCCAGCTCTCTGGAGAGAAACTAGAAGGGGAGTGGGTGTAACAAAAGCAATGGAAAACAGTTAGGAGCAGAGAGGGATATTTAATTCTCATTCTCACAGCTTGGTATTGGCGCAGATCGGGCTACAGCCTCTCTCTGAGAGGGAACTCTGACCTCCAGTAGAGTCAGTGCCTAGGAGAAAGGGTGATTCGGGGAAGGGTGGGGACAGGAGGCAGAAGTGGGCACATGGTGTCAGAGTTTCATTTCGATAGCCAGGAGTAAATGGTCTTGAAAGCCTTTCCTTCCCTTAATTTTGCTCCCTGTAGTGAATTGAGGAAATTCAAAATCTAAAATGCCAACAGCCAGAAACAGACCAAGAAGTCTTCTTTTCATAGTTTTGGTATGTATGTGTAACCAGGAGTGAATTTTTTTTTCTGGTGGGTGGCCACTTCCCAATTTGCAAAAAGTAACAGGATGTGAACATCTTTTCTGATGAGGAAAAATCCAGTTCCTTTACAGGACATGGTTCAATGTTGCCAACAAACCAAAGGCCCCTGTGACTTGGCTGGGTTTGCTAATCACCAGTGTGCAGTTCAGCACAGCTGCAAGAGAATTAATTGTCAGAACTTTGAAATTATGTTGGAGAATAAAGAAAAAAAAGGGAAGTGAAAAATGGGGCAGAATAATTTATTTCTGAGAAAACAGGATGGCTTCTAGTAGGCAAGCTGAAATATTTATATACTCATATCTCTGTGTACATTTTTATGTGTATATGTGTGTGAGAAGGAAAAATTCTTGAAGGAATTGAAACGTTGCAGAAATACCTGTTAGAATAGGAATACATTTTGCTAATAAAATAACCTATTTTCCTTTCACTCCTGCTGTTACGTTCCCTGCTGTGGCCTGGAAACCAGATGATTCTGGAAAACAAGAAGCCTAACGCTGAATTCAGTCATGACTGAGTAAATCCAGAATAATGCTTTCAAATTACAGGGAATGACTGCAGATTTACACCCAGCGTCTGAGGACTGAATCCAGCCTGAAGTATTTAATTCCTACCAACTCAGTGTCCTGCTGCTTTCCCGAGGCTGATGTCTGCTGTGCACAGCATTTTCTGTCATGCAGTAGGAGGAAGTAGAGGGTGAACTCTGCAGCTGGACTTGCAGACTCATGCTAGAAAGGCCACCACAGCAGTAGAACTTGAAAACAATTTATTTTAAAAATCTCTCTCCCTCCGCGGCTCCCCCTCTCCACTCTCTGTAGGACCACAATTAGAGGAAATGGGGCAGGACACATCCAGGCTAAGGGGAGTCAGAACAAGGCTGGAAGCAGATCAGGAGTTCAAGGGGAGACTGGACAAATATGCGGAAGAGAGACCCTTTGAGGTTTACTAATAGACAAACCACGTCAAACTCAGGAAATTCCCTGAGCCGAAAATAGTAAGAGGCTGAGAGTGTATCTAGATGTAACAGATCCTGACTCGCTTTGTTCTTACTCTCCCTTGGTGTCTGCTTAAGGCAATGGTGAAGAAAAAATACTCTGTGAGATGCATTTTGACCTGAACCAGTGCAAATGTTATTTAAATTTTTGGGGGCAGAGAAGATCTGAGGACTGAGGGAGAGACAGATGGGACAACGGTGCAGTGAGGGCTGCCTCCTTTGGAGTCCTGTGTCAGAAGTTACAGGAAATTTCATTCTTCTTTTCATTTAGTTTCAATTCAGATTTTCCGCACACTAAACTGCACTTACATTCACATTAGTTTCAGCATTCAGCTTTCACTCTGTTAAGTAGATTCCATCTGCAGTTTGGCAAACCTACAGGTAATTAGCTCTCTCTTGTAATTATATTTCCGGTTAATGTTCCATTAAAGATAAATGAGAAGAATTCGCATCTTCTGCTTAAGTGGTGATAGCACAAAATAGACCATTTCATAGTCTTTGAACAAACAAGCAGTTCCAGTTGCAAAGGTGAGGTGCATTTGTAATACAGAAGTAGATCTCAATAACTTACGTCTTCAGGTGTATACCTTTTTTACCTCCCAAGAACTTCAGTGCTTAGTGGGTGGGGAGAAGAGCAAAGCCACCCTTGGGGTCAAGGCATCAGACTCACTATGAAACTATGGGGTCCTCTTCTTGCTTCCTTTCATGGCTGTTGTGAGTGCCATGGAAATCAGGATTTCCACAGGCTGATACTAACTGAGCTTCCTTGCCCAATCTGAAACATCCCAGGCCTAATTTCTTTAGCTGTGAGCTCACAAGTGTGGCTGCAATTGCTGTGCCTGTTGGCAGGGAAGGCAGGCTGGTGAAGGGTCAGGGTGTGTAGAAAGGTGACAGCTGGTGGCACCTCACCGTTCCTACCCACTTTTGGAAGCAATGTGGAAAAGAGCAGAAAACAATACTTTTCTTTCACTGTGTGGTGTGTTGAAGAAAGTGCTGTTTAAGACTATGTACTCAGAAAAAAAGCCAAGCTCTAACATACAGACATTGCTGCAAAAATAAATGTAATATTACCATCCACATTACAGTAAAGATGAAAAAGCTGTTCTCTGCTCTGAGGCACTGGGGATCAACCACTCCCCCCTTTATATGTTTAGCAGGGAGAGAAGAGGGAAGAAATGGAGCTGGGAGGGCATTATGCAGCTCTGTATTTTGCATTTGAACTATTGCTAGAAGATTTTTAAATACCCTTTTTGATTTTTAGCACTAAGCTGAAGGTGTAAGCCTGGTGATTTTGTGCTGGCTAATACAGCATTGTTTCATCCCAGGCCACTCAAGGGTGCCCAACATCATTTTCTGTTCTCTTTTGCTTGTACACACACAGAGCAGGGGGAAAAATATCTGGGAAAAGAGGCTGACAGCTTCAGTTACCCAGGGACATAAAAGATCTTTGGTAACAAAACTTCATTCTAAAGTCTCTTGAGACATAATCGATACTATTCTGGGAACTTTTTTTAGGGAGAAGACGATCTCATTCAACAAATGATTAAACAAATCTGTGAGCAGTGAATGAGTACATGAAAGTCATTGGATTAAGAATTAAAAGCTCAGGGCTCTGAATTTCTGAAGCAAGCAAAGAATTTCAGTAGAATGCAATAGCAGTACACTCTTGTGGTTTTGTTTTTTTTTTTTTTATTGATGACATAATGCAACTTACTTTATTTCCATCAGCTGCAGAAAATTTACCTGAACTGTGGGAACTGTCGGTGAAGAGTGGCAGTATTTCATTACCTCCTTAACGCCCTCACAAAATTTCCTAAGAAAGCATGTGCTGTTCACAGCCGTTTTTAAAGGTCATCCTATCATCTGGATCCCTTTTTTTGATCTGCTTGCGACTCCCCCCGCAATTATTAAACCTCAATTAAATTACAAGATCTTAACGTTTTGCCACATTTCATCTCAAAAAATCATCAAATCTGATCAAGCGTATTTTCTTTCTCCGTAGCCCCAGACATAACCAGGAAATTTGTTGTGCCCCGCTTCAAACGGGGGGCGAGGGGTGGACCAGAGGGAGAAATCTTTGTCGGAGGAGGTAATGTCGGGTGTCAGGTTTTCCGGTTTCACCGCTGAGCCGCCGTCCCGGCAGCCCGTTCCGGGGGGAGCGCTCGGCGGAGCGGCGGGATGCGGCGGGATGCGGAGCCCCCTAGCGGTGCCCGCCGCCCGCTTCCGCGCTCATTCCTGTTTGTCTGGATGTCATCGGCTGTCCCAGCCCACAGACAAACTGCGCGTGTCGGGCTTTCTCCAAGACCATTTGGCTCGGTACATTGTTTTCTTTTATTTTTGTCGAAATGGATCTGGCTGGAAGGTAGCTTTCTGCTCTGGTTTGTTTCGGTTTTTAATCCAAATATTCTTATTCGAGCTCTGAACAGGGCTTAACTACTCCCGTCCCTGCTATTAGGAAAACATAAGAGTTTAAATACAGTGTTTGAACCCTTAGAATGAGCCTACAGTAGCACTAGCCTACAATCAAGCGTGATTTTATCTATCGATTCCCGCTTTTTAACCTTTGGGAAAAGAACCAGGAGCAACCTGGTCTCGTGGAAGGTGTCCCTGCCATGGCAGTGGGGGTGGAACTAGACGATCTTTAAGGTCCTTTCCAGGCCAATCCATTCTACGATTCTGTGGTAAAACCCAGACTACCGACAATGAAAGTCAAATTAATTGTGATTTTTTTGGTATGTACAGAAAGCACCTTGTGAGGAAGAAATTTATTGGGCACTTGAATCTGGATCACAAAATTTAATTTGGTCATGTGGGTTTTTGTCTCTTTTAAGCAGAGAATAACTCAAAAATTAATACAATTTGTTTCTGCCTTTGAAACAATGTAACCTTGACCCCTTCTTTGTCAAAATAGTTAATCTGCAGTTTATAGCACCTTATGAGTCCTGCAGGCAAATAATAATTCTCCAAAGTGCTCTCATCCTGTATATTAATAAAGCTAAATGAGGATCCTCTTTATTGCCCATGGCCTTTCTGAAGTATCTTCTAACTAGCTCTTCTCCTTTTCCACACTCCAGTGGACTGTGGAAAATTAAGACTTGATATCATGTACCGGAATCAGTGCAATGGGGAAGACTTAAAATTCTGTGCTACAAAACCATAGACCCTTGTCAGTCTTCTTTGCTATGGGTACACTCTGCCCTTGCAAGAATTACCTTGATGTGCAAGGTAAGTTGGCTTGCCATTAGATCGTGCAAGAAGGCTACCTTGGGATAAAAGTGAATAATAATCCAAAGATAATTGTTTCTTTTCAAGTGGAATAGATCAATCCTAATTGTCTGCCATAATAATACAGATTTTGAGACATGTCAGCAGTTCCCATATTCCCAGTGTTTCCATTATTTAAATTTGTGTTTCCCACCTGTTAGGTAAGAGCACCCATCCAGATTTTTAGTCATACAGTAGGTGAAATACATTTTCATAGAATCACAGAATGGTTTGGAAGGGGCTTTAAAGATCATCTAGTTCCAACCCCCTGCCATGGGCCGAGGCACCTTCTCTTGGACCATGTTGCTCAAAGCCCCATTCCAACCTGGCCTTGAACACTTCCAGGGATGGGGCACCCACAACTTTCCTGGGTAACCTGTGCCAGTGCCTCACTACCCTCACAGAAAATAATTTCTTCCTAATATATAATCTAAACCTACTCAATTTCAGTTTGAAACCATTCCCCTTGTCCTATCGCTACGATACCCAATAAAGAGCCCCTCCTCATCCTTACTGTAAGCTCTCTTTAGGTACTGGAATGATGTCAAAAGGTCTCCCCAGAGCCTTCTCTTTTCCAGGCTGAACAACCCCTGTTCTCTCAGCCTGTTTTCATAGGAAAGGTGCTCCAGATCATGTTTTTGGCCCTCCTCTGGACCTGCTCCAGCAAATCCATGTTCTTCTTATGTTGGGAGCCTCAGAGCGAGATGCAGTACTCTGGGAGGGGTTCCACCAGAGCAGAATAGAGGGGAGATCACCTGATGACGAGCAGTGGTGCAAATCTGACCAATGTAGTTACTCCAGAATGTACTCCAGTATATGCTCTTGCAATCCAGAAAGTAATTCAGATCTGTGTCTCAGGATGGTCTAGGGCTCTGAATGTGATAGTATTTACTCTGGGTGATACTGCATGGGAAACAAAATCTGTGATTCTTTTCTGATCCTCTGTAGTTCCAAACCGTCCATGCAGAAAGTCATGCAGATATAATGAATGTGGGAGCAAAATTATGTAGATAGGTTGTAATTCTGTAAGTTCTGAAGCTCATGAAGTCTTCTGTAAATCAGCAACTATGAATATTGATCTGTTTCTCTCTACCACCCTCTCTCACAATTTCCTTAAAATATTCTGCAAAATATTTTAAACTTCATCCAGCCTGGTTTGGGCTTCCCAGTGAATACGGTGCTGTGTGACTCTCTTGCAGAACTGTCATATGCAGCTTGTGGGGATAAATCGTCTTTTTTGTCTGTGTTTGGACAGTGAAATCATTCATCACCCTTTCATTCCATGTATACACATTTTTCTTCTGGTGGAAAAGTGCATGCAGCAATTAAGTATTTTAGAGATAAATATACCCATGCAGTATATGCCAAAGGAAAAATGTGTATCTGGAGCTCTGGCTTGGTTTTTTGATGGCTGTAAAGACTGCCACTCCAAGCTGTCTTTAAAGATTGCCATAAAAGCTTTATGATCTGTATCTACTAGCATGGGTGACTTGTAATAATGTACTCCGAAGGTGTCATGCCATGTCCAGCACTGATTGCTCCAGCAAATGAGTACTCCTCTTCACTAGAGTCATTTGTAATCACGTAACAGCTTGACTTTCAGTCTGGAAAAGCACAGTTTTGTCAGATTGGTTTATGCCACTACATCTCTCACTGCATTTTCAGAGACTATGACAGCTGTTGGTTTCATATTTACTCCCACATTTTTCCGTACTTTAAACAAATGTTGTTTCCTTCTTTACTCTGAATGTTCTAGATGCTGTTGAGGCATTCTTTCCTCACACAACCAAACAATAATGTGTATTATGAACACTTGTATTATTTTCTTTTGTTGTAACCAGATTTAAAAGCCTTTCTTCTCACTTGCTGTAAGAACTTCTCTTTCTTCTGTTCTATGTCAGTGGTTACAACAATTTTGCTGGGTACGTCCAGAGTTGGTGGGGGATTTTTGTTGGGTTGTTTTTTTTTTTTTTTTTGGGGGTTTTTTGTTGTTGGTTTTTGTGGGAGTTTTTTGGTTGGTTAGNAGAGTTTGGGGGGTGGTTTTTTTTTGGTTTTTTTTTTTTTTTTTTTTTGGGGGTTTTTTGTTGTTGGTTTTTGTGGGAGTTTTTTGGTTGGTTAGTTGGTTGCTTGGTTGCTTGGTTGGGTTTTGGGGGGTTTTTCGTACTTTTTTTTTGTAAGAACTTCCATGCTGTTTTATGGGCTAATTGAGTAGTTGTGACCAACTGCTGCTGTCTGAAGCACGTGTGGAATAGGGATTGCCTTAACAATTTTTGGGTTGTATCTTGCAAAGGAGCAGGAATTTCCAGAGTCAGTATATCATAAGTTATAATTTGACTCTTGTAAGGGGAAAAATCAAAGACCAGAAATTCTTCTACCTAAAGAAGAGGAGACTCAAGAAAAAGAGTAAAAATCTGAACGATGGAAGAAAATTAATGGAGAATGATTACAGAAGCAGCATGAAATTATGAGTTAGGGCAGTAAAAAGAACCCTCACAACCCAAAGTAAATTTCAGCACAGAAATAAACTCTGGAACTCATTGCCACATGATACTGATAACAGAAATGTAAATGAGTTTAAAAAAAACTGATTAGACACAGTAAAGAAAAAAATATTCACATGGATACGATTGTTCATAGCCCAAATTTTTTGAGTCAGAGGATAACACAGCTTGGAACTGTGAGAAGAGGATGAAACCAGACACTTATATTGCAAGGGAAACCGGCATTTTGGGAAGAGGTTTTGTGCTACTGTGGCTGTAGATAGGAAAAGCATCACTATCTGTCCAGTGCCACTCATAAGAATAAGAACTATTTTCGGATTTCACTGTTCCTGGAGCAGACAAGCAGAGGGAAGCCTTGCTTGCAGAAGAGAGCTCACATACACACCCCGCCCCCACACACACATAGATGCAGTGCATTAAACTCCTCAGGTAATCAAGGGAAACTAATTCAAACTGCTTAGTCTGATATTCGGTTTGCTACTGCACTGTTTTCAGCTTGTGCACCTTTGACAAACACTGCACTCATTTACAGCTTCTGCTGAATTCTGACACTTCTGTTCTTACTAAAGTGATGCATCTCCAGCCCTTTAGTTCTCACCTCAGCTCTCACACTTTTTTGTGTTTATCCTGTTTGACATAACACCTCCTGTTTCCTGAGAGGGACTGCTCACATTTAAACTCATTTACCTCTACGGCTTCGTGGTCTGACTCCTGAGCTGTTCCTGGACCACAAGCAAACCTGAAGACGTAATGGGCAATTCTTAGCCATTGCTGTAAAGTTTTTGGGTCATTCACCTGTAGCTGTTGGTTTTATTTTCCAAGTGCTGAGATTTGGGGTTTCCTCATGAGTAGTCTGTTATAACAAGTGCCGGCAGCTCAGATTATGAGTTTTTAATTAAATCAGTGTTTTTTCTGGCAGTAACTACTGAAAATCGCGGCTGATATCCTGACTTCTTTAAATTAGTGGGATAATGGCTCTGCCTAGATGGAAATTCTGTGCTGTTAAGTCTGCTGAGTATTTGAAAGACAACTGTAAGACTTCACTGTTATATAGTTTTAAAAAGAAACTTGTCTTTGTTGGTTTCTAGTATAATTGTTATCTATAGTGCTATTAAGGATGTTAAAACACTATCAGATTTTGTCATAAAGTGATGTGACAGTTCATTTTCTGTAATCCTATTTGTTTTTAAATGTTTGAGTTTTGCATATTTTAATTTGCTTCAAGGTGCCCAGGTAATAATTTTTTCACAGCATGTGGTTTTGCTCATGAATTATAAGATTAGCACAAATTCCAGCTACATTTTTCTTAATGAGGGGATCTTTCTATTTTGATACCAAGACCTGCTTTTAATTAGTGAAGGCAGTGCAAAATAAATAAACTCAACATACTCATACATCATATTGATTGCTAGTATTAATAGGGTAAATAAGGAGCTGACTAGAAAATAAGAGATTTCGTGTTTGGTTTTTTTTAATCTTCTTTTTTTATGTCTACTGTTTAAATTAAAGTTCCATTCTTCCTTGAAAGCTGACCATTAAGTGAAAGTTTTCTGTAAGTACTTCTGCTAAGTATAGCAAACAACTGGAACACAGGAATAACCTGCCTGTGAAAAATGAAATTACTCTACCCTTCCCAAGACCTTTAATTTGTGATAAACAGGTAAGAATGATACCAAGGATGGGACTAGTTCAGTGACAGCTCTGAAACATGGTTATTTAGCCATTTATTTTCCCCAAGCAGAAGGTGGACTTTTCTCAATAACTGCCCAAAAAGTGAGTGTTCATATAATTGGGGCAGTCTGGCAACAAAGAGGTGGGGTATGCAGGCATGTTTAGGCGCAGATGATCAAGAAAAAGAGATGAAGGAAAGGCCATGCCTTGCTGGTGAAAAGAAGTTAAAGATCCTGCAGCCTCAGTGAACCTATTCCACAACACACTGAGCCTAGTCCTACTTTGAACAGTGTCTTTTCCATTGGGTTATTTTAACTCCCTGTTGTGAAGAATTTCTTCTGACTTTTCTGTCCTCTTTGCAAAATATTTCTTAGCTGAATTTCTTTTTTACAGGTGCCTGAGTTTTTTGTGTATTACATCATTGCTTAAAACTTTTCTGGGGCTCAGAGGCTCTTTTTCAATCGAGGAAAGCATTACCCACCATTGTATGACCTGTAGACCACAAACATGCTTTGAATACTGTAACTCAACTGACCCCTGTATCTTGGGCTTGCAGAGGGTTTTTTTAGAAAAAGGAGAAAAGTACCATAGATTCCTCTAATTGAAGAATAAAGGTACTCCACTTGCGCAGTATTGCGACCCATCCACCGGGGAAAACCATCCCTATAGTTTATAGTTTTCATCCTCATCTGTTTTTCTTAATATACTCTATCAAATTTTCTATTTCAATTACCAGTGACTTTTTTTGTTGCTAGCTGGTATCTTTTTTCAAAAAGGGCAAACTGTCATAAAATGTGGGCTCGTGTTGTGCTTTCACAAATTGTGGGTTGACTCTGAGAAGATCAGATCCTATTACTGTGCAGCTACTCTCAGATTTACCAACATGACCTTATCTCTCTGAATATGGTGGGCTTTGTCATTGCTAAGGAAAAAAATCTGCATTTGATTTTGAATGGAAGATCTATACTGATTATTTCTTAAAATATATACTCTGGTCTAATGATTGCAATTGGTCTGTACCTACACTGCAGCTGCTGTAGAGCTTCACCAAAGATATATTTTTGACACTTTTAATTGACTGTAACTTACACAGCTAAAAATATGTGCTTGACTGAAAGTATTTATGACATAAATACCTCAGAATTAAAAATAAAGCAACATAAATACGGAAAGCTGTTTGTGAAGCTTGAATTTCAGGGGATGCAAGTACTGCAGCCATATAACTTACTTTTTCCAATGTAATAAAACTATAATTAATAACTCCATAATTGTCTGTTCCCATCATCTAACTATACTACGCTATGAATGCTACTGGGTAAGTGTAATTGAAATGTCAGACTTTATATGAATTTGTGATGTAATATGTAACAGAACACATTAAGTGAACAATCGATACAATAAAAATAGTTAATCAGAAAGTAATCTGAATCAACCAAAAGGGATGCATAAATCTCCTTTTGCTTGTGTGACTACATATAGCCAAAAATAAAAAGGAAAAGAAAGACTGGAGGTGTGATTTAGAGGTAATCTCTTCACCTAGAGTACCTCCTGGTTATGTTATTCTGTGACGTACATGCCTGAAAGACAAGCTCTGTGGTAAATGTCATTGATGACTTCGACAAACAGAAAGATCTGTAGTTAAAACTCACAGAAATAACCCAAAGAATGTTGCTCGTGCATGTCACATCAGTTTGGAATAACGATTTACATGGAACGCTAATGTGCTTTTCTATGTAATTCCAGAACTTCTATGTAGACACCACCAAGAAATTGTGCTCAGATCAAGCTGCTGACGTTTTGGAATTGCAAGTTAGTTGTCAAAATGATTTGGTGCATCATGAGAATAAGAAGGACACGACTGGGAAAGCTACAGTGATGGAAACCACTGTGATTAAAGGTCAGTTAAGCTTTAAGGTTTGAGCTATCAATACAAAAAAGCTTAACCCCAGCCCTGATGAAAACTTGACATACAGGAGCATCTTGTGAGATTTCACTTGGAATCTGTGGCTTAGTCAAAAAGGGATGAAAAGTGAACCTTTCTGCTCTTCCTCCATAAATGCCGTAAGGCAAATTCATCCAAGCTCTCAGCAGCAGCATAGTACTAAACTCTGTTTGACACTGCAGCATGAATATTCAGTGGTTTTTCGGAACAGACAACTGGGAAACTTGCGCTTTCCTTTTGCTTTAGAGTGATGCTTACACCTAGTCTGTTACTTAAAAAATACCAATCCCAAAATGTTTTAAGATGAGAAAGCCATTTACATTAAAGATATGGAGATGTCTTCCACTCATATTTTTGTATTTTGAAGAAAAAAATAGTACTGAGCAAATTCTTTGACCAATAATTGCTTTTAAAATTTCCATTTGTTTCTGTTTCCCGTAACTTTGGTAGATGGGTAGTTTTTCTACTTATCTTCCAGGTTTTTCCATTTTTAGAAATGAACCGTACTGAAGTTGAAAAGATAGATGATAAGAGGACAAATCCAAACTCTATTTATTCTATATATTCCAACTTTGCAGTTAATATTAAAAAAAAAAAATTCTTTAGTCTCTCAGTCACAGGTTATATTTGAAATATGAACACATCACATTAATTGCAACCCTGGAACATTTGGAAGACTAAAACACGAATATTCATCCTCACAGCATTTGTTAACTGATAATTGATACCAACAGAAGAACTTCCTACAAAGTTTCTTTTTTTTTTTCTTGTCATTCGGTGTGTAAGACTCTTTAAAAGGATTGTCTATTTGGAACTATGTGTATTGAAACTCCTAAAAGCAACATACACAATTTTTATGGAGAAGAATTACAGTGTCATGTTGACTGTTCACTAATCCTTATTGCTGTGGAAGTTGATTATTTGTGGACTGATTATTGAAAGTGATGTGGTTTAACCCCAGTCAGCAACCAAGCCTCACACAGCTGCTTGCTCACTCCCCCACCAGCAGGATTAGGGAGAGAATTGGAAGGGCAAAAGCCAGAAAACTTGTGGGTTGAGATAAAGACGAGGAAAACAAAAGCCACTCATGCAAGCAAAGAAAAACAAGAAATTAATTCAATGCTTCCCATGGGCAGGCAGGTGTTCAGCCATCTCCAGGCAGGCAGGGCCCCATCACATGTAATGGTGATTTGAGAAGACAAACTCCATCACCCCAAATGTCCCCTCTTTGCTCCTTCCATCCCTTTGGTCAGTTGGGGTCACCTGTCCTGGCTGTGTTTCCTCCCAACCTCCAACACACTCTCAACTTCCCTTGCCAGCCATGGCAGTAGGAGAAGCAGAAAAGGCCTTGGCTCTGTGTGAGCCCTGCTCAGCAATAAATAAACATCTCTATATTATCAACCCTGTCTTCAGCACAATCCCAAAACAGCTCTGTTGCTAGTCACTGTGAATACAATTAATTCTGCCCCAGCCAAAACCAGCACAGTATCTTGGTATCAGGCAGCTTTGAAATAAAATTCCAAATTTGTTACTTTGTGGCTTTAAAAAATCTCTTTTCAGGCTCTGTTTTGTCACTGTTTAATGATTTGATTAGGTTTTATAGGGGTAAACGGTGAAGCTTACATGTTGGCAGCTACAAAGGACAGCATCCTCAGTTTAAACCCCACAAAAAAAAGGAGTACCAGCACAGGTTAATTGGGTACTAATTTGTTATCAAGGGCACTTCCTGTAAATCACTGAGGTTTGACTTTGAAACACACTGTCCATGCTACAGGGATTAATTGGATCACTTACATGGGTTAGTCTCTGTGGGGTGAGGCAGACATGGGAAGCAGGGGGAACATGCCTGAAGAAAACATGACCGGAGCTTCTTTGATGAAGAAGGCAGACCTAAAGCTTAGGCTGAGGACTGGCTTATTCCCAAGCACAGAAGTCCATGCTTGAGTAGGTGCTTAAGTTTATTGGCTTATACTACTCACAGACAGGAAATGTCACACAGGCTAAAGTCTCATAATGCCTTTATGGTGAAGAGTCTTCAAACATTTTTCTGAATGCAGCTGCTCAGTTTGTGTAGCAAGAAGTGAAGTCGTACAGTCACTTCCTGTGCCTTTTACGGGAACTGTACAGTAGTTTCTAAACTGACATCCCTTGGCTGAGAAAAGAAGTATGGAGGCACTGTTACAAAGGCCACAGCTCAGTAAGATGACTGGGAGGTCACTTAGTCTTTCCGTTTTCCTGTTGTGAGAGTATTTGTTACTGCTTGTGTTTCTTTTGTAACTGGGCGCCACCGAGAAGTGTCTGTCTCTATCTTCCTCGTATCTTCCCATCAGGTATTGATACCCAGTGATAAGACCCTCCCTGAGCCGTCTCCTCACCAGGTTGAACAGTCCCAGACTCTCAGCCTCCCCTTCTGTTTCAGGGGAGTAATCAGGCACTTGATTACCTTCATGACCCTCTGCTGGACTTGCTCCAGAACATCCATGTCCCTCTTGTACTGAGAACCAGCACCCCAGGTGTGCTCTCACCAGTACTGATCAGGGGCACAAGGACCTCTGCTGGCACCACTACGCCTAAAGGAGCCCAGAAGGTTGTTGGAGTACTTGGCCACAAGGACACATTGCTGGAGCATGGTCAGCTTGTCTTCTAGGACCCTAATATTTTTCTTAACAAAGCTGCTTTACAGTCATTCGGCCCCAACCTGTGTTGGTGCATGGAGTTATTCTTTCCCAGGTGCAGGGCGTTACATTCTCCTTCACTGAACTTCATGAAAGTCCTCTCTTCCCAGTTCTCCAGCCTGTTAAGGTCCCTTGGATGGCAGCACAACCACCTCAGCTGCTTCTCCCAGTGCAAACTTACTAAGAGAAGCTCTTTCCCATTGACTGTTCCATTAATTAATCACCGTGTCTGTAGCAAGCATCCAAACGTCACTCATGTTGCTCTCTCCATTACATCCTGACCCAGAAACTCTCAGGAGGCTCTTCAGCTGTCCCTAGGCAGAGGGCTGCCTCTCTTACAGTGGTACCAGCAAAATTTCCTCCTTCACCCTCACTCTGCTTGTTAGCTCATACATTTTGTGGTTCTGGACACCAGAAAACAGACTTGGACTTTTTGCAACAGTTCCTGATTTGGATCTTCTACTGAACATATTTCAGCACCATGGTGAAATGACGCAATATTGCTGACTGCCTCACCTGCCCTGCTGGAAGCCTGTCCACCTTCTCTCTCTTTATTCACTCGGAGATAGTAGCATTAGTCTTTTGTCCACCTCATTAAGCCTTATTTATATGTCATTGATAAACCTTTTTCAGAATCTCGAAAAGTGCTTGATTTTTATTGCAATTTTTCAGTTTCTACCATAATTCCTGTTTTTCTTAGCCAATTCTTCATTTGTTCTTAATTCTGAAACAATTTGATTGAGAAAAATGCTTTTTCTAGGGACTTCTTCAAATTTGAAAATATCTTTTTAAAATTCTTCTTGCTCTATTTCCTTTGGCCCTCATTGCACTGAGAACCTACTGTTTGCTGTAACATCCCTTCTGAGAAAGCAGAGTTTATTTTTCTCCTGGTTGAGACTCACATGTCAATAGTCATGGTAGACTCATGACTTCACTCTTCCTGCTTCCAGTAGACATTTTTTTTTTAAACTTTAGCTATCAGTCAGGCTTATTTTTTTCCTATCTATTTCCATGAGTTTATGGCTGGAGACCTGTGCTTTGCAGGTAGCTTTGGGTGTATGACCAAGAGTATTAGAGGAAAAAAAAAAGGTGTTAGGACTGCTGAAGACTTGCATGACTCTGGTACTGCAAAGATTCACAGCACTAGCCCTTCCCATCTAGCTCAGTTCTTAGCCATGTATCTGATTCAAAAGCTCATCAATCACCTATTTCCCACCTCATTTCTCATGAAAATTGCAATTAGTTGATTTGAAGTTCATCCTATTTACTGTATTGCCTTAGACTACTCACAGAACACCAGATAAAGAATAGCTTTTGCTACTGAGAATTCCAAACAAACTCCTAGTACCTCTCTTTGGTATGCACATAGAAAATCACAGAGTAGTATCATAATGATTCTTCTTTTGCAGGACTAGGAAATTGCTTCTTGTTTAATTGCCTTGGAGTATATCCCTTTACTAACTCGGTCCAAATTGGGGTATAATGTGAGTTTGAGCTAGGCAAATGCAACCTAGTCCAAAGAACTGTGATGGATTGTACCCTGACATACCCAAATCAAAGCTAAGGTTTTTCTGCAAGTTATGTGTTAGCATGGTCCAAAAGTATTTGGCTTGATTAAAAGATAACTGCAGAATTATACAGGAGATTGGATTAGGTTAGATAACAGTTCTTCCTGGCCAGCCAAGGAATCCCCATGAGTCCACTGCTGCGTGCAGCAAGCTTGCTTGTTCCAGAGGGTGTACTCAGCTCTGCTAATTCACAAGATAGTGGATTAGAAAACATGTCAAGACTAATAACACATGCACACTCCTGTGGGTTTTGAGTGGGAGGAAATGCACCATTCACTGACTAATCTTTTAACTTCTACTGATGAATGTTAAGACACCCTCCAAAACACCAACCTGTTTCAAATTCCTAATAAGGATGTTGAATCTGTACTCTCAAAAACCCCCCTAGTTACAGAGACAATTGCTATTTCTTACCAAAGGCCAGATAGTTCCGAAAAGAAAAGCAATATGTTTTTCTTTTCGTTTTAAACCTCTATTGGCTTTTCTTACAGAGTTCATGTTAATAAAGACAGAATTTATTATCCTTGTTTCTAAGAAACAGAACCTTTTTCATCTGTTGCAATTAAACCTGAATAGGCCACTAAAGATATTATCTTATTTTCTTATATTTGACTTGAGTTTGAATTAATTAAAATGATAGCAATATCTGCAGGATAATAACTCTCAGCAGAAATCTGCTGCATCAGTTTTTCTTTATCCTTGAAAGTTATTCTAAGAGGAGGTTCTATAACACTACGTAATCTTCTTGTTCATGGCATAAGTTTCTGGAATAGTTACAGTCTGCAGCAAAACAGTGTTTATGCTGATCTTGTTTATTGATGTCAGGATATTTTAGGGAAGGTATTAATATATTCTGTCTTTAGGCATTTGATTCAGGAGGCTAGTGGGCTGGAGAAATAAAAAGAGGAATGAGCCTTCTCTTCGTGCTTTAGGATGTACATGCGTCTACCAAATTCTCAAAGATGGTTTCAGAAATTTCTTCCCCTGTAGCTTGCTGTCCCGTTACTTAAGACAGCACATTCGACTATGGCACTATGCTCTGAAACAAATATTAAAATGAATTAAACATAATAACCCCAAAACTTAAAGAAAAACCTAAAATTCTGAATTATTTGGAAAAAAAAGAGAAAAGCTGCTCTTTTATGATGGCATCACAGGGATTTTGTATTAGTGTTCTGAACCAGGTGCATGAGAATAAGCAGTGTGAATTAGGAATCCTTTCCTGTAGGCGTGTGAGACAAGTCCCTCCAGCTTCCCCACTCAGCTCAGCCTTTGACTAGGGCAAAACTGATACTAGATTCTTTGGCCTCCATGGTCTTGTAATTTCCTTTAAAAAAAAAAGAAAACAAAAACTTTCTGTGTTTTCAGCTGAAAACACAAAACTTATGCTTGGCTGACACATCTTCTGAGGTAAGTTTAAAAAAAGGCAAGAAAATTACTTAAAATATATGAAGATCATACCATTTCATAGGATGTGAGTACACTTTAGCAAACGATATCGAAATATTTTAAATCAACTTTTCCCTCAACCAAACTCTAACCTGTTTTACATCGGGGGAAGAAAGCATAGGCTCCAAATCCTTCTAATTTCACCGGTTTATTAGATAAGACTGATTTTAACTGCAGTGATATTCCGAGGTTTCAGGCAGGAGCATAGGTGGCTGCAAGGAGGAGGTATGATGGTGTTATACGTAGTTAAACTAAAGGGCACTTCATGTCAGTGCCCTCTCCCACTCTCCGGCAGTGCTGCCTGGCTCTGCTCCCCCACTCCTGTGCAGAGCAGCACTTGAATGTCTCTGATGGTGCCCTGAGACCTGCTCTGCATCCTCTTGCAGGAACTTACGATGAGGCAAGAAATATGAGATTGTATAGAACTTGCGGCAACCATTTCTGATCTGCAAGAACTGCTGCTAACGCTGAGGATTTATTTTATATGAGGCAGTAGTGAAACAGTGGAAACTAGGTCTTAAAAAGTTCAATAAAGCCAACAAGATAGACTAGGAAAAAAAATTATGAAGAAAAAAATTTGAAAGTAAAAAGACAGTGAAAGAGGTCAACAGTTGTCTCTTTCAAGAAATAAAGAAATTAAGATAAATCTTTTCCAAACAATAGGTTAGTAGATTCCAGAGGGAGATAAATATTGCCCTTACATTAAATGCAACCCTCCAGTTTATGCGAAATATTTTGATTGTGGCACTTAACAGTTTTTAAAGATATGCTACATCATCACATGAAATAATGGTTGATGGCTATCAGTTCAAGGAGTAGTCCATTAGCTTTATGGGCTCTGATTCTTCTATCACTGATCAGCTTTCAGCAGCACTCCCTAAGGAATTAGTTCTCGTTAGCACTGGGGAGCATCAGAACCAGGCTCACAGCTAATAAAATGCTGCTGTCCATAAAAATGCTTTGGTTTATGCATATACGTTCAGTTTCGTGCGTTTTCACTTAAGTGCTGTGCAGAAATAAGGGTGTGGCTCTACCATGTTGAGCTCATAATATTACTATGCAGAATATTTCACAACTACTTTTTTCAAGCTAGGCATAAACAAACAATAAATGCTGTGTGGTTAAGTGTTAATTTATGCAGCATTAAAACTGACCCGAAATATTTACCATAGCTATGAAACTCTGTTATGGTCACACAGCCAGAGGCATTTAGGTGTGCAGCCTTGTATGTACGTGAGTTGGGCCCTCCAGCTGTCGTTTCATTCAAGCAGGGGTCTTGATGGGTTGGGTCTCTTCTGCTGCCTACCTTTTGAAGGAGGGCAAAAAGGAGAGTTATGACAACCATTTGTGACCTTGAAATTTGCGAAAAACAGCAACTATATTCTGAGAAAAAGCCAACATATCCTACTCACTTGAGGACACAAGTGAAATTGATGGAAATTTTTAGTCTGCAGAGCACTAGCCTTCCCCTGTAAAGGCAAATACGATTATACAAATTGTTCCAGGAAGAGCAGAATTAATGAAATTTGGTTTAATAAGTATTAAACCTGTTGTCCCCTACTGCTCCTCTCTGCCTTTCCTGATAATAACCGAAACTCTCCTTGTGATATTCCTATCAAAAGAAAAAGAGCAGGTCTGGAGCTATGTGTGTGTTGAGTAGCCAACTAATATGCACACGCTGATTTATCCTGCTGTCTGCTGCCAAATGGAGTGGATAACAGCTGTGTTCTGCATGCTTCTCTTTCAATAGAGGAACTAATTCAACTCTAGCTTTTGTAACCATGGTGAGACTTCTGTCCCCTTTTCAAGTCTGACTGAAATTGGCAGAAATAAACTTGTAAAAGTACTGAAGAGACTGATGGATGGATGGACAGCACAATGACATAAGCCATGTTTTCTTGGCAGGCTGAGATGGCCTATTTTATTTAGGAATTCACTGTTGAAGCTATTAGATTTTTTTCAAGCAAGGAAGAAAATTGCATTGATTTTAATGTCCAGAACCCCCCTGGGATTGTTCAGCTTGTCTCATTCATTGCTTAATGCTCTATTGAAGGGTAAATATATACATTTCAAAAGGCACCCTGAACAGGTTTGGGACTGAGGACAGCTGTGATTTGGTCTGGCCTGATGACATCAACGTTCTTTCTCCTTGAGCTGTCTTGCTTAGAAGCGTATCATTTTGTTTACATGTGTTTGGGAAAGAAGAAAGCCTGGCTCTGCCATCCGTGAGCAATCTGTACCTTATATCCCTATTAGCAAGTCTAAGTGCACAAACAATATTTCCCTTGCTGAATCACAGGGATTAGCCTATTCTTTCAGTGCTGGTTTTATTCATTAGTTTGCTTTTACTGATATCGAGAACAGCCAAATTGCAAATGAACCACAAACCAGGAAATGTTTATTAACAAGATAGTGGCCACATATGTGAGTGAGACCTCCAATGCATTTCTAATCACATGCTTGGGGTTTTAGTTTGTTTGGGTTTTTTTCCTTTTGATGCCCAGATCTGGAAATACTTTGCTAATTCAGTAGTGGGGGACTTGTGGGTATGTAGGTCTACGATTGACTCTGCTCTGGTGTGGCCAGACAGATACTTGCTTAACTTAGTATTTATTTCCAGCCTTACAAAAAAGGAAAGGATCACACCTTCATAAAGAAATTCCTACTAGCCAGTTTTCAGGGAGAGACACCTCAGCTATGGAGAGTCTCAGAAGGAACACGAGTGGGATTTGGAGACTGGTGAGAAATGATAGAATGCCCTCTTAGTGACAGGGTACATGGTAGTTGCAGGAGTAAGACCGAGAGGATTCTTGTTTGAGAAGTTTGGTCTCATAAAGAAGAACCTGTTTGACAGGCATGGCTTTCTGGGAGGACAGAGAAGTACACTGTGGTAGGTTGTTTCAGGTTGTGTCCCAGAAAATTAATCAACCAGGAACAGCTGTACCCACAGCAGTGTTTCACACTGGTTGGCAATTTCAGGTGAAAGTTTTGGCTTTAAAAACACAGCTCCTTGACCTATGAGCCTTCCTGATAAAGTCTAAGGATGATTCGCTCTTGGCAGGGGACCTGTGATGATATCACCACCATCATTTCAGCTCTAGCTGGTCCTATTGCCACCTGGCTCTTGCCCACCACAGGCTGGGCTAAAGGATGGGGCGGCTCTGGAGGGGTGAAACAGGGTGCTCACTGACCGATCCTTATGGGGTTCAGTTCCTTGAGACCTGTGGTCCCATGTGTCTTGCAGAGCTTACTCTAGCCTCAGAGAACTGGTGGACCACCCAAGGAGGGGAGGAGACCCTGGGGCCTCTTGGTAGCAGCCTGAGCCACTGTGAGCTCTAAAGTGAAGATGTTACTATGCACAGATGCAGAGCAGAGCCCACCTCAATGCTGGAGCTGCTAAGAGGCCTACAGTGAGGGTCTCTGCTCTTGTGGGAAAGCACTGATGCTTTCTGAAGGGTTTGTCCTCAGCACTGCTTCAGGCCAGTCTAGGTGGATGTAAAGAAATGCACTTCAACATATTTTTTCATTTTAACCTCATGCAATTCTCAAGTCTGTGTTTCTGTTATATCACCTTCTAAATCAGAAGCAACTGGGCGTTCTGGCTCTAGGAAATCCCAGGGTAACACCATGGTTTCCTAGCTGCAGGGGCTCCTCTTGTCAGGCTATGAAACACAAAAGCAGTAGAACACATCTGTAGTAAAGATGGTATGTGCGACTCATGACAACTGGACTGTTCTTCTCTTGATATGGTCAGATAATTTTATCTGCCTGCTTTTATGCTGATAATGATTACACCACTTAAACCTTCCAATAAACTTCAAAGTTATTCATGCATAGATAGCAAGGAGTGGTCAACTTAGAGGTACAAGCCTATGCGAAAACTGAAATAGGAATTTTTGAGCAAAGAATCTCTTGTAAAATGCTCAGCTCATTTTCATTCTTGTTCCATCACAGATACTGTTCAGGAACTTAAGTCATTTAAGATCTCTGAAAAATAAAAAAGTGAGGAAAACATAATTTTCTTTGCTTTTATGGCTATCTCTTTGAATTGCACCATTTTTTTTCTTTTCCAGGCCAAGGGTAGAGTCTTCCATTTCCTTAGAGTTATTTTTTGCTAATTTTTCAGGCCTAGCAAGAAACTATGAGACAGAAGAGGAAGAAGAGCATGACTACACCTATATTGATGAAAAGATAATTGAAAACATAAGAGAAGTATTTCATGACACCAGCATTAGAAATAAGCATGCCCCTTCCAGAGGAAGAAGGTGAGTGTAAGCTATGATCGCTTGTGGATGCAATCAAGTGCAGGCAGAGTGATTTTTCAGACTGGCCGGTAACTTTCACTTCCCAAAGCAAGAGACTTTTTCCACTGGGAGCTGCAAATGTCCT
Organism: Oreocharis arfaki; assembly: GCA_013398015.1. Lineage (NCBI taxonomy): Eukaryota > Metazoa > Chordata > Aves > Passeriformes > Paramythiidae > Oreocharis > Oreocharis arfaki. Next base: position 653,184 of record VZRR01002371.1, on the reverse strand, counting down.
GTGAGTAAGGCAGGAAAGGCTCCTCTGAGCTACCACTCGTGACCTCCTGTCACTCTTAGCTGTGTCACCTTTGTTACAGGAGTACCTATCATTGTTCTGGGGATAGAAGCATACAGGCATTTTCCCAGTTTGTGCCAGTTTGCTCTAAAACTGTAGTACTCTGAATGCAGCCCTTTTCCTCTTTTTGGAAGTGGATGCCTTGTTGTGCATGACTGTTTTGTTGATTTAAAAGCTTTCAGGCATTAACTGTGTTTTCATTAAATCTGCAAGGTTCTGCTCTGGCAGTCTTCAGTGGCTTTAAGAGCCAGTGAAGAGGGCCTTTGCTCGTAAAAATCTTTAAGTGTCATTTCCAGCTCAACACAGATGAATATTTTTCTAGATATGAGTGAAACTATGGTCCCAGTTCTTTTCACTCATAGCTGCACCTTCTATGAATTTCACTTGATTGGGTTAACTTCCTTCCTTTGTGAAGAGAAACCCATATAAACACAAAAAACCTTGAAATGTTGTGTTTCAGAGATTTTAAAAAATCTTTTATTATGAAGTATTTTATTTCAAAATGTACTTTGTGTTTATTTTTAAAGTACAGCATTCATACTGTATTTGAGTTAAGCAACATAGTGAATCTGAAATAAGCTATTATTTTTTTCTGAAGTGTTCAAACCCCTCAGAAACATGACATCCAGAGCAATGTGTGGATGGATGAAGCCATCTCTTCCCCTGCTCACAGACACAGAGACTCCAAAGTTACAGAAAAGACTAAAAATGAAACAAAGTAGGATGTTTCACATAACACATTGCTTCCTCAGTTCCCATGCTGTCGAGGGTGGGGTCTTGCTCTATCATGTAAAGAAGCTGAGAAAGCGAAAACTAAGCTTTCTTCTGACTAAAATATCCCTTCTGACCATAGGCATTAAGGGAAAGGCATACTTTCAAGAAGCAACACCATCCTAGAGGATCAGCATCTGTTTATACTTACTGCTGTGGCATCAGTTCCTCTAAGTCTTTATCCCGCTGCCCTTTAAATTCCCTGTCAGTGGAGGCAAGGTTTCACTTTATTAGTTGTCCTCTTTGAGGGTTCTAGCACAACATGAAAGAAAACGACCTTTGCTACCTTGAGGAAGATCACTCTCTTTGGATAATGTTTGGATTATAAAGCAATCCCATGAATTTTCATCCCTACTGGCTGACAGATGTATCCACTCTCTGAAATCATTAGCTAGCCAAGGAGCACGTGGCTCCTCCAGCCTGCTGGTCTCCCCCAGCCATCAGGAATCTCGGCTACAGCTTTTTTCTAGCACATAAAGTTCCTATCAAGATTCTACACTTGCGTTTGTGAGCATTTTGACAAATATGGATTTGACGTGAACATATGCAACTAACCTTCAATACGGGCAAAAGTCTTATAATATATGTAGCCAGGTAAAATAACCAAATTAGCTGGTTTAGGTTTATATATGGGATAATAATGCACCAAAATATGTTATCTCTTTCACCTGTGTCAAATACCTAATATCTGATTATTATTGTTCTTGAAGAATTCATCAGTTAACCATTTCCCACCCAAAATATCTCCTTTCCTCCTGACATTTATGCCATTTATTAATATCTAATTTTAATTATTTGGTATATATGATTTATCAAAGTTAAGTCTATTGATCTAAATTACTTTTAAATAGAATTGTTAGGAGGAAAAATAGTTTTAATGAAATACAGAAGTTAGCCTTAACAGTCAGGCGTACCTTAGAAAAACCCCCAGTATTTATTATTTGCAGTGTTTCAGCAGTGCCCTTCTCAAAATCCTTCCACGATCAGGCCTGAAGCATGCCAGGGTGATACTAGTAAAGGGCTAGTCCTCACTCTAAGCAGGAGAGAAAGAAAGAACAGAGAGTTGCCTCAGGTCATTGCTATGTTAATTTTGATTGAATAAATGCGCCCAGAGGGTCAATGATGTTAACATGACCTCATCACTTCACAACAATAAGCAATTAGACAAAGGACTTCACTACAGATGCCTGAGCTTGCTATAGCAACAACCATCACTAACATATTTTAACCATTAAAGATTCAAGAGAAAGTAAGAAGAAAAACCCCACACCACCTTGGAAGCATTTAAAATGTGTGGCTCTCTTTTCAGCAAGACAAGTTTCTCTCCTTTTACTGCCATGAGTTGTTTCGGCTTTTTGAATGAGGAAAGCCCTCAGTTTGACAGTCTTTTGGACGGTATTACAAGTGTCAGCAGTGGCTTTTTTTGGTGTGAGAAAATGGGAAAATAGAAGGTCCATTGCAGCCATTGAATTGGAATAACTCTGGTGCTGCTGTAATGTCTCCTCCTATGGCCCTGCGAACAAAAATGGCATGGAGGCATGCAGGAACAGGAACAACAACAACAACAAGCCTCAGCAGCAAAACCAGAGAAGGCAGATTCTGTCTCCAGTGCTGATAGCTGCATGTAACTCATGGCTGGAAAAGGACAGAAACAACATGGTCCAGCCACCTGCAGAGCTGAAAATGAATGCTGCTGTCAGGCTGTTTCAGGAGGTTGCTTTCTGGACTTGAGCTGCACACAAGTGCCGGAAAAGGAATGGTCTCAGCTGACTAAGCTTCTGTGCTTATTTAATAAGACACCAAAAAAAAGGAGAAGTAGAAAAGAGAGAGAAATGCAGTAAGAAGTGAAAAAGCTACACAGCTGTGTTTTCCTGTTCTCATGAACTCAGCAGTTGAGGTGGCTTTGTTTGGACAAAATAGGTTTTTTTATTTTCAATTTGTACCAATTTTTTAAAGTAAAAATGTTAATCCGTTGTATGAAACAGATTAAGCCCCATTTTTTTTTCTTTATTTTTTTTACCTTGGTTATGCTGAGGTTCAGGTTCCCTCATATCTGAAATCTAGAGACAGCGCTTCAAATGAAAATCCCCCTTTCTGACCCCAGCGCATCATCATTAATCCTCTTGTACCATTTTTCTAGGACATTTCTCTGGCACTGTCATGCCACTGACCCTCTGAGTGAGCTGTTTCTTTCATAGAAAAGCCTCTGGGTGAAAGGCTGAGGCAAACTTTGCAGCCTTGGGTATATTGGAGTGAGAAACCAAAATCCATGACTGTAGTTGTGTGATCTCAACACTTCAGAAAATCCCCTTCCTAAGTGACTTCCAGTGCACATTTGGGGGCATCATCTACCATGCTAATTTTCATGGTTAGATAATTTTTCAGCTGCTTGCTTTTTTCACTTTTCTCTAATATGAGAAGTGAAGCTCTTTTCCAGGTTGCAATCAATGGTGGTTACAGAAAGAAGAAAGAGTCGAGAAGGGGCAAATAAATAGTGTGCTGCTCTAAGAGCTGCAAACCTCAGCTATGACTCAGTCAGGACTTCAAAGAACCTGTCTCAAAGCAGTTGTAGGTTCAGAGACCCTGGGGGCAGGGAAGACTACCATGATTATCTAGATGTTCTAGATGTTCTTCCTACTCAAGCAAGCCCTACCATTCCCCCACAGGGCAGATTCAAACATGTTTTTATCGTTGGCAGAGCTGGGAACACAGCCCACTGGTGATGTCTGGTACACTGGCATATTGCCACTAAATATTAATTAAATTATTAATTAACTTCCCTCCAGGCCAGCAGCTCTGTTACATCAGTCAGAGGCGAGATCCCCTGGAAAGCCTCTCCACAAGAGGAAGGTCTCTCTTCTACTATGTCTGCCAGACCAGAATATGACACAGGAGGCACCATGGTTTTAATCACACTGGAGATACACTGGGAAAACCTTTTGCTGGAGTCACATTTTATACTGACTAAATGAGCTCTTCTGCCTGGTGTAGGTTAAATATTTCCCTAAACTGCATTAACCATACCAATAAAAGAAAAATTTACTGGTATGAGTTTCACATACTTAAGCAAAGTTGCTGGCATAGCTGTGTTGGAGTCATATATTAGCTTTATTTTTCTTGTAGTCTTTGGATTGCTGGTGTAAGTGTACTGACAAACCATTTTATGGTACAGACAAGCCCTAACTCGCAGCCATTAATTTGACTCAAGAGCTCATTCACCTGTACTCCCTGTGCAGTTTTCAAATCCAAATGTAAATTTTCCGATTTCACCCAGTCATTTTGTTTCGTTTGTTTTCAGAGACATCTGAAGGAAAATAATTCTGAAATTAACTGGATACAAGTAGGAAGCTGTGTCCTTCACACATCGAGACTGACCGCAACTATAAGAAAAAAGCTGCTCATGAAAGTGTCCTTCTTGTCTCATGAAGAGCATACGAGGCTGTAATTTAGCTATAATAATCCCCTGTGAAACTAAACTGCTTACTTGTCCTAAATAAGAAGTCAAAGCAGCTAATGTCTCATGACCCTTTGAGGAGACAAATTTCTTCTGTACAAATTTATTAATGAATTCAGAGAATGATGCCAAGCCCAATACTTCATTCTTACTGCACCTGAAATTCCGGTTATTTCCTGAACCTCTGTAGGGCATATGCAAAAGGAACATCCTTTACTGAAACAGCTGCATGGTTGTTTCCTTTGGGTTTTGTTTGTGGGGGTTTTCTTTGAGAAGGAAAGGGTAATAAAGAATTGTCTAAGGTGGACATTCATTTCTTTAGCCAGTCTTACGTGCTTCAGGTTAAGGCTCAAAACTGGAAATGACCAGATTCTGCCACTTTCTCACATGATGAAAAAAGCACGAGTAGTACTGTTGCAAAACATGTGATTTTCCCTGGAAAGCAATGGCACTCCTCTCACAAGGCCCAGGAGTGCCTAAATAAGAAAGCATTCCCATCTCCATAACCCCTTAGACAGCTACTATCTAGAATCACACTAGAGCTATTCTATTCAGCAATTTGCTGAATATGCAGCCAGGAAGGGCACACGGAAGCTGGATCTGAAAGATTAGTGTCTGTGCCAGCCCTGCAAACTGAGGAAAAAGGCACATGCTGCCCTCTTTAAGAGGTCTGAGAAAAGCAATGCTGAAGAACTTCGCCCACATCTTGTGGTACCTTGTATTCCTACACAAGGATTTGGGAAAGAGGCAGGGGCCTCTCCTCACCACCAGTCAATGGCCAATTCCACCCAACCAAAGAGAGGGCACAGAAAGGGCAGCACAATCTCTTCTCCTGTCTTAAATTAAACAAGTGTTTGTTCTGAAGAATTTTCTTTTACTTTACACTTTGGAAAATGAAAAACGAGATCCAAAAGTTTACGTGGCATACGAAAGGATCCAAGGCCTTCTTGGCCCAGATGGAGAGAACTTGTTTTATATCCTGCCCCTAGCCTGTGAGGGCTGAGCAGGGACAGGCAGAGCCTCTTTACGTGGATGAGCATCTCACTGGCTTGGCAGTGAGCAGGTAATTGATGCTGATATTAGACCTGCTGTATTTCTGTCTGGAGTTGATGTGTGCAAGCACGTAAGTTGCACAGGTAGGGTGTGCTTGACATCTTTGGGTGGCACTGGACCTAGTCCTTGTGTTCTGGCAAAGTGAGTCTGATATCCATAACTTGTGGTGTTTAAGAACTGGGCAGCACATGCATCTTGAGTGCTGTGTATCCAAAAGTTAGACGTAGGACAGGTGCATAACCCTCTGGCGGTGATTGGACTTTCACGGAAAGCTATCAAGAACTGATGTGTAAACACACAGTTGATGTGCCAAGGGTTTCCAGACTCAACAGTGGCTTGATCAGAGTGGCATATCCAGAAATCAGCAGTGTGGAGAAAGGGAATGTGTTTAGAAAGCCCGGACATACTCTATTTTTAGTTCTATTGAGGAGCTAAAAAGCAAAAACTCCGAAAATGCCTTTGTATACTTTAAAGCAAAAGTCTTTTCGAGCAGACAGTAGAGTGTCTTGGTCTTGTCAAAATTCTACTGAATGATTAATTTTCACTAATGCAAATTAATTTAGGATTTCTTAATATTGTCTCACATTAATTTATTCAAGATAAGTGTTCATCCTCGGTAAAATCAGTTACAATTTAAGTATTAGGAATATTGCTCAGAGTACTTTGATTCCATGCATATGTAGCATACAGTGTTTTGCATATCACTGGTTAATACAGCTTGCAGGTGTGTACGGAAGTGGCTGGCACATCACCAGTGGGTATTTTAAATACATATTAAGCACTTAAGAAAACCCTCTTTATTTCTCTTTTGGCAGCTCAAAACAGCCCCATTTGTCTTGGCGCAATTGCATCCTGGTATTTGAATAAAAGAAATTTGTTCTGTATTTTACTGAATTTTTTCTCTTTTTTTACTTTACTACTGAATGTGATGTTGTCATCTGCTGGATTACTGAGAGGTATGATACGTTACTACCAGGATTTCCTTCACTGAAGTACCAGGCTTCTAAAGAAGAAAGGAGGAGAGGAAAGCCAACAGCCTTGTGGGCTGCAGTGGCAGACTGTGCCAGCAGGTCAGGGGAGGGGACTCTCTTTGCTCAGCACTGGTGAAGCCACATCTGTGTCAGTTCCGGGCTCCCTGGTACAAGAAAGTTGTGGACACACTGCAGTAAGTCCAACAAAGGCCCATGAGGATGATTGAGGACATGGAATGTCTGACATACAAGGAGAGGTGAGACAGCCTAGAAAAACCAAGGTGCTCTCTAGTTTCTCTGAGTGTTAGGATGGGTGAGAACAAGTGGAATGCAGTAATTTTCCCAACAAACCTAAGCTTCTTTCAGATATTCTACATCAGTATTTGGGATCTAATGAAAAAAACCGAACGCTTATCAGCCCTTTTTGAGAATTCTTCTGTTTAAAATGCTTCCAAAGAAGCAATTTCTCTTCTTTGCATAGATCCTGTCACGTAAGGGGTCTGGTTCTGACACCCTTGTCATGTGCTGCAGTCCTGTCTTGTATATTCAGCCTCAATGAGCTGATGTGAGTTTCATTCTTCTGAGTAAAGGTGGCAGTTTTATGAACTCTGTAAGTATATTACTAGCAGAGATGTCTCCCACATCTTTTCCTCAGGGACATGAGCCAACATCATGTCCTGTGACAGAAATGGGAACTATTCTGGCTGTTCAGTTTTCACGACACGGCAGGACAGCGCCATTTGCATTCCGTTCTGGATGGAAGAGAGGATGTGGTGCTGTCTTGTGCTGTGAAGAAAGGACATCCACCCTTGCTGGAGAAAGCAGAGGGAAGGGAGGAGGCATGAAGTAAGATCCTTATAAAAGGTTTGTGTTCGATATTAAAGACTTAATAAGTATTGTGATTCCCTTACGGCATACAGATGACCACAGTGATTTCATACTGTTTGCTAATACACGTTTGACAAAGCTATAATGTCATGGCAATCCTTGAGGGACATGGTTATCACTCCCAGACATTAATGCTCAAGAAGACTGCATTCAGGGAGGAAAAACCATTTTTAGCTGAACACAGACCACAATCACTATGCCTGAAGAGAATACAAGTGTATTTAAATAATAAGATATTTGCTTTGCAAAAGATTGGCATAAGCTTTTGCACAGACTTGTTAGCTTAAAGGCTTATCTCTTTTAATGCTAAGAAGTATTTCCAGTGTGTTCTCACTGAGGGCCTGATCAGAAGCAGCTGCTTCCACAGCACTCCATGTGTGCATAAGCCCTTAGTGAGACAGCATTTTCTGTTTGGATGATCAACATGCACATTTTTTTTATATATCCAGCCTTTGTGCCCGGGAAGATAAGAAGAATCTTCTCCTTGCATTCTTCTTTAAATGCCAGAACTCTTTTGTTTAAATGACAAGTGTCACAGGAGCACTTATCTACCACAACACCGCCAATAGGAAGCCACTGTTTATTCTTGCTATCTCTTCACACATATGATATCTTTCCTACCCCTTGTAAGACTGTCCAAGTGTTTTCCCTACATTTTTACACTTTAGCGCACCTTTACCCTTTACCTTTCAACTTCCTGACACCATGTTAAAATTGATAGACTCTGATGAGAAAGTTCTCTTGCTTCTACTTCATGTACCAGCAGCAGATTTTTCTGTTTGTTTGTTTTTTAAATTTCATCCCTTGTTTTCTTAATATATCTGTGTGCTGGGAGTGTACTTGTGCTTTGCAGTTATACGTCTCTTTGATAAACTTACTCTGTGTCTTTTCTTGGGTTTTTGTATTTTCTGAGATAAACTTTCACAACTCTTTCTCGGATAAACCATGTGGGCCTGATGTAAGTGCAGACTGCCAGGCTGGATAGGAAGAGAAATTTACTCCCCAAAGCTTTTGCCTTGCTTTTGCTGCTCTTTTGCTGTTCCAGTCCACTGCTGCCAGCTCTGTCCAGAGTGGCAGTACCGGGATGGATAGCTCAGTCTGACCATTTAAATTTTCTCATGTAACTTTAAATTCCTCATATTTGTTAACGTCTGGGTGTATGTGGAGAAAGTTGCATGGTGTCTCAAGGGGCTGATTCCAGGATCTAAGAAATGCCTGTACATCCATGCGCCTTATCCCTGTGTCCTCTGTGACATTGTCCCTGGGCCTCTGGACACAGCAGTGCTGCTAGCCAGAGGTTCAAGCCAGCCTCAGAAAACAGTAACTCTTCCCAGGGCAGCCTCAGCCTCACAATCTTCCTTTCTTGCAAGTACACCACTGCTTTGTAATTCCCCTGGTCCTCATGGTGCAGGGGAAGGGTCTGAGCAGGGCTCAGGATTGCCCCACGTGGGGCACTCGGTCAGCAAAAAGACTGTTTTCCTTTTTCCCTCTTATTTCAGTTGCCTGCTCTCTTAGGTTCAGTGCTCATATCTGTTAGTATTTTGGGACCTAATGTCACACAAAAGGAGAGGTAGAAGGAGCCCTTCTTTCTGAAATGATTTTACTAGTCAGAAGGCTGGTTTATACTGCCACTATCTGTCCACCATACCTGCTGCAGCCATTTCCTGCAAACACACACACAAACAGTTCACGCAAATTTTCCCACATCCACTAACAGTTTGCAGAAGGAAGTGAGAGACAATAAGGGTTTTATTTTATTGCTCTCTCTGTCCTGGAGAATTTGATTAGGCATGAGTCAGCTAAAAACAATTTTTAAATTATCATGTTTAGTTAGCAATGTTTTAAGTAGGTATAAATGCCTTTTAACAAATCTTTACATGATTTTGCCTCCTTTCCTCATCCTCTGAACCCCATTCTGAGCGACTGTCAATGCTTCCCAACCAAGCAGCCCTTTCCAGCTGGTGCAGTTGGGCAGGTCTGCAGCCCCAGGCCCCCCTACATACTCCTAGGGATCCTTGACAGCCCCTGCCTGGGGCAGCACAGAGACTCATGCCACAAACATTGTTCTTAAAACACCTCAGGGCCTGTTGTGTCTCATTGTAGAAAAGAGAATTAAATTCAAAATGAGCTTAGACTCAGATCTATGAACATATTCATATCCTTAAATTGTATCAAAACCAGAGAGGCAATACACTCCTCCTGGAGTCACTGAGGTGAGGGTAAGAGAAATGTTATAACAGGTCTCCATCATCTCGAATCTCACTGCCTTTGGTAGCAGGAACTGAAGGTCCACAGCTTCCAACACCCTGCTAGGAGGGGCAGGCAAAATTCCTTGGTCAGAAAAAGTAACTGAACAATTTGGGAAAACGCAAGGGTTTTTTAATGTTTTGCACAACAGTTGTAGTAGTTATGTTAGTTTCATTTTCTATCTGTCAGAGTCCAAATCTACATCTTCTGCTTCCCAGCAAAACCTCCTATCTGCCACATTAGAGGCTGCTCTGGGCAAGAATGTTTTTGCTCTTCCCTCCACACCTGCCAGGTGTGCTTTTTCCCACCAGAAAAAAAAGCACTTTTTAATTCATTAGAGAGCATAGGCTGGAAAGGAACGCCCAATTCTGCACAGAATAGGGATCACAGGGAAAGGAAAACCTAGAAGCCCAATTCCTGCTTGAAAGAAAAAAGAGTTTTTTGGTATCTTTGCTAATGACTTCCTCAGGCATTGGCTCTATAAACTCCATGTCTTGTTGTCTAAGAAAGCTGGAGAGGTGCCTGCTGACAACTGTTCGCGGTCCTGTGAAGACACAGGTACCTTTCCTAGAGAAGGACAAGGTTGCCCTTATGGAAGAAAAGGGAAAATTGGTGGGTGGTCAGCCCTTACATATTTCTGTGATGTAAGTTTAGGACAGTATTTGGTAAGGCACAGGTCTGTCTTACAGCAGCTGCTGTACGCCCAGTTGCAAATAGGTAGAAAAGGACAAGAACCTCACTTACGAGCATTCCTCAGAAACGTGATCACTCCCGTATCAAAGGCACTGAAAACTGCACAGCACTTAGAAATAAGGAGCTGACCTGCCTAAAATGAGCTGTGGAGTGGGGACTCCCTCAGTATTCAGCACTATTGTCAAGTTTTGAGGATTGACAGTCTCTTTTCTAGTGTGTTTTTATTCTCCCAAGTTCTTCCTTTTTCATGTACTATATTTCATTTCTAAAATTCCCTTCTTCACTCCCAAAAGTTGTTTGTTCCAACTGCCTTAGGCTTGCTATTTGCAAGCATGTACAGCAGTTTAACTCTGGCTTTCCGGAGCCAGCAGCGGCTTTGCTTTTTTTTAACAGCACTTCTGTCACAGGAACTAGCCCTGTTTAATGCCAGGCACTCCTCAGTAAAGCGACCACTTGTGTAAAAGGCATGAGAACGGAGCAGCAAACCCCAGACTAATGCTGATCAGGAAAAACCCTTATGCTTTGTGAGTCCTTCTTGCTGGGCAAACCCCTGCTTAGGTAGCTGTCAGCTTTTGCTAGCTTTCACCAGCAAGCAGGCTCCTTCAGTGCTCTGTCATTCCTCTCCAGAGACATCCTACCACACCTCTGTGGCTTTCTCTTGATGTTTTTCTCTCTGTTTGGTTTCTGATACTCAGACGTTTTCCTGCAAGAATGCATCTATTTTATTTCAAGATAACTGCTCTGCTCTACTTGTAGGAACCCCCCATCCTATATTTTGTCTAAATTTTTATATATTCCTGAGGTCCCAAAGAGCAATCACTGGCCAATTTTTAAAGTCTTTCCCTGACTGGTTGTCTTGTTGGATTAGGACAAATTGTATGAAATACATACATGCTTGATGCTGTATTAAGAAAGATGACTCTTTTACAAAATTCTGAAGTATTTCCTAATGTTGTCATAAATCCAGGTAAGGAGTCATTTGCTTTTTAAAAATGTGTTTTACAAATTCTCCCTCAAATGCAGTACTTTGCAGTTTATAAGTTTGTATTAATGACTCTTTTCGTTTTCTCAAAGCAAACCGTATGTTAAATCTAAGTTAACCACAGAAAAGGTCAAAACAAATTTTCAAACTTTTCTGGAGCACAACGAATTTAATATTTTATCAGCTGGCAGCTGTGGTGATTACTTTTGGATTATATCTAAAGTCTGCTGGAATCTAATTACTCTGATCTATGAACCAGGTAATTAAGGTAAAAACTCCCACATTTTCTTATACTTCATTAATGTATTTCCTTTGAAAATTGTTAGCTAATGATGGTACATTAAGTGTTTATCCATTAAATGACAATGAATAATTAACACCTTTGTCCTGGGACATTAAAGGACAGAATGGTGTTTAACTGCTCAATGTGATGATAATTATTTCTTAATTTACAGTGCAAATATCGTGCAAGTTCGGGGAGAGAGGACAAATCAAACTGGGAAAGTGTAATGGAAATAAACAATTTTCTTTTCATAGAATTGCAGAAGCGTTTTGATTGGAAGTGACCTTAAAGGTCATCAAGTTCCAAGACTAGTGCTGGGGGCAAAGGCATCTTTCATTCATTTCCTTCTTTCCCAAGAAACTTCAAGCCCTGTCTGCATGCAGGACCCCTGTTCCACTTCCCCACAACCTCTGCTGCCAAGTTATAACTGATTCCAAATATGTGTTATCACTCGCAAGACTGGGATCGACACTTGGGTCTGAGTATGCCAGGCACTGCGAGTACAAACATTGCAAATACATCTCTTCCTCAGTAATCAAATCCAACATATGACACACTGCAACCGGTAGATTAGACACGGGGGGATGGAAAAGCAACCTGCGGTTATAAAGGGTACATAATCACATAAATCGATACATAGATTGTAGTTTTCTCGAAGGAAGTGAAATTAATCGAATACAAGAAATCTCCGTTGTCTTGTAAAAGCTGGTACAGAGTAAGTTGATTTGCTTCAGGACTGCTCTGGACTGGCTCCGCTCTACCACGTGAGGCATTTGCCTGTTGCAAAGCATAGCAAGGGAATCTGTCTGTCCTCAAGCATTTAATCTGAAAAGCCTGAAAGCTTACAGTTTGATTGCAGCTGCTCTGCAAAATAACAGCTTCAGTGGGGAACAGTCGAGGCATTGCTTTTGGATCAGATCTTCAAAGAAAAGTCTCTCATGATCATCTGTTAGACCATCAAGGACCTGAGTAATTACGTATCTAGTGGAATCCCTGCCTACAGGGGAAAAAAGCCAGTCTGAAACAGAATATATTTTGCCTGTATTTAATTTTGCCTGCAATAATGACACATTATTTTAAAAGTCACTAAAAGAGCAAAGTAAGGTTTTTCTGTGAGGTTTTTTATTTGTAAGGAATTGAGTTGAACACATTGAGATAATTAGGAAAATCAAGAATAAAAATATCGATTCCATATGAGAGAGAGACACATATAGCTACTCAGGAAATCCTGCTGTAAGAAATTACCAAGGCCAGATTACCAGACGCACGTCTGCTAAAAGATTAAATGAATCCAAGCTGGAACTGCTCTTTCTCAAGAAACTGGGAACTTCCAAATCACCTCTTTCCAAATAATTCTAAATTCCTGCTAGGTCAAGTAGTTCGAGCTCCCGGCTCGAAGCCAAGCCTTCAATCAGCTGTCGGCCCTTTTCTCTTCCTGCTTCGGTAGACATAGCCTTTTGCCAGAGCTTCAGCAGCAATCCTCCTTGGAAAGAAACACAACACGTCATTGTCAAATTAGCATGGAGCACACGCAGCTCGCGGCACAGCAAGGATTAAGGGCAGGTCTGGCAACAAGCACTCGCCACTCTCCTGGGGACACTGAAATGTAGACAAAGCTGGAGCTTGCCTATGGGGTGATAATTGCCTACAAATGTGTAGGGAGATGGAGACCATTCGTTCAGCTCGGGATCCTTTGTATTGACAGGCAGCGGGGCTTGTTCCCTCGTCACCAGTGCTGCAGGTCGAAATGATTGAAGGTTTAGAGGAAGGTCTTGCTCTGCCCTCGCACATAGCTTCGCGGTTTATGGAGCAGTAGCCTGGGAGTGCAATTCAGGACTGTCTCCACTATCACTCTGAAACAAAGAATTTTCACCTTCTGCCAGGTAAGACCTCAAGCTAAAAAAGCAAATTATCCTGATACTTTTGTCCAGGCGATGAGCAGTGGCTCTCCAGGAAGCGTGCCTGACCAGCCCAGCCTAGCATTAGCACAAGTTTGCAGGGTAGTCATTGCTTGCTCCTCTCTCCACTCAGTGATCATCTTTACAGTGGCTAGAGGGGTACCTGAGGATAAAAAAGCCTAGTGGAAAACCAAGAAGAGTTTATTCTCCTGTTCTGCCTTTGGGTATCAGTGAGGGGCAGAGCACAAAAAGTGGACCTGACAGCTCATGAGCAGAGAAACTTTAGAAGCAGCGCAGCTGCTGGAATAGCAGGGGCAACCAAACGAAAATAAGAGTAACCAAACTCTGAACCAAGAAATCAAGTTTCACTCTGGGTTGGACAGGGTCCCTTACTAGGAGGTACTAAGACCCTCTATGTGCTGTTGAAGTTTGCACAGTACAGAACCCGTATCTCACAGGATGTATTTAAAAGTTTGAGGAAGCTGACTGTACAGAAACAGTACATTTTGTCACCTGCGTTTTGTAGCATTAAGGTAGGGTCTTTCAGGTCCCTGATGAGGCTGTGAATCCAGATGCAGTCAAACCTATTTCAAAGCTCCTTTTTCTGATCTGCAAATCAGTTACCAGGCTGAATTAACTGGCATTTAATTCTCAGCTGAATTCAAAGCTCATCCCTTAGAGCAAAGTCAGAGAAATCTCTCCCCTGCAAAGCAAGGAATTTCAGCTATGGAATTCATTATGGCTGCACCTGCATGAAACTTAATCTCTCTCTTTCCTTCCATCTATGGTGTTCAGCATCCATACATCCTTTCCTCTCTCCCTGCAGTGCTTTCCTCACCTGATGTGCTACTCTGGTGCTCTCCTCCCTCCTTGCTGTCCTTCTGGCCATGCTTTTCCTTTCCGTGCCCCTCTCCCTTCCTGAAGGTATGTCAAGAGACCTTGAATTGTGCCAGAGACTGCCAGGCAGGAGACAGATCTGTTAAGACCCTTATTCAGATTCCAAAGAATAATGCCACGTGAAAAACATGAGGGAAGCACTCTGTGATGGAAGGATGTTCTTTTGTAGCACTGAATAACTTTATTTCACATCTTTTTCAGCTTTAAATACAACTGGTGAGAGAATTTTCAGTGAAATGTACAGATAAAAGAAGAGGATCACGAATGCCACAGCTAGGCACGCTAGGTTTTCAGTGTATTTTTACATTCTATTTTCTTTTAAAGATTCAAAACAACTTTGCTCCATAAAGGTCAGACAAAAATAGCCAACCCAGCAGTGTCTATGAAAGAACTGAATCCTCAGGAGAGTGTAATTCTGTGTCGCACCACTGGATGGTGATGCACGACTTATTTTGGTGAATACAATGAAGCCAGCATTGTCTGAGGATAGAGTTTTGCTGGGACAGATCTCTGTTAAATCAAAGACTGAGACAAAACCAAAAACTGAAACCAGAATACTTCTGGACACAGAAACTGTTACTCATGAAAATTTACCTTTTTTTGTATGTGTTCAACTGGTCTAATAATTTCATTTACAGCTTTAATGGTTTCAGATTCTACTGGTGAAATACACAGTGTCTGTCTTTTTAAAGTTCCTGTGAAAACTGGGAAAAAAAGAGTAAGATCACCTGCTCCAAAAATGCTTTTTTCTCACTGAAATCTCTGATATTGTCAGTATTATCCCACCAGCATTTGCTGTCTGGTGTGCTGTTGGCTTATGGTTGTATTTTTAACTGTTTTACTGTTAGTCTCTAAGATGTGTTTATTCTACTTTATATCAAAAATATTTGTATGGAGAAAGGCATGTAGCGAGAACAAGATATTAAATATCTATGGACTACAGACATTGTTAGGTAGGGCTCATACCTGTTAATTTATTCCCTTGTTGAAGAGCTGTCAGTGATACCAGGACCCTATTTTGCTGTGGACTGAAGTCACTAATGAAGGGGGGGATATCCTCTTCAACAAGCATTCTCTGAGGGAGGTAAGCCTGGAAGTTGTTTGTGGTCGGTAAATCTGTACAGAAGTGTGTGGCAGCAATGAAATCTACACCATTAGCCCAATCTGAGCCAAACTTTGCTTCTGGATCAGAGAGATATTTCAAGCTGAAAGAGAAAAAAAATTAAAAATGTGGCAGATAATTGGACTCTCCTGTAGAGCACATTTGTTGATCATTTATCCCAAATGTTTTTGTTCAGTACAAAACCCTGAGAGGTCTCAGTGCCACAGTGACTTAAAATTTCCTTCAGTATTTTACACCTAATTTCTCCTGGCAACACTCCCTCTGCCCAGACTAAACATAGCTCCTGAATCAGGCCCTGGATCCCAGAGAGGAACCAGCACCTTATTTTAAGCCCACAGCCTGACTGGTCACTGCACTTTGGGCAACAATCTCTCACTGGTCATCCCACACTCTGAGAGAGTGGAAGGGAGAGCAGAGCCTGAAGAGTTGGTGCCTAAAGTAAGAAAGCTCACGCAGACTTTTTTAGGATACCATCCTTCCAAAGAGGCATGGAGGTGGAGAGATCCATGGCCGCCTCTCTCATCCTCTCACCTGTCCTGGAATATGGGGAGTGCGTAAGCAATGGAGGCGGTGTGTGCCTTCCACATGAGACCAAGGGCATCATCCAGCTTGAAGGAGGAGACGGTAGCAGAGCTCACAGCTTTGTGTTCTGTAGATAGCAGATACTGCAGCAACAGGGAGCAAAAAGGGAGAGAATAAGAGGGGAGGTTTAAACCTTTTTTTTTTTTTAAATTTAAGCACATACTTCACAAAATAATAAGTTTGCCAGCTAAAAGAAATTGAATTTGAATAGTTAATGGTAGTTGCTGTTCTTTGACTTCAACATAAGCAGGGTTTTATCTACATAATTTTGGTATTTTGTTCAATGGACTCTTGTATCTGAGCACCATGGAAGATTCTGTACTGAAATACTGGATTCCTTGAAAACTTGTCTATACTCTTTTGGCCACAACTTTCTGAAGATTTTCAGAAAAATAAGAAAATTATCCTTAATTGTTATCATTGTGGTTACTTGAGGAGTAGATATTTTACAATAACTTCTGAAAGATGCTGCATAGGAAAAATGATCTTATGAAGACCAATCCAGACTTGCTTTTAAACCGTCCACCTTCACTCGCAAGAGGAACTTACAGTTTAAGCTTTCTGATCATTATCAATTATTTGACTACCAATAAAAAACATTGACTGCAGTAGTCAATTTATAAAAAATAGTTATTAAATCTATGAAGTAAGAAATATTGTCATTTTTGGGATTAGAGAAAAGCTGAGTGAGGAGGAAAGGGAATATCTACTTTCATAAATAGGTGTCCTTCTGAATGATGCTTCCACATTTTCAAGTTTTTAGATGTTTAAACGAATAAATGAACCCTATAAAACCAACCCAAGGCCACTTCTTAAGGGCAGCGTTCCATCTCACACGCTTATTTTGCATTACCAACATAAGCAGTATTAGAAGAATACAAATATAATTGTATACAAAGCAATGTCTTGGGACAGAGGCCAAAATACAGAATTATCTCAAAGGAAGAAAAAAAAATCCATAACCTGTAAAAATTCTGTCCTACTTATCTCTGACTCACTACGTATTATGCTTTTCATTTTTTGTTTTTATATGAAGCTGTTATTGAAAACAAACTAAGCTCCCTGAATCTTAAAAATGAAAGTAGTAATAGCTTTTAAAGTTAATATTTTGGTATAATTTCTAAAAATATTTTTAAAAACTTATTTACTTCAAAAAAGGCCTTCCAGTCATCCATGAGCTTGGGCGTGCGAGACCAGCAGTCTTTAACGCTGTAGCAGAAATCATCTTTTTGCTCCTCTGGTGGCAATATTTCAATCTCATACGGCAGCTGCCCGAAGAGGCCAGCCTCCACTGCCCCCAGAAAAGGTATGATAGACAGGTAGTAATTCATACCTGTAACAATAATCAAAAGGCAGGAGGTGTTAATCACAAGTCAATGAAAAATTCTCATATAAGAAAATGAACTCTCTCCCACACCAAATGCACCTCTTTCAGATTGCCACAAATACAGTTGTGTTCAGCAGTGGGATATATGCCCTGAAATGTAATAATGATGATACATGTATTGATTTAGATATGATTTGTAGTGTTCATTTATGCATTGTCCTTTCAGAGCCTTGCATGAGCTTACACTGTGCTTTACTTTCCAGGAAAGGAAAAAACTAATGGAAAAAAGATCTTTTTAGGCTGTCATGGACAGGACAAGAAAAGTCTCTCAAATATTACTTGCAAACTAAGTATAGAAAGACTAAGGGGTATTCCACAAGTACTGTTTTCATTAAAAAACCCTCTTCTATGTATCCTAGACCTACAGGAAAGGAAAAGGTGATATTTGACTGGAAAATAATAATTTTGCTTCTAAAAAATATTTCACTCACTGTAAATTGCTTGGAAATTACCTCAGTTTATCTTTTCAGATTTATTTTATGATGATGTCTTTCTCTTGTCTGATCCATAAGTTGGAGCAATCAGATCCAGTATGTCAGAAACTCAGGCTAAGTTCTCACCTGTGCCAAATCTTGTCCCCAGTGAGAGTGCCCATAGGGCTATTTGAGAGATACTCCTCTCCTGAAAGGAGGATTTTAAGTTCTCCTCTTGATTGTGCCCCCTTTGTAGAAATGAAGTTTAATAGTTTTCAGTGAAGAAAGCCTGAGGACCAGTTGTTCTCCTTCTTGGGTGGGTACCTCTGAGCTGTTGTGCAGAGAAGTCATTTGCTCCTACTTGGTCTCAGGCCACGGACTGCGCTGATATTTTATACAAAACCCTGGCGGTGAGGATCAAAATCATCAAAACCTGAACATCTACCACCCATCCCTGCCCCCTAACGGGAAGCTTTTGCTCCACTTTGTGGGGAGAAGACCAAAAAACAAAGTTCAGCAAGAAGGAGTGTGTGTGTTCGCTATAGCTCAGCAGGGACTGTATCTGCACGCTTTGGGAGCAGGAATACTGAGAGAGCTCTGTGTATTGCTCTAAGGGTGAGATGAAAAAATGGGTGGAGCAGCATGGAGGTGCTGTGGTTGTGCTCTGTCAAAATCTATGCATGTATGAAACAAAGGATGGAGAAACACGGTGATGTTGTAGTTGTGCCCTGTGGAAAACTTGCAGCTAGCAGAAACTAAGCCAAAGGAATGAACCAGATGGTAACCAAAAGCTGGCCTTTGCTTCATTAGCTCAAAAATACATCTTGCTTTTCACACTCTACATATGCTAACGACTCAAGCACCACATCAACATGAAATGTCACCAACTGTAACTTTACATTTTCTCTTCCCTCAAAGGAAGTTAATATAAACACAGCTTAAGTGGGGAGGGAGGTCAGAGAAGACTCCATCATAGTTTCTGGGATCTGTCAACAGGCTGAACCTGTCTTCTCCCCAGTAGGGATGCCTATTGGGTAAGAACATCATTCTGTGCAAGCTACATTATCTCTAGCTAGCTTTAATTGGTGCTTAGAATTAGTCAGTATATTGCTTCAAATTCATTTTTGAAATCAGTTACTATCAACAGCAATCTTTGAACTTTAACCTGTCGCAGTGTTTGACTAACACTGTGTTTGCTAATAAAATGTGTTATTCCATAGAGTGTTTAGTGTGAGTCCTTCAAGGGCACTAGGAGAGGACTGACCAGCAGTGGATAACATACTTGACAAAACTGGAAATATCTACCAACTCCAAGTGGGAACATTGTTGGTGTGTGACTCTAGACAGGTTGGTCAAACCACGCTCCAATGGAGTGGGTTGTTTAGTGGGGTCCCTGTAATGGTGCACTGACAGGCTGGTCAGGCACAAGGGTCTTGACTTCCCTGGGGGTGCTGATTGAACACAAACAAAGGGTTCAAGGAAACCCCTTGTCTCATGTGACACACCTCCTGAATGTGGACCTGGTTGGGAATTCAGGAGGAAATGTACGGCGAGTCAGAAGAGAAAAGAAAAGCTCTCAGGTGATGAGATGAGTGTCTCACTGAGACTCATTGCTAAACTGGGTCTTGCTTTTCATTCACTGTTTTCATGGGTAGTGTTGAAACCTCGACCTCACATCACAAAGTGCTTGTATTTTTAGAATGTGTATGCCTATATTATATATTTGCACCTTCTTGAGTGACTTAGAGGGCAGAAAACAATGCAGGAGAGGATTATACTGAATACTGTTCTAGGCAAGAAAAACTGATGCTCATAAGCAGGTAGCATCTCAAACACCAGGAGTATATTAAAAGCGAGTTTCTGGTTTACACTCATTCCTGGTTTCATGTGACTACTTGTGCCAGAGAGGGCTGCTCTGAAGGCCAGCCAGAAGCATTCATATCCTCAGAACATGAAGAGACATTTCCTTGCAGTCTCAAAGACTTTTTGCTGCAATAGGGTAAATGAAGGCTGAGTTTATACATTTTCTGGAGGCAATAAAATGGATATCAAGCAAACATGCAATATTTAGAAGTAAGGGAAGAGCAGGAATTCAAATACTGAGAAATAAAGGTGGTGGTTTCTATTCTAGGAAGGTCCCCTGCTGTAAAGGGCTGTGCAGCGACCCTTGCTACTCGTCACTGCATGGGACATCATCCCACAGAGCACCCAGTGCTATTCAAACACAGAGATGGAAAACCAAAGCTGGAGCGAGTATCTCAGTCAGCTTTTACCCTAGATTTACATTTTAGACTTTATCTATGCTTATGTCTTTCTCCACTTGAAGATATATACATTTAACCACTGACTTGCAGCCAGAAGCTTCATCCAAAGGGCCACAGCAACAAAGCATTCCTGTGGCAGGGAAGGGACAGAGCTGCTTGCTGAAACCTGCTGGCAAGTTTGGGGGAAATGGGGACTTACCACAGGATAGCAGGGAAGCTGAAGGAGCAAGGGACAGAAATGACGGAGGGAAAATATGCTATGGAGAAAAGAACCAAGAGTGGTGCAAGAACCGAGAAGATTCCTGCTTGACATTTTCTCAAGAAGTTTCAGTTTGAAGTGCAAGCATCTAAACAGAACAAATCTGCTCTGGAGTAATCAAAAACTGCAAGTATCTACAAATATACATATCTGTCATGGTCTTTACCACATATTTTTCCATAAATTCTTACAATGTAAACATTTTTAGGGCTGCAAATTTGCTTTTTTTCCCCTCCTTCCTCAAATAAGTGTTCAAAAACAATTAACTTTCATTTACTCACATTTAAGTGTTTTGCTGCAAGTTTGTGATGGAGAATTGTGGAAATTATATTGTAATAGGGATGTCTAATGGGAAGGAGTATTTTGAAATGGCCTTCTAGGACACGAATTTCTTTTGGGGAAGACGGGTGTGATAGCATATACTTACAAGACCACCAGCTTCTTACAGATTGACACAGGTGTTCTCCATTTTCATAGCCACAGGAAGTCACACCAGAAGGATCTGCTAACCTACCTGAATGAATCAAATGAAATAATAAAACAAATACTTTTCAAACTTTCACACAAGAAATCCAACTGAGATTAAAAAAATATATAGGAGTAAAGCATGCACGACTTTTGGTCAGAGAAGCAAAACAATTACTGTTGCTCTGCTTCATAAACTACTGTTCCTAGAGTAGTTGAGTTCCTCAGTGCAGAGTAATTTGATTGTGTTTTACAGTTTGAGTTATCTCTCACCGTAAATGTATTCTGTGAATTTATGGAACTGTTTGAAATCGTGACATCACAGTATTTTTACAGAGATGTAAATACACATTCACATACAGATATAAACACATGCATAGCTGAGGCATCATTTCTAATAGATGTAGGGCTGCTAGTTCAGGAGAGCTGCTTAATGAGCAGAATAGCACGAACTAAATGTGCTAGTAATTGTCTCACCTAATTGGGTTGAATGATACAGAATCACTTCCAGTTTAATCATGCAGACAAACATGGCCTTACTGTGAAGCTAAGCATGCAAACGTTGTTGTAACTAATTAGCAAGGTTTGCGAGCATCTGTGCTGTAGAAAACATGCAAGACATTTCACAATTATTCGTGACACAATATTTTACTTCAAGCATGTGGCATGAAGAAATAGCCTAAGTCCTAAAAGAATACCTTACATGTACACTAAGTGCTGTCATGCAGGGTGTCAGTAAGCCTGCTTTAAGTGCAAGACATGCAATTACCACGGCCTTGTGCAATGACTTGAGCTATTCCAGAAGCTCCCAAACTCTGCCCTGCAGAGCACTTGCTCTCTGACGAGTCAGCTGAGTAATGACAGTGCCATTTCTATCGGGTTAAAACTAAACCTCATTACCAGACCAAATTTTCTGATCCTTTTACTCAAGAATGAGAGACTATCATGAACAACGTGCATACAAATTATCCTAATTATTCTCCCTAGCTGACTAGGCAGAGCTTGTGCTTTGGGGCATGCTAGCTACTCAAACCTGTATCTTTCGGTAGCCAAGCACTGAGAGCATGAACTTGAAGTGATAAGGATTGCAGTTCAACACATTTTTTTTAAAATGAAGACTATATTTTTTAATATTTACAGAAAGAGTCCATTTTTCAAGATTTTACTTCAACAGAGACTGTCAAAAAACAGTCAGCAATAGATCACTGGTGTGCAAAGGGAATGAATGGGAAGGATAAAGGCTAAGAAGAAAAATAAGACAAAACGTTGCAGAAGAATTGTACATGAGGTTTGCCAAATATTGTTAGCCGTGGTGTTTTGGGAAGATGAAGAGTTCCCAGGCAGTATCATTGATAATTATAAGGTATGTAGGAATCAGAGCTGGAAGCATTAGCTGCACTTACAGATCTCCACACCGTTTTCGTGGTCTCTGCTCCCTCTTATTCGCTGTGCTTAACACGATTGGTACTTCAGTCTTCAGGTCTACCCAAGCTAAGCTGTATTGACAGCGCCTCCCAGCGGTGTTATTGGGAACTACATGCAACCTCAGCAAGATTTCTCCACTATTTTTTGTGGAAAGGTTGTTGCTGAAAATGCCAGATGTAGTTATTCTCATCTTGCTGATGAAGAACTCCGAGCACACCCTCCATTTGGCTGTAGCCTTCTTCTATCAAGAGTTATCACTAAATTCTCCTTCAGGTGTCCTTTTACCGGATTTGCAGTTCCCTTATCTTATAAAGTATCATTTAAAAAAATTCATTCTAATTTTCCTTTTACAAAGCGAGTAAATGCATCTCTGGACTTTGATAAAACAACACTTATATCATGAAAAAAGATATCAAGTTAGCCTGACACAATCTACCTTTGATTCACATAACCTGTTCTTTATCCCTTTTTGTATCTAGTTCCATGTCATCAAATATTCTTTCCTCTGTGCTTATTCTAATGTCTTGTTCACTGCTGATTTAAGACAAATAAATATATTTGTGTCCTTATCTCATTTTTCCTTCTTCTTAAATATGGGCACAACCTTTCTTTCTCTGGAGACATACAACACCACCTGAATCTTTCTTGAAGTTCTTGCTCCTCGATTTGTACCACTATATGTGAAGTGGGGGTAGAGATTATCTTGTTTCCTCAGTTTCTGTAGGTAGGACTCCCAGTTTAGCTACACCTCCCAGATGAGAATTTCTGCTTCCAAAATCTCATTCTTAACAGCCATGCTGTCTCAGGATCCTTGTCTCTGCTGTAAATTTCGGAAAATTACTGATTTCATTTTATGTCCATGAGTGGATTATCGCAAATCTTTGTACCACTCTTATTAACAGCTTCACTTGTTCTTTATGGTTTATAAAGAAACATATCCATAAAAATATTCTGTCAGTAACATAACTTTCAAGACCAGGCAGAACTGTTAATTCAACAATTTTTGTGATATTTTCAAAGATCTGCTGTCTTGCGCCGTGGACTCAAATCCTGCTTTTATTTGCCCAAGCTCATTATGCTGATATACAAATGCTTCAGCCATTCCTCACTTATCTAAACCACCACCTACCTGGGTTAGGTTTAGCCCCTTGCTAAACTCCCTACTGTATGCACCAGAATTTTTTCATTCTTTGTCCCTTATCCATTTATCCTTCAACTTCTCACATTTATTTTTTTTTCCTGTAAATCTACTTCCAGCTATGCGATATTTCCCCTTTTAGTAGTGTTTTAACCTTCTGGTCATGTAAATTCAAAAATGTATCTCATTTGTCGAAGTGCCAGTCCTATGACTCTTTAGCAGGTGAGGGTACCTCTTTACCTCTCTATGCAACCAGGGGCACATCTTCCCCTCACAATGTCCCTCATCTCTGCTTGGAAATTGTCACTGCAACAACGCCCATCCACACTTTGTGGATGAGGCCATACTCCATAACTCCTCCTTTCCAGCAGGTCACCACTCAACTGCAGCTGCTGCATCCAGTCATCTTTGCTTCTGCCACACTTTGGGTCAATTCTTCTACTGTACCAGCCCTCCTCTTCACCTTCTCTTCTTTTTGTACACATAAAGAAGGGAAAGAGGAAATAGCTTGCCTAAACGCCAGCCAAATTCTTCTTGCTATTGTCTGTTTGCCAGCTAGTTTCCTTCTTGGATTTTGCTTACTATCTTGTTTTCCTCATTTTGACTGAGGAGTAAATTTTCTATTAGGTGTGACTAAAATGCCCTCCTTCACCACCAGCTGCAGGACCTCTGTCTTCTCTCAAACCTACAGTGCCACCCAAACCACCACCACCACACGTAACTACAGGTCACATCCAATGAAGAAAAAAACAGGCAGACAGGCGCATTTGCTTACATCTTGTTACCACCAGGCACGGGTTCCTGAAAACCTCATTGACTCTTATTTACTTCTTCCCTCCTTTTCTGGTATCTGGAACAAGGCAAGTCAACCCTGGTTTGAACGGAAAGCTTCACAGACTGCTGTGTGTGGAGCAGTCTGTGAGAGAACCGTGTTCTCTGAGAGAGCCCCTGATAAGATACTGCAGCCTTAGCCTTAGGGGACCTTTCACACGTGTTTCTGTGTCTGCTCCCCTGGCAGGGACAACAAGCAAACCAGAGTGACTGCCCAAGACAACAATCAGCTTTCAGGGGATAAACCCTTAGAATATGGATATAATTTAGAACAAAACAAAACCAAGTAACCAAATATACCCCACAAACAAGCAAACAAAAAGACCCCAACAAACAGAAAATCTTTCATTTTTGTAAAAACCGTATCTAGAAAATAAGGAGGCTAATTCTAAATTGATGATGAAGAATAAATGGAAATAAGTTCTTTGAGGCAGACGTGGACTTCAAAATATCTGTCTTAGAAATTAAACTCAAACCACCTATAGAAGATTGTAACATTAACAACAACAACAAAAAAGCCTATTAGTAAACAATTTAAGAACAGTACTGAAGAACGCATGCCCTGAAATCCGTCTATGTAAACTGAAGCAACTGGGAATGCCTTTTCAAAGATATTCAGTTAGCTGAAATATTGCCCATCTACACCAGAAATCTTGATTCTGACCTCTTCCTATTAGGAATTTTAATAGCTGTTGCTCAACAAGGTAAGAGTGTTCCCTTCATTCAGCATTTCTTTTTCAAATTGGCAGCTCTGTCAAAGTTTACACTGTCTGAGGCTATACTGGGCTTGTGAGGCAGAAACCTTGAAAAGGAAGCCTCTAATCAGGCCTGGTAAACACTGCTAATCCAGCATTTTAAGGAAATAATTCATACCTGTACGAAATTGCCACCCGTGCTGCAGCGGTAACCCCCAGAGAATATTGCCACTGTTTTGGGGTCCAAAGGCATCGAAATATTGGGCTGAAGCATTCAGCAAGCTCTTATACACTCCCAGTCGCTCTTGATAGTTCCAAGCACTGATGACAATTTTGTTGTCCTTTACTGGGAAATCCAGCAGGCTTTTCGGGGCCAGGTCCCACAGAGGGGGATAGGCATCTTCTCCAGTGACATTGTTTTTGCTCTGTGCTGCGGCAGTCACAGGACTCAGGGTAACAGCCACTACAAGAAGGGCGTGTATGCCCAAGCAGGGCCGCATTGTGAAGGTTTGTGACCCAGGTGATTGTGGCTGCAGGGCTTTTATCGGGAAAGGTGGGGGCTGGGCAAAAAGGGTGACTCAGACACAGAAGTCTTTGTCTCCCTTCACTCTTTCCAGTAGTGACCCTGATATGGAGTTGCCAGATTAGCAACTGTGAACAATGTTCTATCCTCTCCATGGGATCTAAGGAGCGCCAGGAGACCTTTTAGAGGCATCAACCTAATCAGAAAATGTCCAAATCCATGCTGCCCATGACATATACACGCACTTCCAAATGGTGGAGGTGCTACAATCCTGATTGTTGTGCTATCAAACTTTCTGTGTCCGTGTTTCCTACCTGGTGTCAGCTTCCCTTCCCCAGCCCAATTCCTTTGGGTAAAGAAGGGGCAGCAGTGCCACAGATCTCACCTCAACACATGCACAGTCAGGGTTAGGCTATGGCTGAGGTATTCTGGGGAGGGCTCCTGGCACTGACCAAAAAGCAGAAGTGACATACTGCTGATGCTGCCGTTGTCACCTTTGTCTTTTGGCCTAGGGACAACTGCCTGCAGCCTTCAGGTCATAAGAGAGTTGGAAGCAGCCAGATCAGCCTGTCTTCAGGCCATGTAGCACCTGGCTAGCTGTACCTTTAGTATTGGTTTGTCTTGCATGGAAATGGCCATCGTTATAAAGTCCTAAGCTCTCCTATTAAACCTCCACGATCCTGTAGACTCCAAAGGGACCACAAAGGCCATGCCTCCAGTGATAAAATTGGTGTCCAAGTTATATTCTAACAAAAGTGAAACTGTCCAGCTGCCCTCATCTCACCTACTTCTAGGACTTTATAATCTTCAGCTGCTTTTTCTCAGATAAGCAATGGTTGCAAAAGAACACTCAGCAAACAAACACGTGGTTTGTTATCTCTGTAGTCTTTTGTTTGCACGAGAAAAATTGCAGATGCTGCTTTTCTTTGAAGTAATTCTGTGAGTTTCAGTTGGGCTTTGTGTGCCTAAAGCACCTTAAGCCGTGGGTGGGAGCAAGTCAAAACTGGCTGCAAACTTCTGATAGTAAATTCAAAAGAAAAGTATCACTTTGATTCAATTTTTTTTCATTTACTCTATTTAGTAAGCAGACTTTCTAGTAAATAGCAGAATTTTTCAATGATCGCATATAATTTTTTGGTATTCTGAGTGATTTCTCTTAAGGTACCTAAGGTAAAGAGAGGTTTAAACATNTATGTAGAGATAACATATATTTATATCCTCATGGCAGATTACCTGGTAGTGAACTACTGGTTCCATGTTTGTGTGGAGCTGTATCGTGCATGAAAAACTTTTCTCCTGCTCTGCCATCTAGAAAGGCAAATCCTACTAACACTGATCTGGGCAGGCATGAAATTATTAATCACTAGTGTAAATGCAAAAACATACTTTCTCAAAAGACTAATGATACAGAATTGAGATAAAGTAATGACATAATTCTTGCCTTACATCAATTTTTGAGCTATTTGATAGAAAAAAAAAATGTGTTATATACGAAGTGGCAAGTAATAAAACAAGAATACATCTACTTAGACAGACTGCTTAGCTCCTTCAGTTTTTGAAGTTTCAGCCTCTTACCTCATTATGGTAATAAAAGGACTTCAATACCCCAATTAATCTTTAGAGAGTCAACAATATTTTTTTATTAATAATAAAAAATTCTTCTTGAAAAATATTATAATAGAGTTTATAGATCTTATTGCATTTTTGCACTTATCTGTGTGTGCAAACAAGTTGCTGAAGTTTCTGTAGGACTTTAAGGACAACAGTTTTCCTTTGAGAAATATCTGAGCTGGCATTTCCAGTTTGGAATCCAGTCCAGTGGGTTTTGCTCCTGAGGGGGGAGAGGGGAGGATACATGTGATGTCAACTGGACTTGAGTGGTGTTGGTGCTGGGTGTTGAGTCATAGCACCCCTCCAGGGATGTCAGCATTTTAAGCAAGGTGAAGATTAAGGAAGACTATTAGTAATGTCAACACCCCACTCTGTTAGCAAGTACCCTAGCAGTTACTCAGTAAGGATGTGCTCCTATGGACATTGCAGTGGAATCACGTGCTGGAAAAGACTGTAGAATATGACAGGTGGTAATTTCAGGTCTGATATGTAATTGTTGTCAGGTTTCAAGGGAGAATGCTGTAGTTTTCAGTTGGGCTACAGATTTTACTTCAAGAAAAATGCAGGAAAGCTGATAAGCATCAATTAAATTAGTTGAGGTGACTACAAGAAGAAATGGCAGGCCTAAGCCCCCAGACTATCAAAATACAAAGTTGCTTTGTCCTGATGGGATACACTGAGGAAGGAGCTGGAAAGCTGGTAAGGAAGGGGCATCAATACCCCCAGTGGAATAAATTCAGAGCTGACACAGAATTTTGCAGGTGAGAAACCTTTAGATAAACTGGGGATGTCACTATCCTTCAGTCACATAAAGTAGCACTGAAAGGAAGGGTTCACCCACTTCATTTTAGGGTAACAGTCCTAAGAGGAAGAACAATGAGTTTTCATTTAGATAGGATATTGGTATGAGCCTCTCTATCACATGGCACCTTTTTTCATGCCCTGACACTTCCACCAGTAATTGTGGGTGCCCCTTGACTGTGATCTGTTTCAGGGAAAAAAGACTACATTGTAGCTAAAACTATTCTTCATGTATTTCACTGAATAAACTTCAAGCAGTGGATATATTTAGGTTTCTTACTAATCTCTGTCATTACTGTCCACAGCTATTGTCTTGAACAGACTTTCTATTTCTTTTTATCACAGGCTTTTAATATCTGGCAGGGAGGATCTCTCTGGCTTCAGTATCCTCCAGCAAAACCCCTTAACAGGGCTATTAAAAGGGTTTATAAATTGCTACTGGTGTTGTTGTGAGTAAAGGTCATCAGCCAAACCCTGTGGTCACATGAGTGGACCCAACCACTAATGCAGCAAGACAAGTTGTGGTAGGAGCATCAGATATCTGAGGGGAAGTTGTAGTGTGTGTGTAGTGGGTCTAGCAGGAGGTGCTGCATCATCATATCCTGGCTCCTTCATACATCCTCGGACCTAACATTTCTCCTTCTCTGGAAAACATCATTCTCATACTGTCCATTAAACCCATTCTCCCTTCTTCAAAAGTATTCCTGTGCTCCCTGCTGATCTTGCCTCACCAAAAGGAGTAACCTGTGCTGCAGATCCTGACAATTCAGACTATAAACCGTGCTGATTAATCCTCTTAGTGAAGGATGGTTATAATAATATATTCATGTTGCCTCTCTCTTCTTTTTTTTTAGTTGAAGCAATCTACTGAATAGGGCGTACACAGTAGAACATCCCCCTTCCCCCCCCAAACAAACAAAGAAACAAAAAAACCCAGACAAACCAACCAGCCCAACACAAGGCTGATAATGAATAATGTTCCAAATCTAATCCAGTCACAACTATTTCAGGAAATACCAGATTTTTGTCTGTGGTGGGATTTTACCGTATATAGTTTTTGTTTCCCAGATGAAGCAGTATTCTTCCCATGAGGCTGGCTGGGTGGAAGTCTGGCTGGAAGAATAGCTACAAAAGCAATTGTAAATCCAACATTTGTAGAGTTCCAGTTCATAATAGTGAAAGAAGATTAACTACCAGCAAGGTAAAAATATGGATTGAGGAGCAAGCTACATACAAGATGTGTAACGGTGCTGTCTTAGGTGTACTTTTGAGATCACAGTGCTCCAGAGGAGTCAAGACCATACTAAAATTTCCTGAGCAAGCTTGCTTGCAGGACCAAATGCAATGTGCATTTATACATATGCATATTTTTATACATATGTATGTATATGAAAGCAATCAACCAGCCAATAATAGAGAACATTTATCAGACCCAAACCGGGAAAATTTGAATTAATCTGTAATTTTCATTTTTATAATGGTATTATGGAGGTATATTTACCTTAGGCATTAGTTCAGATGATACCATAAACTTCACATATTTTTTTGTCTTCAGCTTAGAAGGTGAAGGTAAAGCTGATCATGGAGTCAGACATAGTAGTATTTAGCACCTACAGATTTATGGTCTTCAGCATCACCTCTTCCACACCTACCACAAAAGACTTCAGCCTTATTTTCATAATGTGGTGGAATTCATTCCATTGAGTCAGACCACACAGAAGCTCCGCTCACTGAAACACATATTTAAAAGGCGATATAACCAAAATAGAGAGATATATTCCTGAGAGCATCTGAGTTGTAGGCAGCTGTCTAATGGAGGAAGATGATAGTAAATTTTTAATATAATAAGTCTATTTTGTCTCAGAAATTGTTATTCAAATACAGCCTAAGACTGCTTATGAAGCCAAGGAAGTCTTTTGGCTGTTTGTTTGTACATCACCGGTAAACTGCAGCAAAAATTGCTAGAATCATGTTGTGAGTTAGGTTTATTTTTCAATCTGTCATTAATTATGCATTCATTTATAAGACAAATAAACTGAAACATCCCTTGTATTTTTAGCATGACATTTTAATTAGATGAAAATGAGAATAAGTGGGGATAACTAATTAAAAAAAATCAGGGATAACTAATTAGAAAAAATCAGGGATAACTAATTAGAAAAAATCAACATAATGGAAAAGAGTCATTAAAAGAAAGGCATAAATATCCAAAGCAGTAAATCTGTAGCTAGATGCTAGTGCCCAGATTTACTGATGTGAAGTATGCAAAATGACTGCATGGATTAGAAACTTGGACCAAAACAGACTTTTTTTTTTGCCATTTGGAAGGACTAAACAATTAATTCAGGAATTAAAATCAGCTCTTGAAACTCAGAGGCTGCAGAGAAATTTTTCAGAAGACTGTGAACCATCTTCTTCCAGCTGCAGCCATTTTCCTTAGACTGAAAAATAAAAGAGGCGGGAGGGGAAAAGCTTTCTTGCAAGAAAGGGAAGGAGAGCTAACAAAAATATTTCTCAGACAAAAATATTAGTCTTCATTGTGTAAGCAGGAAAAATAAATTTTAGTACAAGACAACTGGAAAGAAATGTTGTAAAACAAAACATGAGGTATAAATTAGCCTCACATTTCTTGCTTAATTTTGCTTCTGTCAGGGGGAAGAATAACACTCTTGTTGTTTCTAATTGATATTCTGTGTTGGTATACAACAGAGTATTTTGGTTCTGCTGTTTCATTTGCAACAAGAGAGGAAATAAGGGTGATTTTCAAGAAAAACAGATTTCAGTCTTGTTTAGAGAAGTCTGAATAACTCACAAAAAACAAATTCTGAACCTATTTGACTAAACTAAAATGTATATTCAGCATGTAATTCCTCAACCAAATCAGTCATTTTTGAAACATAATTATGGTTCTATAAACCTAGAAAAGGTGTGTAAGGAGCAAACATGTGCATGAATAGGTATTAAAAACCAGAAATAAGTGGGTATTCACAGATGCTTGCACAACAAAGCTAACATTGAAATGAGACCTAATCATAGTATGTGGAGACTTGTCACATCACCAAGTTGAGAGATGACAGAAAACAAACATTTTTTCAAACAGAGCATTTTTTCTGGAAAACATGATAAATATTTCCATTGTCCATTTTTTTAAGCTTTTCTTTCCCTGAACTTTTATTTCTTTTCAGACCACGCCCCAACCTCCAGTACCTGAATGCTCCTGAGGACTCTGCTTCTGAGATTTCTCACATGACATGACGTCATATCAATTCCATAATGGAAGTGTCCAATGCATAAAGATTCATGTGAAATACATTTCCTGTATCTGACAGCCACCTGCTGATATTATACAGCAAACATAAATATGACTACGTGTCACAAAGGTCACCAAGTTTGAGACCATAAAGAAATCCCTGAGACACACAACTGGGCAGCTATTGCGGGACAGGGATTTCTAGTCCATTGTCCCATGTAACGAAAAAATTAGGCCTTGGATTATCAAAAAGATGCAAGCAAAACACATGTTTACTCTTAAATAGGTTTGAAAGGAATTCATTTAGCCCCCAGGTGTTCCTATCAAACAAGAACCTCTGAGGACCCACTGATTTCACAAGAAAAAATGTCCAGCTTCCCAAATATTCCTGGTCTGCTCCAAAGCGTCATTTCCTCAAATGAGTGTGTTACATGACCTTACTCATCTTGAGTCATATTTAATCATCCCATTTGATTCTCATCAAGAAGACAAGAATAGTCTTTATTGATAGAAAGGTATGCCTCCCTCAGCCTCTCATCTGGCTGGCTGTCCTGCCCCCAAGCTGTTTTCCAGTACAACCTGTCTTTGTCTCCTCCCTACCTGCACCATCACTTGGGTCATGCTCTGTGGTCTTTGCAGGGAGCCACAGTATGATCCTTACTTACAGGGGATGGCATACCATGGGAAACCATCCAGCAGAAGAGCCTGGGAAGACATGATCTGCCTTTTCTCTGCTGTTTGGGTGGTGAAGGGAGCTGTTATGCTCCCTAGGAACAGAGGTTGCCTTTTCCAGAGTGATGAGACCTGTTGGAGATGCTTAGGAGTGTCATTGACACAGATACAAGAAAGTCTTACACTGTAGCCCAGATTTAAGAGAAAGACCAGGGGTACCTTTTTTTCTTCTTTTTTTTCCTTTTTTTTGCATTAGCATAGACCTCTCCACTGGGTCTTCACATACAAACACAGTACACAGTTAAGAAAAACCTATCTTAAAAGCTTGAAACCTTCAGCTTTTAAGAAGGAGAAGACAACCCCCCTCCAGAAAAGTGCATCTAAGCAGACACACTTTATAGAGGGCAGGTTTCTGAACTCTGTGATGTCCTCCTGGATTTCTATTGCATTTCCTTCTAAGTAATTTAATTACTTAGCCTTGGAGACGGAAGATTTGGATTCCTGTTTTGATTCTCTTTTTTTTTGAACACATGTTCAAAAAATACAGCATTATAATTTATTTTGTCAATCAGAGTGATTGACAGTGATACAGCAGGCTCTGATTCCAGACTTTTACCATCTTTATACTAAAATCACACACCAAAATTCTTTGGCTTGGCGTTATCTGCAAAAATACTTGCAAGAAAATATTTAATATTCTTGTTCCACTCCTGTGAATGCTAATAGCATGGGTATAACACAGGTCTTTCTTTTGGTTTTTTTTTTTTTCTTCCTTAGAGTCCACAGGCCAACAGCTGGAAATAAGAAATTTTTCTCACATTTTCCTTTGGAATCAGCACTGGTGCCATCTAATCTGAATAAGTGAGGGTGGTGAAACTGCAGGCTCCTGTAGATTTGTAGCTGAACACTAGATGATGCTATAAAACTTTTCAATGTCCCTATTACTTTCACATGTAACTGAAATAAAAATTAAATAAAATCAGAATACTGGACTACAACATGTTTTTAATATGCTGGCAAGTATGCACATGCGCCAAATGGTAGCACTGAAGTAAAAAAATCTGCATTTCTCTCCCAGTCAGCTGTCTCCATCTTGACTGACAGATGCAAAGAGAGGGTACATCTGATTTTAGGGCTCTTTGTGCCAGACATTGAGGCGATGTGCTACAGAATGATTTTAAATAAACGCTTAATTGCAACAACATTTTCAAATGCTGTGCCAAAAAAATTGGCAAAATAAAGCTTTGCCCAGCAGTTTTTATACTGAACCAGGTATCAACTCTTTTGCTGCAGTCAGGATAATGCCTTAAACTGGCATAAACATCACGTACTGTACTTGGACTAAGTTAGCTTGGTTTTGGTCCAGATTAAACTTGTATTACCAGGTAATGTGGTAGGGTACAAAAAAGGGCTTTGGCTCAGAGAAAAGGCTTTGGAGTCATTCTGTTTTTCCTGTAAGAAATAGCTCCTCTGATCTCAAGGACCCTTGTATGTATGATGTCCTTATGACACAGTTCAAACACTAACCAGGTGGTGAATCCATGTCTCAGGGTGAATGTAGTTACAGATACAAACAAGTCTCTGTTCAGATATGGTGAGTCTTTCATAATTTGCAGAAATATTGAAGATGAGAATCTCAAATGTTGCTGTCAGGAAGTGGACTAGCAGATGCTGATGCCCCAGGGAGGTATTTATCTATGCCGTTTCCAGAACTCCTTGGTCAGGGGACAGTGCCCATGCACCAATGTGCCCACCATGGAAAAAACTCTGTGTCGTGCTCATTTCACACCAGTGGTGCAGGCCACCATTGTCTCAGTGGCTTGAATTAGGACATTTGAAAGGGTAGCTGATGAGAGCACATGGGCTTGAGTTACACTCTAAACCTGCTTGAAGAAATAGTTTGATCCTTTGCCAAAGCTTTGATAGTATTTGCAAGGTGCACTTAGACTCCCAACAGCTCACAAAACATCCTGCAATGAGAGAGAGTGTCACCTCAGCAGTCATTCAAGAAAACACTTACTCTTTAAAGAGAGCTCAAGACAAGTTTTCTCATGTGACTTTTTGTGGGCTTTAATGGTAGTGATGCCTTCAGAACTAGAGATTTTAGTATGCAAGCTACTAAAAGCATGGCAAACAAAAGGAAAGCTGAAATTTTGCTTCAACTCAGGCATCTTTAAAATAATGATGGATTAATGGAAAGTGCATGCAAATTAAAAGTGGGTAAAAATGTTTTAGGATTTTTTCCTTAAAAGAAATTAACCCAGTCATCTTTGAGAGAAAGGACTTAACTTCCCTGAGTTAGTCTGTACTCATATCTCATTCCAGAACTAGATCTGAAGGGTAGGAGAGGAAGACATAGCAAATACTATCATGACTTTAGAAGACTGTAACTGGAAGTCATAAGGTACATGGCCAGCATCAAAGAGGAGATGGTATGCACTGCTTGGCTCTGTGCCTGAGCATCAGCAGCTCCAGCTCAGCAGAGAGAGCCTTCCTTTCCAGTAACTACAGATTTCATCTTGAAAGAAAAGCTTCATTATAAAACTGGGAACATCTACTTTGCTGCATTAAATGATTTTTATTTTCCTTCTTTTTTTAAAGTCAGACAAAAATTTTGTATATGCAGACAACTGATGTTTTAATAAAATCCATTCCTACTACAATTCATTGTTACTATTCACAGAAATTCTCTGGTTGTATGAAGTATTGTAAGTGAACAGAACACTCTTTTTTTTTTCTAGTCATGGCAGAAATAATCAGTGATTCGAAAATATATGTTTACTTTATAGCAGGTTTAGTAAAGCTTCTACATTAAACCTGTCAGTTCTCAGATCAATGTGAAGAATCCTGTTCCAGCTTAGAGGAGACAGCGAGCCAAATGTCCAAAGAATCCTAGCATTTGGAGATGGTCATTTTGATGACAATGTGAGATTAGCTATTGACCTTACCGGAGCCAAGATTTAGTCCCAGAAGATCTAAAAGAATATCTCCGTATAATGAGGATTTGTTGCTTCCTATGCAAGCTTGTTCTACAATTAGAAGACAACTTGGATCGTGGTAAAAGAGGCTGAGTTTGGAAAGAATGGATTACAACTCTTTTGAGCAAGTATGGCTATATGACAGGGTAGGTTTATGTCCCTTCCTTGGACTTCCTCCCTCAAAAATGAATGAAACCAGTGAGGCATCCTGTCCTGTATATATGTCTCATTAATAACTGATTAACTAGGCTGAACAGAAACACTTGGATTTATTGCTGACTTTGCGGGGATAGATACGAAGTTAACCTCACATTCAGACTTGGAACAGGGGGAGCAGAAAGACTCACTCTGCTGCAAGCTTTTCAGCACGAAGGCATTACCTTAAGCTTGAGGGTCTATTGTGCTTCAATTATGGTCTCTTGCACCTCAGATCAATAAAGGATTATCTCAGATCTGTCCTGCAACATCCTGATTCTCTGTGGGCTGCAGCATCAGCTGTCCAGGGTTTGCATATTGCTATGGCAATGTGACTCAAAGCCTTGTTGCAGGACTTCAGTGTCACTGGCCCTGTCCTTACTCCACAAAGCTTGATTGTTTTGCTTGTAATAGAATTACACCAGGGTATATGTGCTGTGCTGAAAAACATTACCCCATCGGGGCTCCAAACAAGATCAGACTACCAGCACTTTGCCTTGCTTTCTGTGAGATGCAAGAAGTGCAGGAGAGGGTTAGAGTGGAGGAGCCCAACATCTCCCTGGAGCTTGCCCTGCAGGGTTAAGGTCTCGTACTCTGCCCATTCCCTGACAGTCTGACACTACAACGCACCAATACCGATTTCCCAGGATCCTCTTTGGAAATGCTCCTTCCTTGCCTCCACCTCCTCTTCCTCCCCTGCAGCAGCTCCATGGAATTGAAGAGGGGCTGCTTGATGGGGTGACTGCAGGTAAAGTCGCCATAGAAACGGGGACTCTGGCCTCATTCACACAGCGAGCGGCTCTCCCGCAGCCTGGAGAGAGCACAGAAGCTGTTGCAGGTTCAGTCACAGCTGATCGACTCTGTCTGTCAGGTAAAACCATCCAAAGCAATAGCAGCGTACACAAGGGAGCAGATCTGGAGAAAATAATTTTCTCACTTGCTCTTTAAATCTGAATCAAAATTTGGTCCCTCAGACAAAAGCCTTGCAACAAACCTGTCATGTGTACTTCTCAATATACCTACAGACCTTTTTCTGTGCACACGCACCAGCTGGAAAACCTGATATCCTGACTTTATTGCTTCAACGTGTGCCAGAGTCCTCTAATTTCTCCAAAAGTACTAGGGCATTATGTAAGAAGCTTGGATATGATCCAGGATGTAGATAACAGCATAACAGGCCTGATAAAAAGCCCAGCAAATTGATGAACAAAGGATCTGATTCACTGCTGATTTATTAATTTGCAGCTTGTCTAAATACAGTGATTTTTCCATAGGATTTGTAAATATAAATTAACAAATAAAACGTGCAGTCATCATACACAAAATCCATTAAGACACAGAAATGAAAAACCTTATATTTTCAGAATTACTTATGTTGAGGTCTCACAGGTGTTTAGGAGAAAAAAGGAACAGAGATAAATTTGATAACATTTTCAAAAGTTCCTAGTCCAAGAGTTATGTCTGAAAATTGCATTAAGCTCACAAATGATACGTACAAAAATCCACTGATCCTAAAATGTAAGTTATAGTGAAAAATTAACAGAGAAACTAAAGACAAAATAAAAAGAGCGATTATCCATAAGAAGAGGACAAAAAGGCAGAGAGCAATTCAGGAAGCATCACAGGAGGAGAAGCAACTAATTATCTAACATCAGATCTTGGGAAATCTAGGTTGAATTTTGCATCTGGAAGCTTATGTATATGGTAATGTGATGCCACCTGGAAGTCAGAGAAGGAAGATACAGTCCCAGCCTAAACAATTATACACATCCATAAGTTATCAAAACAAGCATCCCGAATTAACAGGGAGGAAATAAAAATTTAATTAACATTAAATGAGGAATAAATAAAAACATAAAACACTCTCATGCCTCTCTGCTAACAAAATGCAGACTGTTTATTCACCTGTTTCCTCACTTCTCCCCTGCCTTTCCAAGATAAGGGCATAAGTCCCCTATCATCAAAGGGAATTGGGTGTTCTAGTGCCACAGATAAATGAAGAAAAATCACCTAGTGTGGAGACCCCTGAAAAGTACTGCATTTTGTTAGTCACCAGATGTATGAGACTGGGATAACCCTGCTTCTCTCAGACTCTCTTTAGGCACAGAGGAAGGAGTCTATAACTCCCCTAGGGTACTAGAGCCACTGTTTTCACTTAAGCTGTCGTGGAGCACCATGGGGTAAGAAGCTCTGCAGTCTGCTCAAGAAAGTCATAATGAGGACTTTAAAGATTACGATAGAAAACAAGACCTTCATCTTGGTTGTGAGCCACCTCTTGGCATGATGCACAGGTTGTGGCACAGCCTCCCTGTCAGGAGGAAGCAGGCAGACCCTGAAATACAGCCTGTTCATGAGTAACTTCTTTTAAGACCATCCACTTTAACTCTGAGATCGCCTGCAATAAAAATACTTTATATTTGAAATCTCTTCCTGGAAAAGGCTATTTGGATGTACTGGTACTGTATTAGTGTCCAAAGGAACATTGTTTACCCTCAGCAGCCAGTGAACACACTATATCAGATGCAATGAGACAGGGTCTAAGAGGAATTCCATATTTTGGCTTTCATTGCCACAGTCTTAGCTATAAAATTTTCTCTACTTTTCCTCTACCATTAGCCTCATTAAGTAATCAATGAGGTTTAGATACTGATGCAATATATAGACTACGCAGATATATGCATGCATGATAGGATTTATGCAAGTTTGGAGTAATCTTATCCTCTGAAGAGAGTAAGTGAAAGTAGAGTGGCAACAAACACAGCAATACAGAGACCTTTTTCAGTGTCTTAAGTTCAAAATTTGTACATATATATATATATTTAATCATTCTAGTAACTAAGGTATAGCAATTCCAGGAGAGACAGAGAGACACTGATAGAAAGTTTTTTATCATTAGAAATGGTTAAGCGGCACTGGCCTGTTTCAAGGCATGTTCAGTTCTGCCATTATCTCTGAACAAGAAGTACAATTGACAGCTGTAGGAATAAAAACCAGGATTATGAAACTTCCTGAAGCCCTTGGAAAGGCTGAATGAAATCTGTGATAGCAAAAGTAGAACTAAGCCTTTATTTTAAAAGAATTTACTTATTAAAAGCAACAGACCTAATTTCACCTAGTTTTATCCTCCATTGGCGGAGCCAAAGATCCCTCTAATTTTCTTTACAATTTCAATTTTTTGTGCCTTCTTAAAATCTTGTGAGTCTGAGAATCCAGTGAAGTGTTTGAACCCAAAGGTTAAACCAGGAGAGGTATGACACAGTGCATGAGATCCAGACTTCTCGAACTGGGATATAGGCGATCCCTTAGATATGAAAGCTGAAGCTGCTTCCTTTACATAGCAGCAAAAGGCAACATGACCTACTTCTCCCATTGGGATGAATTGCCAGGAAGGGTGCAGATGGCATTGCTGTACCTTTGGTGGGGCATCCTGTCCCCTTGGTAGTTAGGGTCTGTTGACGAACAGAAGGTGCAGCCTCAATGTGCCGTGCTATAGCTGTCTCTGGCTGAGAAGCAGCTGTTAAGGAGGAGGAAAAAGGAGGTAAAAAATGGCAATCAGACCACCGTGGTTTTATATAATGAACTGGCTAAATGTGTATGCCAAACTATGCCTTTTTAACAAATTATTTGGTTTTTTTATTTCTGCTCTATTGAAATGTATGAACTTAAAATATTTGGGGTTTAGCCTTATTCTTTCAGCCAAGTATTATTCCTACCTAACATCAAGGTTTCTTCTTTTTGAAGATGATGATTTGGAGCTGTACAATTCTGCTATGCAGTATGTCTGGAAAGCTTTTCCATTTCCAAGTAAATAAGAAAAGAGAACTGTTGCAATGTATTCATTGTTTATTCTCAAATTACCTCTTGGGGAGTTAGTCATATTAGAAATTGGTGAACTAAAGTCTCAAACTTACCTTTTTTTTTTTTTTTTGGACAGAGAAAATGGGCCCTGGACTGGGGTGTAATTAGTTGTGTCCGGCACATCCTTCTGGGCAGGGAGATAAATTGCAGCCTCTGCCAGCTGGGGCAGTGCCAGTAGCATGAATTAGCACAGCATGCTCCAGAAGCTTCTCTTTCTGCACCAGCATAACCCAGCATATTCCCAAGAGGGCAGAGGAGGTGAGTAAGCAAGTGGTGAAAGTACAGCAATTGCAAGCCACCCAGGCATTCTCCTGGAAAAGCATCCTGTCCAAGCCGCTTCTGAAATCTGCTATTAAAGTATTCTCCACTGAAAGCTAGGAGGTCATGCTTCGGTCACACTTTTAGGGTGTTATGTAAAGGGATTCTCTTCCTAACATAGGAAAAGAAACTTACATGACTTAAACTGAAACTCTGCTTGGAGGAGAAATTCTTCCTCTCCTTTCTCTTCCTCTGCTTTCATCTCTTGCATAACTGCATACAACTTAATGCAGGTGTAGGCTGAACACAAAAATGCGTCTCTACATGAGCAAGCAACAATGGGGACTAGAAAACAAGGTATTCACAGCTCTAATTTGAGTCAAAACATTTCTAGCTACTGAAGGCAAAAAAGTAATGAAAAAGTCATAGGTATGCTCTACCAGGGTGCAGCAGGTTGCCAACGCTCTGCATGAAAATAAATCTAAGGTGGAAGAATGAAATAGAAATGAAGAAAACAAAATAAGGTGGAAAATAGAGGGGCAGAGCTAGAGGGTGATACTAACAGGATAAGAATTGTCATACAGAGCCAGAACAAAGATTTTTTAGCTTACTGATAGGTGTCTGACTATGGTCAATACTAGATGATGGAAGAGAATGCAAAAACACATACTAATACCTCTCCCAGACCATCTCCCAGATCAAAAAAATAGTCAGAGGAGAGGTGGGTTTTGAACATGCTTGCCCTTTTTTGTCTCCCACTAATTTTTCTTCCGTTACTTTCTTCAGTCACTTTTTAGACTCACACAGACCCTTATACTTACAACACCCTGTGTCAGGGAGTTGAATAGCTTAACCACAAAGACTGTTTTCTAGGTTTTTGGAATCCATCACCTGCTTTTTTCTTTCCTTCATGTTTGCATCTCTGCACTATTTGTGTGGGAAGAGACTGTGAGTAGCAGTGAACCTTTTACACTTGTTTACCTTCCTTACTAACAATAGTAGGGACTTGCACAATATCCTCCTCGGTCACCCTGTTTCCCATCTGAAGATTCCTACCATACCTCATCATTCCTTAAGCAGAGACACTTCAGGCCTTGGCCACCCTTCTCTGAACCTTACCCCTTTCCACCATGCCTGGTTTGAGATGGGGAACCAGAACTGCTCTCGGTAATCAAAATCTCTCTGCACCATGGAATTGTGCGGGACCAGTAATTATATTTTCTGGTTTGTTCTCTACTTCTCACTAAATAATTTCTAGTATTTTATTTCCATTGTTTTCCCTGGCATTTGAGCCAGTGTATTTGTACAACTCTTCTGCACCATGTCAGTGTTTCATTTCTGAATGGCAATAGTCAGCTGAGAGCCCCTTGTTTTCTGTCTGAAGTCAAGACCTTTCTTTCTGTGTGTTATTTAAATCCACAGGTTTTTAGAGACTCTGCAATAAAACCTGCTCATAAATGGAATTTTTACTGTATTAACTTGTATATATGGGTCTCTTCATACTGCACTTATTCGAGGGTAAATATAACTATTGTGTATTTTATACCATGATCTGTTAGTAAGAGAAAATGCCCACAGAGATCTGGCAGAACATTTCCTCGTGGAAATATAGCTTGTATTAGAAAAAGAGTGCTTTAACTTCTGTAGATTATACCCGTTACTCCCAGAAAAGTAAATGATATGAGTAGAATAGTTTGTGCCTTCGTCAATTTTTATAACTCTGATGGCGCTTAAGTCTAGCCAGAATGGAAATTTTGAGAATAAAGTCAACCATCCCAAACCACACTGAGAGACTGGTAATTTTTACTGCCACAAAACTGATCTTTACTAACAGACGTATGGCCTGACAACATAGGT
Source organism: Oreocharis arfaki (assembly GCA_013398015.1). Classification (NCBI taxonomy): domain Eukaryota; kingdom Metazoa; phylum Chordata; class Aves; order Passeriformes; family Paramythiidae; genus Oreocharis; species Oreocharis arfaki. Next base: position 612,405 of record VZRR01002371.1, on the reverse strand, counting down.
GAAGACAATGCAATCACCTGGTTTTCACTTGAACACTACTATAAGAAAATAAGAATCTGTATCTTTTCAAAAGCATGCTAAAACTTACTGTAGGTGGTATAAGATGCCATCACATCCCATAGTTGCTTTCTGCAGAAAGTTCATCCAGGCAACTCACCCACCAAGGGAGCAGAAAGGATGCTAATTAATGTCCAGTGCTTAAAAGCAGAAATTGTTGTGCTTGTCCTTCTGAATGATATTGTGTAAACAAAATGTTATGTTGTTGTGATTACCTTAATACTTCTATTCTGTATATTCACTGAGATCAGTACCTAGGTGTTCTAGCAGAATCTATCTAGTGCTTTCATAGGAAACTGAACTCAACTCCACCTCCAGAAATACTTTATACTTTCATTCCTCATGTTTTCAACCAATTATTATGTTTACTTGGTATGATTGCGGTTGTTTTTTATGGGTTTCAAAGTCCTAAAAAACCCATTAAATATTAATAATTTTAAAAGCAGCTTTTCATCATCCCGGTGATTTTCTTATTCAGCATTAATGTTCCATTTCCTATTTTCTGATTCTCCTCAACTCATCACATCTATATATATCCTGTTCATGCAGTCCCTGGGCTCGAGTCTGGAGGACGTGCACCTGCATGGGGGAGTACCTTTCTGCATGCCAGGACACCCTGGTTTAGATGTGTTGAGTCCTGCTCGGCGTATCAGGAGAGGTGGAGAGGACCGCGGGGGGAGGGGTAGCTGGAAAGCGGGCAGCTGGTCTCCCCTGATCTTGCCCTCCCCCAAGGACTGCACAAGAACCTCAGAGAGAAAGGTATATGTACATACGATGTACAAACTCGTGCATATGTACGTATATTTTATGGGTATGCTTGCACCTGTGCATGCACACACGTTTATGTATCCGTGTATGCGCAGTGCATACATGTGTATACAGTTTGTACATAGATGCATGCATGTATGTGTATGCTGGTATGCCTATGGGCACGAAATCAGCACTCAGTTATCCTTCGGGAGGCGTTTCCAGCATGGAAACCCAATCTCCCCAGGGCTGGAGAGAAGTGCCCTCTCCCCACCCCA
>VZRR01002371.1:533694-607395 GCA_013398015.1 Oreocharis arfaki | reverse complement strand
CGGGGCGGCGGCAGGGGTGGGGGAGAACTGGGGCCGGGCGGGGGCCGGGCTGCCTCCCCACGCCCGCGCCGGGAGGGATCTTCCCGGCCTCTCTCTCTCGCGGCAGGAACGCTGGAGGCAGCGTTAAGATGGCTCTGTCGTGGGGTGTGCGGGCAGTGCCACTTGCCTGCTTCGTTGCAGTGCTTATAATGAGCTGGGTTGTATTTACCTGCCGTCCCTGTGGGGCGGAGCTCCATTTTGGCTGCCTTCCCCTATACGTGCTGACACTTGTGCTTTTGACCCACCTGTTGCATCCCTGTCCCCTTCTCGCCTTGGTGTCAGAACGAGATAGATGAGCTGAGGACAGAGATGGACGAGATGAGAGACAGTTTCTTTGAGGAGGATGCTTGTCAGCTTCAAGAAATGCGCCATGAACTGGAGCGAGCCAACAAGAACTGCCGGATCCTTCAGTACCGGCTGCGCAAGGCTGAGCGCAAGCGGCTCCGCTACGCCCAGACTGGCGAGATTGACAACGAGCTCATACGCAGCATGGAGCAGGACCTCAAGGTACAGACGTGAGCAGGTGTCAAGGGGAAAGGAGCGTCTCGGATGGAGACACAACTGTTTTCTTGGTCCTCATGACTCAGGCATTTCCGTCCATTCCACTGTGCACCCAGTGCAGCTCATAGAATAGCAATGGCCAAGCCATTCTTGGTAATAGGAGCCCTTCTTTTATGTAAATAGGCTATTTTCAGCTTCAGTCCTATCATTTTTTATAAAGGTAATGTGCAAGGAGTGACTCAAACTCAAATTAGGAGCTTGAGGCTTTGGACCCTTTATGATGAACGCAAAACATACCCTTCCACTGCAAAATTAAACCAACCTCATTGAACAGCCCCACTGACTTCAAGGGGATTATGTGACTCTTTAGTGAAAGATTTTAGTGGGCAAGCAAATTGAATACTTGCAATCTCAACAGTAAGTCCTTACTCTCTTGCTGTCAGTAAAAAATCTGCTGTTATGTTCAATGAATCCAGGGTTTTTCACATCCATCTGAAACCTTAGGCAAAACCCATCAAATTTCAGTGTGTCATCAACTGCATTTCATCCACAGGATCTGAATGAGACACAGTCCATTGCTGAGGAAAAGCTTCAATCCTTGTTTAAAGATTGTTTTTGGTGAAATACCCATCATCTCCATTCTAGGTTGGTCCAATTACAGAGAAAAAACACCTTTCTTGACATAGCTGGAAGTTTAATTTCTTCTTCCATTTGCTAGACATTGAAAGACTCCTGCTGAACCAGGACACCTAAACATTTTTTGGTTGACTGGTCTCCCTGTCAAACTGACCTTTTCTCAAGGAAGTGCAGACCTCTGTATAGCAAATGTGAGCTTACAGGCCCCACTTCTGCCTAGGGCTCTAGTTACCCATGGCGCATGGACTCTGTGGGCTGCAGTTTAAATTGTGAATTTAGTATGTGATTACGAACAAGGTAATTTTTAAACTTCTTTCTGACAAGTATGATGGATTGAGAGTATGTTATACTCAGGCCTGGTTTGGATCATTTTTTAATTGAAAGTTTTCCAGCTTGCCATCATTATTATTAAAATTTCTATTTGATAATCCTTTTCTGTGCATATTCAAAACCCATGTTTTCTGTTGTGGCTGTGACAGTTCTATAAATACAGATGCCCATGTGATTCTTGGCAAAATAGATTCTTCCTGGTCAGAAGCAAAATCACTCTCTTTTCCATGGGGATTTCTGTTCAAAACAAGGGATATTTTGCACACTTAGAGTGCTGCTTAGGTGACCAGTTGAGATACACACATTTGCAGGCAGAATTTGAACATGAGCCTTCATGTCCCAAGTGAATATTGTGATTCCAGTTTGTAGGGCTGGCTTCTTTGTTGGCTTAGTGTTACTTTTATTAGCAAGTCATACACATACAGGCTGGGGAGGGAATTTTTGAGGGCACCTCTGCTGAGGTGCTTGTCTGCCACTATAGGAGACAGAAGCTAAGGCCTTGGATTGAGCTGGACAAAGAGCTCACTTTAATTAGTATTTCTCCCATGTATTTCCGAATATGACTGACTCTTTGGAAAGGGGCAGTGTTCCTGCAGAGTGTTCTCACCGTTCATGAATGTGTTCTGCTTTGGAGTAGGGATGAATGCCCAATGCCAAATTTCTGCCTAATAGAATTCTGGGTGCTGGCTAACCATAATTATAACTCGTGTGCGGTTTTCCACGTTGTCTTCTGAAGAACGGCTATCCAAATTGACACTGTTCATTTTGCGTTGTTCATTTTGCAGTGTATTAGGGAACTTGATCCTTCAGAGATTCAGTCTTGCAGATAGCTGTGTTAAAATGTATCTTGCATAAGTGAGTCCCATTTCCCATGTGATCTAGAATGCTCTGTATTTTTTCCTCCATTAGTAGCTATTCCACCAGATTTTGTGTCAAAAAATTACCTACCAGTGATGATATTACAATTTGGTTTTATTTACTGATCCAGGCTGTATCTATAGACTGAAGACAGGTGCTGTTTTATATATCCCCCATGATTTTCCTTTTACTTTTGTTGGACAACCAGATAGCAGATTATTACCAAATGTAGGAAAAGACATCATGCTAAAGCCCTGTGGTGTGTTTCTCAGCTCATTCTGCAGTCTCTTTGGAGTATGGTTATAATTGAAATTCCCCTCCACTCGCTCTTTCTGTTGGGCATTATGTGCCTTGAGTACGTGTGCAGTGGGGGAGGTTATTGAATGATCCTGTGCTACACTGCAGTGTTGTATCTGTAATTCACACACACTGGGTTTCTTGTCAAGGGAGGCTGAGTCACTAGCTGCTGCTGATTTCTGATAGATTGGATCTTTCTAGATGCTTGCTTACAGTTATTATTTTTTCTCTAGTGTTTTAGTATGTCAAAGAACTCTCTGACATACTAACATAAAGACAGTTCAAGTGAAAGCCATGAAGGACAGCTTGCTGAACTCCCCTAGCTAATGCTAAGTAGGATTAATTATGCTTTCACAGTTCTAAAAAAAGCAGGAAATGAGGCTTTTCAAACTATGTGTCTATGTGTCTAAATCACCATCAACACAGTGATTAGTGTATATTTAAATATTTTTGGTGTGTGATTAGTTTTTGGTGGTTTCACAAAATGTAGTGCAAGTGGCTTGCAGGGCACGATTCTCATTACTTTTCCTGAGGAAGAGGCGTTAGATCTTTTCATACGCCTTTTAACTCTATTCTTGTGAAAATGTATTGAAAAAACCTCAAACAACCAAAAACCTTAGTGTTCATTTTCATTGAAAATATTGGACATCATCTGGCTGAACACAACATCAGTAAAAATGTTGTTGGTTCATATTTTAATCTTAAAATGAGCCAATAGGAGTAAGTATTTTCATTAGTTGTCCACCAAGGAGAGAGAAACTAGCGGAGTCAAAAAAAACCCATGTCCATTTGTGGTCACAGGTAGACACAGGTAGGGAAGGCCTGGAGAAGAAGGACCCTGCTTTTAGATGCTGTTGCATGTCAAGTATTTGAAGGGAATGTGCTTTAGTGCATTGAAAAGCGTAAGCTAGCTGTCGTTGGGAGAAGATAGATGATGCACTGCCTCCAGGAATAATGAAAGTCCTGTTTAATTGTTGATGTGACAGAACCTAAGAAGGAGTTGGGGTTTAATGTCTAATGTGGTTTCCAGTGAAGTCCGTAGGAAAAATGTACCGTTTTTTGGAAGGAATTTGCTTGAATTTGGCGTAATTTAAAATTCTGTCAGTGGTTGTTCTTGTCTACCTGTTTCCTTACATACAAAGGAATGTAAAAAAACAAAACATCCATCAAAACATCCAGAATTAACTTCTAAATGGTTGCTTAGGCACTAAGCACTGCAGCAGTAATTTTTTTTTAACCTCACTTTTGATATACCGTTTCATTTAGGTTGCAAAAGATGTATCGGTGAGACTTCATCACGAGTTAGAAAATGTGGAAGAAAAACGTACTATAACGGAAGATGAAAATGAAAAATTAAGACAGCAGCTTATAGAAGTTGAAATTGCCAAACAAGCACTACAGAATGAACTGGAAAAAATGAAGGAGGTTAGTGTTGCTATTTACTTCTGCACCAATTTTTTTAAGATCTCAAATTCTTACTGCTGAAGTGTTTTTCTTCTATAACTTGTTTTGGGGATGGCAGCCAAAAGTTGAAAGTTGCAAGGAGTGCTGAAGTACAACTGGATGATTGTGAAGCTGAGGAAAAACTAAAATATGTGGTGTTTTCTAGGCAAAGCAGGAACCAAATTGTGGCTTTTAAAATTTTTTTTTCTCTACTAGGAGGGAAATGTGAAACTAATGGTAGCAAGAGTTCAGAGGCTTTGATACATTGTACCTATGTAAATGTTCATGCGGGAAGCGTGCTCAAGTGTGTCAGAGGCATCTGGCTTTACAGATGATGTTTCCCACAGGTTTTTACAAAGACCAGTAGTTTTTCCCTTGCTAACTACTACTAGGGACTAGCAGGCACACTGAGACTGGGGATCTAGCCACCTCCCCGTCTTGTTCAGTCATGCTCTTTGGAGTACTGGGAAGTGAGACACTCCACCTGGCCTTTCAATCTAAGCATAATTTTGTATTGTATCTAATTAATCTTCAAAATTACTCCATCTGCGGTTATATAGATGCAAGATACTCTGCCATTAAGGAAGCAGAAAATTGCATTACAGCAGTAATAGCCGGGCTGACAGAGATAACAAAGCAGTCAGTAAAAAGAAAAATTGTTGACTAAGAATGACTTCTCAGAAGAGATTTTAGAAACAGCTCTCCTGCTCAATGTTTAAAACTCAATGAATGCCCCCGATTTTCACTTTTAGGAATATACCCTAGTAGGAATGCCAGTGTCTTCTTTGATCTTGTATGAAGCAGAAGAGATGAATTTCAGTTGTCAAGAAAGGCAGGAAATTTTCGGTTGTGTGGTGTTAGGGCATTTTTAGGAACTGCAAATGAGGCCTTTAAGTGATATAGTATTAAAAATATTCAAATGTTTTATTTAGGGAAACTGAATTTCAAGCATGTTAGTAGAGGTTAAACAGGTGGTTTGTTCCACCTTCTGCTGCTTTCTCAGATAACTGCAGATTTCAAAAGGGCATGAAAAAAAATCTGAGCCTTATTCAGCTTTCCCCTCATCTCCCTGAGACTTTAATCTTCTGTTTTCTCTCTGCTTACTTCCATTAAATACAGCTTGGTTTCCTGGACTAGCTTCTTGATGAGAGTATGATCTTTCTGTAATTAACCTTATAACTTGTGCTGAAGATTGGCTTTACTCCAATTTTTTTGTTATTCTTGTCCATTCAGACTCTATTTTCTTATAGGTTCCCATCTTGGGTTCCTCCTTCTCTCTAATAGGTTATATTGCTGTGAAATTCTTTTGCCTTGCTTTTTCTGAAGCACCTTCAGATTACAGTGATATTTAGTGGCAATTTAAGTTTATGTTCTTTGATATTAAGCCAGTAAATGGGCTTCTTCATCTCGGTCATCACTAGTCGCTTTCTCCTTATCGTGCTTCTTCCTTCTGGCCCACTATGTGGAATTAGAGTTCTGTTGTCCCACGCTGCTCTCCACCTCTTTCTTTGGCTTAAGTGTTTAGCCCTTTCTGGTTTTGCTGTTCGTGTCAATGAAAGGGTGCTGGAGACTCCAGAAGCAATGGTGTCATGTTTAGGGTCTCTGTTACACAATAATGGTTTTCATGAAGCTGAAGCAGATGGATGATTCCCAGTGGCACAGAATGGGGGCACTGAGCCAGAGTGAAAACATGAAGTAAGACTCGACACCATAGTAGGGGTGGAGTGGACAAAGAGTCAGAAATACATCCTTATACTGAACTAGGGAGAACTGCCCTGTACAGGCATTATATGTGTCATCATAATTAGGCAGGATTTATGTATTTCAGATAGGCTGCTGAGTCCCTTTCAGCAGGTGAATGCTGCTTTTTAGACTGGGACTTTCAGCACAGCATGGGGGAAATTGGAGGGTAGTTGCGGAGGTGCAAGTCAGAGAAAAGCTGGTTTGAAACAAAGCCGAATTATTATGCACTTTGCAAATATGCCATGACTTGGGGGACCCATGGAAACGGGCTGGTAAAGAATACTAAATCTTACAGAATTGAAATTTAGAATCTATGAAGAAGCTATGAAAATGTTAATATGAAAAAAACATGAAAACAACCCAAAGCAGTCTGCACTAGAATTTTTCCATAACAAATAATTTATCTTCTTCTCTGGCAATTGAAGGTTTCATGCACTTTAAATGTCATTGTCAGATAGTCATAGTGTTAATTTTCTGTTTGCTTGTGAGTTATTTCCTCTAATTTCATGGTTTTACAACCCTTTCTCATTTCAAGACAGCCATTATAACCAATGGAACCTACTGCTTAAGGGAGTTCTACTCAGCTTAAATTGAAATATGGGGAAGACCTTTTGTCTGGATTGTGGTCTTTGCTTTATTGAGCTTAGAATTAATGGGAAAGTACTTCTCGAAAGACAAAGAAACATTTTTGTTTCACAGAATGGTAAAAATGCTTGGAGCTGTAATGATTGATTTCTGTACTTTTGTCATCAAATGTGCTGCAGAAACTCAAACCTTTCCATTCTTAAAATCTATTTATGTACAACTTCCATGTGAAATTTCTTATCCTTTTATAATGAACAGTGTGAGATAGCAGAGAATTAAAATAAGACTAAATAGAAAACGCAAGAAAGAAAGCATAATTTATTGATAGGTAGTCTTTAAGGTAGGACCAAAGCCAAAGTTCTCTCTGTGTGGATTCTCTCTTGTTTCAAAAAGAGTGGAGACTTGACTGAAAACATGTAGAAAAGATAAATGCTAGCAGATGTGTTGGTTTAGAGTCAAATCTGGAGTTCTCCAGTGAACATTTGGGTGAATACAGACATGTGAATGTATTTGTCATTAATATAAAGAGGTAATTGCTGTTTGCCTTCTTGATTTGGAGCTTTTGGAGAAAAAATAATTATGATAAATTCCACAACAAGTTAGAAATTGTTGTTGATGGCCACAGAAGCTTGCAAGCATCCAGGATTTGGAAGGTGTTCCAGCAATGCTTACATTTTCTGTCAGTTGCTTTTACTTTCAGTCCCCCAAACTGCAGCTATTTGATTTAATGTTATTCCTGCATATGTCCACATGGACACACAAGATTTTTAATCTGTGTTGGTTTTATTTGTAGCAACTGCTGCTGATTTCTTCTTTAATATTGGTTGCTATCAATTGTAATGCATTTTGAGAAGCTGAAAACAAAGTAAAGGAATTGCTTCCCAGCAGGAAATAGAAACCAACAGTAGCTAGATGTAATTTTTCAGATACTAAAAAAAATTAACATGTTAATGATAATGAACATGTTGTTCATTGATTAATTAATTAACTTTCATTAATTTGTTGTTAACTGGTAAAGGCTAGCTAACACTTGCAGACCTTTTTGTTATCATGAACTAAAAATTAATTTGTTTGCTGTAGCTATGTAGCAAACACCCGGTTGGCTGTGCTTTAGTGGTTTGTTGTGAGACAAATGAAGTAGGGGGAAAATACGACAGATGTACTGAACCCTGGGCTTTACAAATCCTCGTTGCAATGCAGACATGCAATTGCAAGAAGCACAGTGTTTTTCGGGGACGTGTGTCTTTCTGGATGGATATTGATTGCTCTGCTGGTGCTCCAAGCCGGGCAGATGCAAGGCAGCTCGGTTCTTACAGCCACTTCAGGGTGATGTTGTCAAGCCACCATTTTCTTCTTTTAAGCATAGATTTTTAGTTCAGATCCAGAACTTGATGACCATGGCACATGAACCAGAAATGTCTTCTGTCCCTTCAGTTCAGACTGCAGGCAGATGAGTCTATGCCTCCCTACATGGGTCTATGTTTTGCTGTAGTGGTGCCTGTCTTGTTAGTCTGGTTTGTACACTGCATGGAAATGGAAGAAGGCAACAGCATCTGGGGAACTGGGCACTGGAGCTGGGAGGAAGAATCTGAATTCTGTTCCTTATTTTGACACTAACCTGCTGTGGGACCACAGGAAAGTAATTACGCTTTTCTGCTTACTCTTGCAACCTTTGCCTGCCCTGTTTAAGCACAGATTAGCTCTCTATACACCTCTGAGTGTTCAGGCTGCACTGACATCAGAAGCACAGCTGGAAATTTCACCACAAAAACTGCTGTAAAAAGCCCCCAAACAACTCCAAATTCCACCCCCCCCCCAAAAAAAAACAACCCAACACCTCAAACCAACCCTCACTGCAAAAGATCTGGTAAGATCCTGTCCCAGTCCTCTTGATCACTAATACCAGCTTGCCTGGCTTTTCTTGGATTAAAAATCCAGTATCTCTTCTTTCTCGTAACCCTTTCTCTCTTTAAGCCCCTTCTCCTGCCATTTAACCACGACCACTTTTTTCAAGTCTTTCTTCTGTAACTCACAAAGTCTCGCATTCTCCAGACTCTTTCATTCAGTCTTGATCCTGTGTCTGTTTTTCCCTTTTCCGTTTTCCCTTTGCCTTTCGCTTTTCCTTCTCATAGTAGTGGTTGTTTTGCTGTCTTCTGGTTTTTAAGTCCCAATCTTGTCCTTCTCTCCCACCATTCCTTCCTTTCCTTCATCCTTTTGATTCTTCATGAGTGCCCAATCTCCTCTCTGGATTTCAAGAATTTCCTAGTTCATTTTGCTCATGTTCTGCTTCAAATATATTCCCATTTGATAGCTACAGCTTCTATCTGCTGTGAAATTTTTACTTTTCCCCTGGTTCCTCTACCCCCTCATGCAAATCTGTCAGCTTCCTTGGTTTGTTCTGTTCCTTTCCTTGTTTCTAAGCCTTAGCTCTTCATTTTTTGCATCTGGACTGAGAGCAGTTGAGGATCACTCCCTGTGATAGGAAAGAGCAACTGTATCACTGTGAGCATCTGAAGGAAGGTTTCTGGTTCTGATGCCTGACTTCTGCTTTTTCCAGACCCTCATGGAATGACAGCTGCAGGACTAGTTAGGCTTTGCCTCCTGGCCCTGGAGTTGGAACATAATCTGTCTGGATTAGATGACAGAGAAAATGTCTGGAGAAAATGTGCAGATTGATAGCTGGTGGTGGGAGAAGGTGAGGTAATTTATAAATACCGAATATCCCCCGATTCAAACTGGTAAGCTCCAATAAATAATTACCTGGTAATGTATAGGAATGGAAAATTTCTAAAAGGTTGTGTCATCCTTTTGGTGAATTAGGAAAGTATGAGGTATACATTGTGTATAAACACAGAAATGTTCTGCAACACTGACATATTGGAACTTCTCAAGAGAACAGTTGCTAGAAAAACTTACTATGAGCGAACAAGAATATTCTCATCTTAGAAAGAGCTGCATAATTTGCTGAAATTTCCCAAAATATTAACAGTGTTGGTAACTTATCCCAGGACAGATGCTTGATGTGGGAAATCTGCAATGTTTAAAATGTAGTGAGGTTGCAAGGAACTGGAAGCAAGTCTCATAAAGAGTGGTGGTTTGCAGCATTTCCAACAGGCAAGGCAGCTACATCCAATGGTAGCATTACATTTTTGATTGCTTTCGGAACTTTCTTGCCTGGTCCCTTGTCTTGGTCCCTTCTCTCAGGACCTTGAACTTCACCATCTCACGGTCAGTGCTGCCAGTGCTACCACTGACCATCAAACCTCTGACCAGTGAATCCTTGTTCGCAAGAGGCCCATCAAAGTAATTGCCACAGCTGACTTTTTAATCACCTGTGGCAAAAACTGTCTTCAATCCATGGAAGAAATCATGTGACTGCTAGTTGTCTGAAAAATCCTTCATCTATTTCCCTTTGTGCATCAGATGATCAGGAGAAGACACTCCAGAAGATGCTTCTCTGCTCTGATTCTTGCCCGTAGCTCACAGCTGGCCCATCACCTGTCACAGAACAACGCCAAATGCAACCGAGCTGCTGCTTTGTGCAGAGCACAACCCTTCTTCCTCACCTTTAGAGTTTTCATCAATCCATTGCTGCACTACAGGCATGTGAGCTATCTGGACAGGTCTCTGGGATTCCAGTGAGGTCATAACTGTGCAGATGTTTGTGGATTTCTGGCTTCTGTTTGTTGTCCATGCTGTTTGCATATGAATCACTGGAGATGGATACTTGGGTGTTCTGGCTTGAAAGAGGAAGTTTAAGTCTCTTCCATCATACTGTCTCCCAAGCACACCATAATTACACCTCTTATTTTCATTTTTCCTCAGAGTTAGAGCCTCATTTCAAACAGCTGGTAGTGGAGGGAGCAAGGTTAAGCAGAGCGAGATGAGAGGCTGCTGTAGCTGCTCATCCTCACAGGCCCAGTGCAGTAAGTGGAACTCTTTGGACAGTGACAGTAATTTACTTGCTCCTGGCACCAGATGGCAGCAGGGGAGGGTTTAACAGGGCTCTTACAAGACCGGTTCCTTCCTGTGTCTTTTGGAGTACCCAATACTGAGTCGATCAGCAGCTCTTTTACCAACAGTCCCTTTAAGCAGAGGGTTTCTGTGATCTGGAATTTCAGTTTGTTGCCTCATGAAAATTCGGTTTGCTCTGACGAAGAGAGCAACAGGATAATTAGAAGACTTTTATAAAAGAGATGAGAAGTGTCTGCCTGAGTTTGTACAGGAAAAAGAAAAAAAGTCCTCTGTCTCCAAGCACAGCTCGGTGATTTCTAAGCACCACATCCCAGCAGATGCATAACCCCCGGTTGGACTTGCTTGTGCTGTATTCTGTTACCTTTGGTATCTTGCTGAAATATTTTGTTCCTTTAAAAAGAGTACTCAGCAGGGATGCTATTCATAATCTGTGAGGGTGTGATTCTGACATACTTGCTCAGAGCACACTGTGATTTTACAGGGAGCCGGATAAGCAGAGTTCGTTTCAGTTTTGTTCTTTGAATATGAGGAAAGAATCATAATGGGGAAAGAAATTAACCTCTGTTGCAGAATCTGTTGTAGTAATTCTCTGAAAATATCACACCATAAACAGGAAAAAGAAGTGCATATGAGAAGCAGCTTACACTTAAACTTCGTAAAATTAGATTTTAATTATGTATCACCATCAACAATTCACGTGAGCCATTTGCTATAAGAGAGTTACTCAAAATTGAATATAAACAGCCTGATGGTCAATAATAATATATTCCAAAACATATGTAAAAAATAGGGAATGATTTCAAAAGAATAAAGCTCCATAAGTATCTTGCTGTGAAGAGATTTTGTGAGTAAAGATGCCTGGAAGGGATATTTTTCAGTCGTTGAAGTTGGTGTGCCGCTTTGTGAATTCCTATTGAATGGTCTGAAAATTTGCAAGGATGTGTAAAAGGGGTGGCAGGATTGATGGCTAATTGGGAAATAATAATGAAAGAGTGGCAGCTGCAGTGAAAAAGGATATGTCTGGAGTAGGTATGAAACAGAAATTAATTTAGCCATCACAAAATAAGGTCTGATCAATTCTTTCAAATCTGTAAACATGCTGCTACTCTGATTTCATGGGGACATGGGAGTTCCTTCCTTGTGTCAGAATCTTATTTTATTTTCCTTCATCTCTGTGATAGATAGCAGCAGCTTTAGATTTGCCAGTTCTCTTGTCCAAGGAGTTTTTGATACTACAAACTAGAGTCTCTTTGCAGTAAGGTGTATTTTAAAGAAAAAAAAATTAATGACCATCTTAAGAAAAACCTAACTAGAACAGTAGCATAGAATAAAACCTGAGCTTCCAAACATGTAGAAACTATGTGTAGAGAAAGGACATGAGATCCAGCATTTTGGTCTCAAGCACCTGAAACCGTTCTTTTTTTTTTTTGCTTGGGTCATTCTTTTCAAAGTTGTTCTTTGCTACAGAAGCACTTCCAGCAGTCAAAAACTATATATGTAAAGTAAATCAGGCTAAGGAAGAGCCCACACACTGACAAGCAGTTGCTAACTTGTCCCTTAGATGGTTTTGACCTGGGTCAGCTACCGCTGCTTCAGTGCTTGGGCATAATTTGGGGTCTAGCCTGGGTCAGAGCTTGTTACTGATTGACAATTTGGATGTGATCCTGTTTGTTTGAAAGGAAGCTGTAGGGAAGTTCAGCTGTATTGTCATCATAGCTGAAAGGAGACTGAATTGTGAAGTGCCAGTTGGCATCAGGTCCTGAGAACAGTCTCTGACCATTTCATTTACTAGTGTAAAAACTAGGCAAAGGTTCTCTGACTTGGTATGGAGCCAGATGAGATGGCAAACGAGATGCAGAACAGCAAGTCCGGTCTGTTCTTGCCATGTGATTTCCTGCTGCTGGGAATTTCTTGGTGAGGGGCAATCACCAGCAGTGACAAGGCCAATGCAACTGGCATGCCCAGTTGTCTATGGAGGTAATGGACAAGGTGGGAACTGTGGATCAGGTGGTAGATGGTAACTGGTTGTCAGAGAAAATGGTTTGTGAGCACGAACTCATCGTAAGGCAGGCTGTAAAAGAGGTATTTCTCTTGCTACAGACGTTAGGGTATGACTTCCTTGAGTCTGTATAAAGGAGAAAGAAAGCCTTTTATGTCTCTTTGCTGAAGTAGGCAATCTCACTTCTGACTTCACTAAGGCTGCCAAAATATGATTCCACATTAACTAATGGAGGAAAGTCTGGGAAATACAGTATTAGAGGGCTCTTTAATGGTCCCTAGTCACAGAAAAAAAAGTTTTTATTTTTTTACTTCCCAATTTCAGTATTGCTTTACTCAGGTGGACATTCAAGTATCCATATATGTAAGATAGACATAGGGGTGCCAACTTGACTGCTCAATTAAAAGAAAAAGTTGCAAGGTCACTTAAAAATGTAAAAATGAGCTCCCTGATTTAGGTGATTCTTAAATAGCTCTACTATGTTATTTTTCACAGTATCTATGGATAGTATATAATCCACCATGGTTCTTTTGTTGTTGTTTTGCCTAAGGTTGGTTGTTTTGTATTTTGTTTTGTTTTGTTTTTTTTTTTTTAATAATACCCTGTGCTTTTCAAATTCCAGCTCACATTTTATTTTTGCTCATTTTGTTATTTTTGGCAGGTCTCTGGAAATTTTTTTTTTTTGTAACACACTATGTAGGACTTCTTTAGATCTTAAAGAAAGAGATTGCATGACAGAGAGGACAAATTCAATAGCTTTCTACTGATACAAGAACATGAATGGAAAAATAGATGTAGGCCAGGATTCTCTAAATTTAGAGGAAATCCATATGACTTTGCAAAATTGCTTTCTATCACTTGGAAGGCTTTACTGAGGCGGAACAGAGACATTTTCTAAGTGCTGAACCAGAGGTCTAGATGCATGCTTTTGTATGGAATCAGTGTACATCAAATGTCATCACATTGCTGGAAGCCCCACCAAGGCTTTGGTGAATAATAGTTACACATGCTTTCTGTCCCTTATACCACCGTACTCAGTCCTGCTTAAGTGCACCTGTCCCTTCAAAGAAACGCCTGAAATGACAGAGTATTTGCAATGTGCTGATACAGGTCAAAGACGAGCAGGTTTTAGATTGAAAGAAAAATTGCCATAGCTCTGTTATTATTTAGTGTATGTGGTCATTGCTGGTTTCAGGGCTGTCTTTCCCAAAGTATTAAACTGGGCTTTTCAGAAACCCCACATGAAACAATTTTGTCTTTATGTTCTCCGTATGTTTCAGCAAATCTACAGTTAAAAAAAACCCAAAAAAACAGAGAGAACTCTGTAGCCTGGTAGATTTTTCAGTTATTCTGCACATGAAATTTCCCACTGCATCCTTCAGGTACATGTGTTCCTGATAGGAGTTTGGCAGAGCCTCGCAGCTGTAGGTGGCTTGTCCTAGCTTTAGGAGAGTACATAGGAAGTAGCACCATGGAGTATGTGCTGCGCTGCATTTTGCCTGAACTCAGCTGTCAGTGTAAAGAAGGGGATCCTCGTCATGTCATAGCACAGATGGCTGTTCTGAAACATGTCACGGGCCCTCAGGGAGTAACCTCAGTGTGATTTTCAGTATAAAACCAGGTGAAACAAATTGGCAAGACCTCAAATGGAACATGGACAGCAGAGATATGTACAATAAAGCTATCACAGGAATTTCTAAATTTACGATTTGATAATAATTGCTCATTACTTTGTTCAGAATGATGGTTCTGAGAATTTAGGTGACTGGCATAAATTATCCAGTACTTCCGGGATCAGAAAAACCAAGTGTAGCAAGCGTAGCATCTTCATGCACTGCTATGATTAGTATGTAGTTCCTGAGGGAGAGGTGATGCTGTTTGTTAACTAGTATCCTAATGGCACACAGCAGGATACAAAAGATGTACGTAGTATGATATGTACGAATGTAGTATGATACTCTGGCCTTTTGAGAGGGCTTGGTCCTTCTCCTTCGCAGGCATCTTCCCATGTTCTTGTCCCTGCTTTCTCCCTCACTCAACCCGCCCGAAAATCAACCCAACTTAATGTTTTGTTGCAAGTGCTTTGTGATGTCACTTGTGTTTGCCTGCAGTGCACTTAAAAATAAAAGATTATGCAGTCCAGATTATCAGCTGGGTTCAAGGTGATGAATCAGATCTGCAGTACAGCTGGAAGACTAATCTATGGGTGTATCACAGAAGTCCATGACTGGCGACAGGACCAACTCTGGTGAGCTACAGACTCAGACTCACTGCACCGCACATAGCTCAAGCAGGACCTGAAGCCTGGGCTGAGCTGAAATGGGGCTCCTGGGCCTGTGGGTAGGGTGTCCAGGGAGGCCCCAGATATATGTTTCTATGAAATATCTGATAGGATATAAAGAAGAAGGAATCAAGACTCTTTTCAGTGGCGTTCAGTGACAGGATAAAAAATAACTTTTTTGTGAAGGTGCTCAAACACTGAGCTCATTGCCTGTAGAGGAAGGAGATTCTGTCTCTGGAGAAACTGAAGACTGTACAGGACGTGGCCATGAGAAGCCTGCTTCAGTTGTCTCTGCTCTGAGCAGGGGAAACTGGACTAGATCTTCAGAGGTTGTGAGAAACTGGACTATTGATGATTAATGACTCAAAATATTTGCTTATTTGTGGAGGTGCCAGGGCGCTTTGCTGAGGCCAGTCGTGGGGGTCAGTCATAACAGAGGCCTCTTTCAGCCTCAACTGCTCTGATCTGTTCTTGTTACTAACAAGCAGAATCTATTTTCCCATTTTGCAGTGGAGCACACAGGGGTTAGAAAAGGTCGCTTCTGGATAGGAAGAAATGAAATGGTTTCCAGGTTAATTCTGCTAAACAGAAGAGCTCAGGGTTTGTCCAAGCAGACTTTTTCTGAGGCAAAACACAGCGAGTGAAGAGGAGATCTGAGGCAGCTGCATGCTACCAAGCAGGGCATTTTCCCTGTGGCGCTGACACTGCACAGTGGCTTGTGCCTCTACTTGCGCTCTGAGCCGTGCTGCTGTACCTGCGTGTGTCTGTGTGCAGAGCGCTGAGCTCTCCGTCAGGCACACACCTCTCATGCAGTATGGGAGTGATGTAAGAAGAGCAAAGTGCAGCAGGGGAAGTATTGTACACAGCACAGTGGTGGGGAACACTGCCCGACAAATGGCTTCTGTGTGTCATTGTTCAAGGCAGCCAGCTGATTCTACATCAACTGGCAGCGTGCTTGTTGTGCTTTACCTCTGAGCTGCCCTGGAAGACTACAGCATTCTGGAGAGCAGAATGGTGTGTTCTGACCCTCTTCTTTTAGACCCTGTCATCTTTTAGACCGTCTCATTTGCACCCGTTTATAGCTATTTCCTGTAGTGTATGCCACTTGACAGGTAGAATACCCTGCTGTAGGGTGTGCTGGGTTCTGGGATCAGCTCAGCAGCTCTTCTGAATCATGTGGAATCAATGCTAGCCAGGAACAAGAGCACCAAGCTTTTGATGTCTTGGGGGTTTTTTCACTTACTTCAGTATTCATAATATCAAGAAATGCAAGCTCCTGGCATTTGAGCAGTTCAGATTTTGATAATGTTTCATAGCTAAGAGTTTCAAGCACTGCATTTCATATTTTGAAGTAAAGGGCAATGGATTAACCTCTCAAATGTGCAGGTGTGCTTTTCTGAAGTGTTTGTTTCTGCTGAGATTTTTTGATATGGTTTCCCCCGTTTTCCCCCCCATTAGTATTAACAGCTGCATATATCAAGATGTGTAGAATAAAACCTGCAGGTATCAAGTCTGTTTTGCTTTGCCTGATCCTGATTGCATGATTGTCTTAATTGACTTTGGCTAGCTTAGCAATGAATCCAGGTTAGGATAAGAGCAAAGCCCTTTGCTTGGGTCACAGATGAGTACTTGCACTTAGAAGGTGTTTGCCATGCATCTGTTTCCATCAGTGTTGTCTGTAATGAGAGGATTCTACATCCCTGAAAAGCATGACTGATGATGACATCCAGCTGCCCTGATTACCAGCAGTCTTTTGTATTACAAGCTGGTCTAAATTATTTTAAATTTACAGATGCTAGCAGTTTAAATATTTGATTAAATAATTAATTAAAAGCACCAGTAACAGTCCTCCAGAAAGACTTTTGAACTGGAATATTGCCGTGCTGATACGTATAGATACCCTCAAAGGTTTATTTTTCTTGTGATGTGCTCCTAGGAGTATTGTTGCTCTGTCCCCCAATTTTGGTCAAGTTTCACGTGTTCAGAAATTTATAAGGACGGAACTGTCTTATGTAATAAACCAGTCTGGTCTTCTGAATAATGCAGGTCATAAAACACCCCAGCGATTTTATTCAAACTGGGGCCTACTTTTCAGAAAAGGGTGCTGAGAACAGTCTACCGCAGCTCTTCCTAAACGGTCCCAGGAACAGGTTAAAATTTCACCTCTCTTCTCATCTGAATTTGCTGAAAGTTAGTTACCAAGCAGGAAACATACTTTCCTTCTGCCTTGCTGAATTCAAGAGCCCAGCATCAGTGCTTTGGTGTTTGTTTTTTCTTTTTTAAAATCTTCATGCTTAGGGTTGCTATCATTTAGCCATGTAAAAATTAAGCATTTAACCTACGTAAGGAATCTGACCTCCCTCAAAGGAGAATGGTAGTCACTACTTGGAAGCTGATGTCTCCACTTGCCTGAGGTTGGTTTGTTTTTGTGGAGAGGTCCATCCTTTCTAGGTATTGCACAGTGAACCTCAGTTTTGGTGTCTGCATCCTATGTTAATAAACCTTTTGGTCACGAAATTACACCTCAATATTATTTCAGCTGATTATTGCCTATGACCCTGCAGGTTTTTTTCAGAGATGTGGCTTTTCAAGAGATCTTCTCTATTCTCTAGGCAGTTCTCCTATTGTCTTAGCATAGTTTTTACTCCTTGTTCTTACATCTCTATCTTCATATTTAGTCATATCAAAACAGATATTGTTTGCTTGCACAAAGTTTTGTATCAGCAGCCATCCTTTTCAATATTTAGTGTTTCTCCAACATTTACCCGATCTGTGGTCTTTATCCGATGTTATTTTATGGGTCTTCTTTCCAGTTAGCAAGAAAGAAATGTTAATTAGAGTAGGACCTAGAATTAACTATTGCATAATCCCATTAGGGCTGCTGTGGTATTAATTGGCAGGTGATTTCCTGGCTCAGTGACATTTGTGATAAATGCTGAAGAGTCAAATATTTGTTCATAATAGCTAATTAAAAATACATTCCAGTGATCAAATATTTATAATGAGCTGAAGACTGTCAAGCTTCTTTTCAGAATGAGATTTTCACACTTCTAGCGAAGGGAACATTTAAATAACAGTTTTAAATCAACCTCTAAGTTAGAGTTTTAAGTCAGCCTAAGAACCACAGCCCCTTCCCTTGCTGGGAATAAGCATTTTCCATAAGAACCTGAGCAAGTTTCAGTTAGGGGGAAGAGTCATTATTTAGGAGGACAGGACATGGGGCTCGAGTCACTGGTCTCACGAGCTTCTTGAAGTTAGTGAAGCAGCTGGACACTCTGCTCTAGCCAGGGCTGCAGTATCATTCCCTCCCCTCATCTCCATCTTTGCATTGTTAAAATACCAGGAAAAGTATTGAGCTTATGTCAGATCAGACTGGTGCCAGAGTGAGAAAAGTAGGTGTGGGGATGTCCCAACTGCAAAACATCTTTCCATTTCAGCTTCTAGCCTCCATGGTTTAGTTTTCTAGAGCACCTTCTTTAAATGAGCTGGTCATCAAAATGTGTCTAATTTGTGTCTGGATCACACTGGCATAACTGCAGTTTGCTCCTTTGTTTTCAATGACCAGACTTTCCAAACACCTTTGAAACTTCCCCATATGTTGTATTACGGAAAATATTTTCCAGCCAATTTACAAAGAGCTAGCTTTACAGAAGAGCTTCCCCAAGTAAACACAGGCAAAAGGAGAGACCAAGAGTAACAGAAGACCCCTCATTATAGTCAGAGGACAGAGTAGTGATTGCTTGTATGTGATAGCTGGATTTCTTTCCCCTCTTAACAGAAATTTTTCTGCTCACTGCTCAGGCTTCAAGGCCAAATGCTGATTTCACACTTTTTCCTACCTGAATTCATCTCCAATTTTTGCATCCTTTCAAATGAACTGTAAAATCTGATTTTTTGGTTTGATTTTCCCATAACTGGAAGTTGTCAGAAGTGCGCAGTCTCAGAGGGTGAGCTTCAAAGCTCCTTTCTCTGCTGTGTGCCTACAGATGCACATGGATGTGCCTGTGTTCGATGCAGTCCCACCCTGTGGATCCAGGTGATGGATCGTAAGTGTTGTCTGTGCATCTAATGCAACTCTTTAGGATCAAGTGAGCATGAACACAAATAGACATCTGTGATCAGCCCACAGCTTTGCAGAACTGGCTTCTCTATAAATTTCCGATGACCAGTGCAGAGGTGCACACTATGCGCAGAAGCATTCTTATTTTCCTTCTCATTACTCTTCATTTTGACACAAACCTTTTTTGTTGGGATATTGTAACTACACTTTGGTTAATATACATATGTTTGTGTAACCAAGGCAATGAACCTAATCTGGTTGTTGGCACTTCCCTGTTCTCATGAAAATCTGTTTGGAATCTCTTCTGAGATAACCTTTTAAGAAGACTGAAAAACTCTACATGTGGTACTAGGTGTGAGAAAAAGCACTTTACATTTGATGAAATCTCATATGTATTTAATCCATAATTGCCATATACATGTCTGTGCCTGTGGTTATTGCTATTGTTATGTGGCAGTGGTTTTAACTATGTTGATGTGCTGTCAGTCATGCTGTCAGTCCCAGACAAAGGTTGGAGCAGTACATTGTACTAGGCATTGTGCAAACCCTGACAAAAAGACTGAATCTCTTCTCCCAGAACAGACAAATAGCTGAGCTGGCAAATAAACACCAACTTAGGAAGCCCTAGGAAAAGTTTAACTAGCATCACTATGCAGTAAAATACCTCATTCCTGCACTTGCACTTCAAAATATTCATGGTGTTCTGAGATTTTCTTTTGCATTTCAGGATTAGGTAGCCAAGTGTAAGATGATTGTGATTTCTGCATATATAACTAAGCCTAGTTAGATAGCATCAGGGAGCTAACCATGTCTAGGTCTTCCATGTTTTGAAAGGTTCAAATGGCAGAAGACCTCTCCTTCCTCAGAGAAATTGCTTTCACTATTTCATGATAGCCTGGTAGGTGAAGGGGAGTGTGTGATCACTGAAAGCAAGGTATCAGTTTGCCCAGCTATTTGACTAGGACATAATGAGAGCTTTGAAAAGGCGGCTTTCATCTTCTGTCACTGTTTTGAATAAGGAAAAGAAGGAAGCAAATGTAATGGAAGCATAAATACGCTGCTTCATATATGCACTGTGAAGAATGCTTTTACCTAGTCACACCGTGGAGTTGCTACAATGTGCTCTAGCAATGTGGTTTTGGTTCAAATTGCAAAAGGTTTCTCTAGGTAAAGTGCAAATGTTGCATGTATTTTTCCCTTCTTTTATGTTTTTTTTTCTCATTTAATTGCCAAATGAATGATGGTAAAGGATCTGAAAGTGATAACTGAAATAACTCCTAAATAAATGCAAATGAAATAATAAAAATATTGGAGGGCAGATCCTCTTTTCTCTTCTACAATATGAAGTCATTAAACTACATGAGAACTGTTTTTCTCTCTCCAGTGGAATAGTAAAGATTGTTTTCATTTTGTGTTGCTCCTCAGTGTTTTGAAATATACCGGTTTTAATAGGAAGAGAGTGTTGGTACAGCTAATAGGGACATGCTTAGTGTTTGTTTTGTGGACAGGTAAGCTGTGCTTTTTGAATCTCAGTTATGCTCTGCGTTTTCATTCCTGACTTAATTTTGCAAGCAAGTAGAATACAGAAATACTCAAGGCTCCTCCTGCTCTTGAATGGTGGTGGAAGGAGTAAAGTATTGTACCGTTCTATGTACTTGTGCCAATGACAGACAAAGCCAGGGTCTTGAGCTGGCAAATTGCACTGATAAGAGTTGCAGAATAAGGAAGATTTTTTTTTTAAGAAAGATTATTTTTTTTGTGGGGGAATATACATTTTCAATTTGCCAACATGGATAGTGTCAATTTAGTTTTTACTACATTAGACCCAGTGGCAGGAAACTAAAAAATCTGTCTTGTGTCTGATTTGATCCAGCTCCGTGAGTTACCCAGCTGTATTAATTAAAGGGAAAATGCAGAGAGAGGCTTATGGCAAATTTTCATCTCCCTGGTCATAGTCCCTCTGTGCCACACAGAGGCAAGTTTGTGCAGCCCAAAAATTGTTCAGTATTCACTGACTTTTCAAGACAGTAAAGATTGTGTTAGGTTTACTCTGGTATTTGAAGGCTCTGCAGATGTGTCACAGCAGTTGGGAGTCAGCTAACTATAGCCAACTACTGCACGATTTTGTGCAGATGAGAAGGTTTGTGGAAGCTGTGGAGCTTCAAGGAGCTGCACACCCTTTGCCCTGTTCTGTGAGGAGGGATAAAGGCTGTTACAGGGCCTCTGTGCATGCATAAATCCCTTGATGTGTCAAGAATTCCTCCTGTGGTGTCCTACAGTGATTTTTAGATAACACCCCCACATCAGACTTGAAATAATCGAACTTAAGCATCTTGAAAAATCTTGGTGGATTTTGCTTAAGGATTCTTTATTCATTGCTGAGATATATATTGTTGCTTAGAATAAGGCAGGAAGAATTTGAGATAATTTTATAGCTTTCCTCCTCAGTAGAGTGTGATGCAATTATTTCTGCATTGTGTTATTCTCAGACTAGATTGCACGTCTCTTTCCACCTGAGAAGCACTGAGCATGGCAGGTGATGTTAGGACCGCACATTTGGCTTGCAATTTAGGGCTGGCAAGAGAAGGATTATGCCATCTTGAGAAGTGCTTAGCATCTCCAGCAAGGCATTGGATAAACTCCAGTGAAGGTCACTGGAGAATTGATGGTGCTGAGCACCCCAACAGAATTGTCCTTTGCATGTGATCTGGTTTGCATCTAATGCAAACATTATCTGCAGCCTTATCTAGGCTGTGGATGCTTCAGAATAGGATTTTTTAAATTATATAGGGAAAAAATTACCTGAGCCCACAAACTGTCCTTCACAACAAGCTCTCAAAACCAACTCTAGCACATGAGGGGCAGATTTTTTGCTACAGTTGAGAAAACAGCGGAAGCGGCTTTTAGTGACAAGCAAAGTGCCGACAATTTTAGTAGTATCCAGTCTCAGGGTTAAATGAAGATTTGCATGCAAGAGTTTGAGTTGCTATTTTTTGGTTCTGCCATATGTTAGTTGGAACATTTTTTCCCATTTTCCATTTTGCTGCGATGAATTCCATCGCTTATTTCATTAGCAGCAATTCATTTTTTCACATTGAAAATTGAACTGGAAGAGTGCAATAATACAAGGCTTGAGAGAAATGAGAGAAAGAGTAGTCACTGTAAATTGTGAAATGCACATCTGGAAGAAACTCTCAAAAATTTAATATTTATAGCAAAAATTTAATATTTATAGCAGAATATACTTCTTGATATGTGGCATTCTTTGTTTGGTGATATTGCTTCACTGTCCTGACATGATGTTGTGGGACACTGTGATTGTGAAGATATTGTCTGTCAGCTGAGAGGTGTGAGAACTTAACCTCTAGTGACCAGAAATTGTCTCATGGTGTTTTTCATATGAAAAGAGATCATACCAGTTCCAGCTGGGCCTAATCTACTTACCCAAATCATCCTGCTAATTGAATTGTGCATGTTCTTCATTGCTTTCTGCTATAAAATTTTTGCTAAATGCTGAGATTTTGTTGGTGAATAATACAAGCTCTTGAGGGTTGGTTGTAATTCAAGTAGAGCAGAATAGAAAGTAGTGCCTAATTATTGTTACATAGCCACAACTACTGATGTAATTAGAATGTTGCTATACTGACTACTAAAAGGAACACCAAAATAATAGAGTGAGAAAGGAGAAAAACAGGGGGTTTTTGTTTCACATCAAACCTAGAAGAGTACTTTTTCTTGTATCTCTTACCTTCTGAAAAGTTGTAAGGTACACAAGATGTTTCGGCTCAGCATTCCAGAACGTCATAATTTCTGGAGAGATGCTGAGCTCTGCAGGGTGAACAAAAGGCATTTAGATGATAAAGCAGAAATACAGTTTAACTGTAGCTTATTTATTTATTTGTTTATTTAATATTGTTATTATCAGTGGGTGGTATTGGCATAAATATGGGGCAAGGAAAAGTTTGCAGTGCAAACTGATTTGAAAAGGGTTTTTTAAAAATTGTGATACATAATGGTATAATTAATGGTAATACAGGGGAGGAACCTGCTCCTTTGAAAGTTTAAGGCTTTATAAACTTTCCAATTCTAAAAGAAAAAACAACAAAACAACCCTTCCAAAAATCAGTGTACCATTTCTTCAATAGGATAACTGGTGGATGACTCTGGAAAAGAACCATTTTTTTTGTAGACTGGATCCCAAAGTTGTTTGGTCTATACTTAAAGGGAAAACTGAGTTAATTTAATTATTTTCATGTCTTTTCCGGATTCCATTAG
Organism: Oreocharis arfaki; assembly: GCA_013398015.1. NCBI lineage: Eukaryota > Metazoa > Chordata > Aves > Passeriformes > Paramythiidae > Oreocharis > Oreocharis arfaki. Next base: position 584,373 of record VZRR01002371.1, on the reverse strand, counting down.
AAGCCTGTATTTTACAGCTATCCAGCTACGATCTTTGATTTGTTTTATTGTTTGGTCTATTGAGATCATTCAATATTTCTGCAAGAGACATAAAAATTTGAATTCTGATTCTTGGTGCACACATCTTTGAATTTTAGTTCTGATTCTGAAACAGACATAATATTTTTTAATTATTGCTTAATTCTGTGGTAAATTTAAGCAGAAAACCTCGTGAAAAGTCATCTCTTGTGGTTGCTCAGATTTACATGTGAGTATTTCTATGGCATTAACTTTTTCTTTTGAGTGAGCTGTCCATAAGTGTAGGAATTTTTAATGGAGTTAATCTGCAGAAGGAAGAGAATTATTAGCACCAGCAGGCAAATGGTGCACAGGATTGTTAAGCACAGCATTCCCTCCCTCTGTACTCTGTTTCTTGAGGATTATGAACATATTTTAGTTTCCAGTCTTTGGAACTGGATGGCTTTTAGATAGGGCTGGATTCTCCCCGGGCTGGTGCAAGGAAACATCTGTTTCTTGAAGGATTTTTCTACCAGAGCACAGTCTCAGAGGGAGATGGTGTTGGTTATATCGCTGTCCTGCCTTGGGGCCTACAGTTTACCTGGGGAACATAAAAACTAGGAACAGCTGCCAGTGGGGTGTTATGTATTAACATATTCTCTCGTTCACTTGCCCCTCTCTGGCTGTTTTCTTGATGATCAGTACTGAGTGTTGCCAGTGGGATGGTGACAGCTGTTTTCCACTGCTGCTGCTTTTCCACTATCGAAGTTTCTGCTGTCAGCAGCTTCAAGATTTTTGCTGGGTACAATAGCAGGCTTTATTCCCAGTGCATCCTGCTCTGAAAGCAGGAGTTTCTTTTCTACTCTGTTGGGCTACAGAGCAGATGAGAGGACACCAAAGAATCCCACTCATACAGTGGTGCAGATCTGTGTTTGTGGGTTTCTGTTCTTGAGCTGATATGATTTGCTTCTTACTAGAACTTTGTAGTCCAAGCAGTTTTAAATGGTATTTACTTGAATATGTTCTGAAAACAGAACAAACCTAGCCACCAGACCTATGTGTGTTTGTCTACAGTGCACACTTAAGGAGGTGTGACTGCAGTACACTGCAACCTTGAAGCCTGAGGGAGGGACACAGAGAAAGGTGTGCTTGTAGATGTGCACTGGAGTCAGCTGACAGATCTCAGTGGCACTGTTTTATGTAGCTGTCCTACCACAAAGTCTAAGATTAAGGCTTTTTTAAAGTGCCTTGGTCCCACCAGGGTTAATAAGAAATGGGCAAGCTGGGTTTCATTGCTTGTCTCAGTTTTCCTGTCTGTAAGTTACCACTTGGGATGCCTGCTTTCCTACTGCTCTTGTCGTATGTTAAGCATTCATAATGCACTAGTCTTAAAATGTGTTGAATAAAAAAGGTAACAGACTGATTAAACTAAAACCTTATTTGTGTGCCACTACTGGTTAATTTTTGGGCGATGGCATCTTCCCTCTGTATCTGGTATCTCAAAAATTACAAGAAATTAATTCCTTTATAGTTGCATTTGATTTGCTGTATTTTGAAATAATTGATATTCAAATTATATACCTGTTTAGTATACCTTTAGAAAAATTCAGTGCATGTCCTGTTGTTGTAATTGCAGCAATCACTGAAAAGGAGAGGAAGCAAAGACCTACCAAAATCAGAAAAAAAGTCACAGCAGACACCAACAGAGGTATGTTGCAGTAACTGTAGCCTCGATTCTTATGTGGAGACTTCAGGGAACTATGGAAATGGGGTACCTGGTTTGCATATTTGCACTTGGCTTGCTTTGTCCTTTGTTTTCCTGTATGCTGTGAAATGGAAGAGCTCTTACCCAGGTCTGCAGTCAAACACCACTAATCTCTAAACAAACTTGATGCTCCAACAGAACCCACCAGCTTTCATGTACTTTCTATTTTAGGCAAAGTAAATGGCAGCACCAGTGAAACAAGATTTATAGGCTCTATGTGTGCTGACTTCAGAATTTTTGAACACTGTAAAATCTGACAATGCTGCAAGCATAGAAAATATAAGGGTTTTTACAAGCCCCCCTTTTCCGACTCCCCAAGGTATTTCTGAGGACTGTGCAAATTTTAGTCAGAAGTAAAATGTTATTTTCACCTCTTTTTAATTCATTGATATTGATATAAATATTGATAATCTCTTAGTATCTAAAGCCATGTACTTGTGATGGTTAATCTTGTAAGTTAAGGCAATCCACTGGAGGTCTCCTGTTTGACTTTAAGTTTCTTCAAATACTGCTTTTTTTTCCTAAGGATGACAATGAAGACCTGAAATGCCAGCTACAGTTTGTCAAAGAAGAAGCAGCCTTGATGAGGAAGAAAATGGCTAAAATTGATAAAGAGAAAGACAGATTCGAACATGAGCTGCAAAAATACAGATCATTTTATGGGGATTTGGACAGTCCCTTGCCAAAAGGTGAAGCGGGTGGGCCACCTACCACAAGAGAAGCTGAACTCAAGCTTCGATTGAGGCTTGTGGAGGAGGAAGCTAACATTCTTGGGAGGAAAATAGTGGAACTAGAAGTAGAAAACAGAGGACTGAAAGCAGAGCTTGATGATTTAAGAGGAGATGATTTCTCAGGGACCACTAACCCACTCCTGGGAGAGCAGAGTGAATCCCTGTCAGAATTACGACAGCATTTGCAGCTCGTAGAAGATGAAACAGAATTGCTGAGGAGAAATGTAGCTGATTTAGAAGAACAAAACAAACGCATAACAGCTGAGCTGAACAAATACAAGTACAAATCTGGGGCCCATGAGAGCTCTAGGCACCATGATAACGCCAAGACAGAAGCGTTACAGGAGGAGCTAAAAGCTGCACGAATGCAGATCAATGAGCTGAGTGGCAAAGTCATGCAGCTCCAGTATGAGAACAGAGTGTTGATGTCCAACATGCAGCGCTACGACTTGGCCTCTCATCTTGGTATCCGTGGCAGCCCTAGGGACAGTGATGCAGAAAGTGATGCAGGAAAAAAGGAGAGCGACGATGATTCCCGCCCTCCTCACCGCAAAAGGGAAGGTCCCATTGGTGGGGAAAGTGATTCCGAAGAGGTGCGCAACATTCGGTGCCTGACACCCACGAGGTCTTTTTATCCGACGCCATCGGGGTGGCAGAAGAGCTTCACTGACAGGCAGCAGATGAAGGACATTCGCTCTGAAGCGGAGCGGCTGGGCAAGACAATAGATCGCTTAATTTCCGACACGAGCACCATCATCACAGAGGCCAGGATTTATGTAGCTAACGGGGACCTCTTTGGGCTGATGGACGAGGAAGACGACGGCAGCAGAATACGCGAGCACGAGCTCCTGTACCGGATCAATGCGCAGATGAAGGCCTTCAGGAAAGAGCTCCAGGCTTTCATTGACAGACTCGAAGTTCCGAAGTCTTCGGACGATCGAAGTGCAGATGAACCTTTGTCAGTGAGTCAGGTAGACTTTTACTTATTACGGCCTACAGGTAAAAAGGCTCTGCCAAGCAAATTAAACCTCAAATTCGATTTATGGCACAGAAAGAAAATTCTTCATTCTAGGCAGTGGACAAAAATCACTGTTTCTTATATTACTTAAAATCCTCATTTGGCCATATGAAAACATATTCTACCAATAGGGTTGTTCGTGAACAGTGAATAAGTCTGGTCTCCTGGAAATTGAAATTATGCTCTAGGAGGTAGAACACTCCTTTCTGGCTTTGCAATTGCATTTGACAGTGTTGGGCCTTCATTGCCACTAAAGGCAGTGCAGACGGTATTTTTGGCATATACGAATATGATTCATAAATGGACATGATTGTTTTCTTAGTGGTTGGGTTCCTATGAGATGAATAAAAGGAAAATTTTATTAATTTTAAACAGGAGGAAATATTAAATTTCAAAAATTGTAGCGAATATGGCAAACTGCAGATTAAAAGAAACCATGCAAATCTACTTTATGGAGTCACAGAGCCACACAGTAATGTGAATATTGTAATTGCTATAACAGATCACATCTTGTTGAAGGCCTGTTAGTCACTGCTTGCATGCAGCAGTAACAAGCATCTTTGTTGTGGTTTGTTTTCGTGCAGAATTGTTTCAGAGAGGTTTTGGGGAGCAAACTCCTTGCTGACTCAAGATCTTTTGCCATGAAAAATGAAAATTACCTACCCTTATCTTATCGTGCAATCCTATAGTTGGCATATCTTGTTATTGCTAATGAAGTTATCCAATGTTTTGTAAGTCTCTTGCTGTGTTAATTTACTTTGTGCTGTCTTGCTAGTTTACAGTCAAAGTAGTTGCCAGGTGAAGCTGAAAGCTATTCTTATTCCTATGCTGACTAATTAGTCTTTTGTTTTCTTGTATCAGAAAGTCACAGACACAGTGAGTTTAAAGCTAATCAATTACTATACATGTATTGCATGAAATCAAACAGAGATGGCATTTAGCATGCACACTTTGTGATCTAGCAGTAATTCTGAGCTTGTAGAGCTCCCATTAGCTTAAAGGCAGAGCACTGCATGGACTTACACAAATGTAAAATAAACTAATTAGTATTTTCTGCAAACAAATAACAACAATTGAACATTTAACAATTGGATATTTCAGGGCTTGACCATGCAGAACTCCTACTGAAGTAAATGGGAGATGGGCACTTGGTCCCTCTACAAGCATGGTCTGATTCACTATTTATTTTGTTGAAACTTTAGGCTTGGTATTCCATTAATTGACTGTTCTCTTTGTCTTTGTATTTACTTTCCCAGATGTTCCAGCCTATCATTTTACTTATTCTCATCCTTGTATTATTTTCATCCCTTTCATACACAACAATATTTAAACTTGTCTTCCTTTTTACACTGTTTTTTGTATTGTAAGTCATTCATCATTTACTGTTCATTGTAGTGTTATTTTCAGTTTGTTTATTTTGTCCACCCTCCAAGATAAGAAGTGCAAGAGACATAGTTTCTGTAACAGCCACTGCTCTAAAAACACTGAAGACTACTTGTTTACCAAAACCAAAGCCAAACCAAAAAACCTGCAAAAAACATACCAAAAAGTCACCCAGTTGAATAGGAAACCTGCTCACCACGGTATTCCAGGTAAGCAAACAGAAAACGAAATTTTTCACTTTGTCTGTTTTTATAATTTTTGAATAAAAATTTCCTGAGGACTGGAACCAATTTAATATTCATTAATTTGCACCAAGTCAGAAACAAAACAGAAATATGCAGAGAGGGTGTGAGGACTGTTTTACTTTCCTCTTCCCACTCCTGGAAAAAGAATTTGTATTCCAGCCACGTATGAATAGTAGAGCCACATTCTGTGTGTATTTTGCAGTTTGGTATCGGAGTTTGTATATATATTTTGCATAATTGTGATGATAATGTTGTCCAGCACTGTGTTGTGTGGATTAGGCACCACAGAGGGGGCAAAATCAGACTGGTTGGTATACAAAGCACTATATCTGGAACTGTGGCAAGGAGCTGGAGCCTCTGAGAATGAGATGCTTGAGGAGAAGGTATCAGAGTAGTTGAGGAGTCTTCTGAGAGATACAGGCTGGCTGCATTCTCTCTGTGCTCGAGACAAATGGCCCTGCTACAGTCTGACTTGAACTGCTGGGAGTGGTGTAAGTCACCTTGGCTGACATCAAGTTTGTCAGGTAACATTTCCCAGGCTGTGGCCGCCATGGCTCTCCATTCTCTCCCCAGCTTTCAGCATGAGGTTTGAATGGACATGGTAACTCCTGGTTTGCTGAGTGACCCCTGTCTAATCACACCATTGGTAGCCAGCGACTACAGTGAGGGAAGCTTGTGTACACAGGTGTGCATCAATAGTCACTGAATACTCCAATCTTGCCTATGAGAGGCTGGAGTAAGAATACAGGTGACTCGTTTCTTTCTTTCACACTTACACAGGCAGTTCCTACAAGCAGTAGATTTCCCACCATGAAAATCTCGTCTGAAATGCCCCATGGAGCTCACTTTTCTGTTTTTTTCAACCCATGTTGAAAACACTGAGTCCCACAAATATGAATTCTCCAAAGCATGTGTATTAATGACACTTTTTTTTCTGCAGTTGCCATGTTGAAGAATAAGAGTGGTAATAAATCAAGCAGCTGTTTTTCTAGCTGGCAGTAAGGATTTCCTTTGATTTATCATGCTAGCTCTCTGTTGGCTTAATTCATTCCCCAGTGAGAAGAGTTCATCTCCATGCCTGTGTTGCACTCTGCTACCTGATATAGTTGAGACACCATTTTGAAGGAAAGTCCTCAGAGAGCAGCAAGGGATGGGGCAATAAGATTTTTTTTATGAGAATGAAGAAAATAGTAGAAATATTAATTATTAAAAAATGCTGGGTTTTTCTCCTTGTTTGTTTAGCTTTCCCTGAACATACTCTGCAAGTGCAGTGACCTTGATCAGTTAAATCACTCAGCTCCTTGATTTAATCCAAATACTTATTCCTACCAGGGGATGTTGTCATCATTGTCTATTTTATAGTTACTGAGATGTCTAAAGGAAATTATAATCAATATATATGAGATTAATAGATAGCTTTGACTGGTTTCCCAGTTAAGGATAAAGTCAGGCCCAGAGTAATTCTGAGGCGTTTCTAAGATGCTTTAATTTATGTAATTACCTAAAAGTTAAGTTCCACAAATTAGAAACTTATGGCAAGATGTGATCAAGCCATAATTTACCGTGAATTTCTGTAACTGGAAAAGGCCTTTTGTTTTTCAGACACTGCTGGAAATGCTAGGGGTTTTTTCCCCATGGATTTGCAATTTGGACATTAAAAATACAATAATTTGTGGCTTAAACTTGTCATATCAAATCTTAGCACAAGACTGACTTTTTCAGTTTCTTTCTGCTTTAGTATCTCCTGTGTAGGAAAAAACAATCATTTGGATTTTCTTAAATGTTACTGACTCAATTCCCATAAGAGAGAAAAAGTCATACTTAAATCTAAGATTTGAAGTTCTGGGCTTCTAGATTTTAACCCTCACTTGTTCATACCTTTCTTGGTGTTTTATGTAATAAAAATGAATAGAGAAGGTTTGATTTACAGGGAGTGTATCAGTAGCAGTAATACTCTAAAGTCATAATATACTGAATTCATACATTGAATAAATCTTGGAAAGTAATTGGGAAAGATTTGTTTCTTTGTCAGAAATCAGAAAAGGTAAGAATGAACTGCTGAGGTGAGAGGTGGAGATAATCTCTGCACAGCACTAGCAGTTACAACCCCATTGATTTCTCACAGTGTTTTTTCTTGAACAAAAGCTGGAGCCTTCCATCAAGCATCAACAAAGCAAAATCAAAGCTGAGACCTTTTGGGACATTTAGGGAGCTATTGCACAGACCACAGTCTGAAATTAAAGCACACTAAAGCATACGAAATCATTTTAGAAGCTACCCACAGTCTTTGAATCTCTCATGAGCAAGGAGAAGAGTGAGGAGCCCCACAAACAGAGAAATCTCAGTGAGAAATGAGAAGTGTTTTTCCTGTCCTTTTGCATTCAGCTTGAAGGGAGTGATTGGAGCTGCTGATCTGTTTCACACCAGATATTGCACAATTTTAAGAGATGCTGAGAAAGCTAATAGAATGAGTATGGACATTTATCCATAGCCAGAAGATAAGAACTAGCCAAAGAAATAAGTGTCCTATGTCTTGCTCAATTGAAATAACTTGGTATTACGAAATGCAGTAATTATACTTGCCAAGAAAGGAAGCAGATTCTCCCCACTTGGTTACTGGCCTGGTGGGCAAAGACCATCTCACAGGTGAGTGAGCAAATGCAGCTGAATACATCAGCATCCTCTAGCAGGACTGCACTGGAGTCAGGCAGGGCAGAGACAGAACACTGCTGATTCACTGGTTCTGCCTGCTGCATAGCTTGGGGTTCTGAAGGGAAATAGTAAGAGGAATATAGATTTTGCTTGCATGTGGCAAGGAGCTGGATATGCCAGGTTACCTATGAGTTCAAATCTCACTTAGCAGATTCACAGTTCCAATTTTGGAATACTCTGGTGAAGTATTAGTGTTCTGGAGAGAAAAAAAAGTCATTGAATTTGAACCCTGAGGTTGCCTTAATTTAGCATTTGTCTGAAATGTTAAATTTTGTTTCCTGTGTTCCCAGGGGATTTATTCTGTGTTCTTTCAAAAGGTAAAGATCCTGATTCTGTAGATCTAATTCTGATATTTTTACACTTGTGGAAATTGCTACTATCTCCAATGAATTTTTATGTAATTTAGGGGATAGATGCAATGGTTTTCTTTTAATGCAACCAGAAAAATTCAATTAAATTTGTTTCCTATTTAAAACTGGCTCTGAATGCCCTGACAAAATCCCTTTACAAATATTTTCTTTTACTGATACTGAAAAATTCCAATTATGTTAAAATGACCATTTTCTCCAGGCTCATAGATATTTCTTTCAACCAAAAATATCCATGCCTAAAGCTCCAGTTTAGAGATAGAATAAGTGTCTGCTGACACATGTCACCAGTGCTTCAGAATCAAAACTAGAAGAGAGCAGGTGCTATAGTGCAGAAATATGCCTGGCAGTCGGAAAATAGAAAATTGCCAAAAACATGGCTGTCTAGATATGTATTATAAAAAGAGATGAACTGCACATGAACTTCAGGAGTTGTTTACGAAAACAAGCAGAGCTTCAGGGTATTACATGTCCTTCTCCTTAATCACCCCAGAATCTGATAGGTGAGTAGGAGACTTCTGGAGGCATCAGTATCAGGGACGTAATTCCCATTGGCTTACATTTCTGTCTCTGATTTAATGCCAGGGGAAGTGATATTCAAACCCAACTTTTGCCATTACACATGCAGTTGCCTATGGGGAAAATTACGGTGTCTCTATTTAAAGTAAACATCTAAAGTATCTGCCACCGATTTCCAATGTAACCTTGGAGCAGTGACATGACATAACACTTTGTTGGCTCTGTTTCTCCACTGAGTTGCATCCTATTGCAGAAGCACACAACAGTAAGATGAGACAGAGTTTGTATTCCCTTCTTCCCATTTCCCATTGTATATATCCACTCCCAAGGTGTATGTACCAGGATTATCAAGGTGTACATCATTCAGGAATCTAAGGTTGAGGGTGGGTTGACTGAAGTGGCATCAGTGCTGCTCTTCCTTCTTGTCACTGGCTTTTGTGGCCACAGCAAAATGGGTGAGCAATAACCAAGCTGGTGCAGCAGAACCAAAGATGCCCTGAAGTGGTCTTGAGGACGTTTTATTAGCCACTGCCCTGAGTATATGATCAGATTGTAGCCCATGCTGAAACTCATGCTGCTTTGTCTCCAGTCTTGCATGACAGACAGAAATTTAGCAGAGGTCTTATTTAAAATGCTTTTTCACCTTTTTTTGTTGAGGTGCTAACTTTTGATGCAAGCAGTGCTGGTACCAGGAATGGACAAAATATACTTTTCCTGTGGAAGCAGTATGTTGGATGTAATAAGCCTGCAGTAGTCTTCCTGCTGATTTTACTTGTGCCAGAGAGCAGAAAGCCACATTTGCTGCTTTGTCTGCAGATGCTGGAGGAGGGACTGTAGAGACAGTCTCTGTTGAATAATTTCTTATCCTCAAAGGCAGAAGTCTCTACTGCTACACTTAAGGGTATAGAGAGCAATGATCCTGTGTTTTTACAACTCATTTCATGTTTTCTTTGTCTCACCTTTCCCATATTAGGATGAATTTAACATGTCCCTTTGACCTGTGAGGTGGGTCCAGTGCTTATCTCCTAATGAGCCCCTCAGTCTCACACATTTCTAATTCCTCACACTGACAGAAATATAGGCTTTTGCCTGACTGAGAACTCAAGCCTGGGATTTAGTCCATTGTTTTATTTATTTTTACTGATTTTACTTCAAAGAGTTCACATAGCAAGACAAGAGGCATGGAGTTAGCAATATTAAAGACTCAAGAATAATAGCCTATGTTGATGGATAAGAGTAAAAAAACATGTCTTGAGAGTCTGCCTTCATGTGCAGTAGTGCAGCTGTGCTGGCTTCAGGGAGGAGGCAGTGCTGTGATGCCTGGCCCCCAGCTGTGGGCTCAGTTCTGCTCCCAGGCACTCCAGCTTCACTCCCAGCCATGTCAGCTGGCACTTGAGACCTAACCTCACAAAAGAAAGTCATACTGCCTCTTTAGATTTAAATCCTCAGAGTTTGGAGTCTGGGGATTTTCTTGAAGAACATTCAGTTGTGTACTTGGGGCATATTTGTTCAATTTTTAGATCATCTTTACAATTTTCACGAATAGCCCGAGTCCCACTATTTAGGTTACATGGGAGCAGAATAAGCACCCAATTAATGTATTTGCTGAGACTTACAGCTAGACCATATAAGGAGAAAAAATGTGTTTTCCCTGAAACCTGGTTTGGTATTTACTATAAAATGCACCCAGAGTTAAAATCTTTATACTGTGCATGGATTTTATCATGGATTTTATCAGATAAAAACTTAGTCTTCCAAAGAGGAGAGTGCTGACTAAGCAAAGGATGTGTGAATCCTCATATCGTGCACTTTGTCTCACAGATCCTCTTGTCATCAGCTGCACTGCCCACAAAAACATATTCCTGCTTAGGGCATTCCAAGACATCTGTCTGACAGCAGGATTTGGTCAGTTTTATGCTGCCCAAATCAAGTATTTTGTGTCCCTCCTCCAGGCACACGTGGGGTAAAATGCTCCCTGAGAGGCGAATTTGCTGCCAGTCTCCGTTGGTGTCTGCAGAGACGCCCAAGCACCAGCACCCGGCAGGGCAGTGCCTGTGAAGCTTCCCCCCGGGGGTCAAATGAGAGCAGTTTGACCCACGGTGCAGCAGCAGCGTTGCTGTGGTGGGCAGAGACCTGAGGAGTGAGCTGGCCTCCTCCTGCCTGCGGCTCAGCAGGGGGAGCAGCTAGATTTTGCTGCTCTGGCTTCAGGGTGTCCTGTGGACTTTTGCTTGCCGGATTGCTTTTGTCACACTCCCTTCCCTCGTCCCATGCCAACACTTTCTATGGACACTCCCAGGCATTTATATCCAGCCAAAGGTGTTTTTGGACCTTCTTCACCAGCCTTTTGCCAGAGATGAGTTTCCCTGCTCAAGGGAGATCCTTCATCCAATTTCAAGTGCTTTGCTTTGCTGAGACACAAAGTGTCTTAACAGACTGTAGAATCTGATCCAGAAATGTTATAAAGTATCAGGAATATTTGGGTATATCCCAAAGAAACCGTTACTGCCATTCCCAGAATGCAAGACAGTAAGAGTACACTGTGCCCAGTAATTCTGCATTTCAAAAGTGAGAGCATATTTAGAATACAAAAAAAGATTTTAGGGAGGAGTGGTTTGCTTTCAGCTCTTTAAGATAGCTGTTAACCTACAAAACCACTGCTTTAAACAAAACTCCCTTAAGAAAGCAGTTAAGGAGGATCAAGTTGCAAAGCTCAAAATGATCATACTAAAAAATATAACCCTGAAAACTGGGTCTGGAAGACAGCAAAAAATCTTCCTTTACAGCATGGACAACAATAAAAGAAATGCAAAATTGCCTATTGTCATAGATTTAATGTTAACACTAGCTGATTTGGCACGCTTTAAAGACTGGACTGCACTATAAAACCTAAAAATGTCCTGGACTTGGAGTTGTTTACACAAAATATGAGGAGATATAAAGTTACAAAGCTGGGGGTTGGAAGAGATGGCTTTAAAACCATCCTCCGTGCACTGACGTCATGTGGAAGCCAGCTGCGGGGATGATGCTGAACGGAACTGTTTTCCAGTTTGCAAAAGTTGAGGAGTTATTCAAAGAGAGTTGCAAATGCTGCCCCAGTTGAAAGGTTGTGTCTCGCTTAGCTTTCTTATTTCTTTTAAAGATCAAGATTCACAGAACAGGATCCCTGCTAGCTGTGTGTTTCATTGCTTTCGCTGCTGCCTAGAAATGGACTGAAAAACTCCTAAAGGATTTCTTATTCCATGAAAGGTATGGTTGCAGTTTACTTTAGATCAGTGTTTTTTGAACAGTTAAGATTGAAAAGGAAGGCAAATTTCTGATGTGGGAAAGAGTTGTTTAGACAGCCCTCTAATGTTATTTATATGTAATGTGAAGTTCCATGTATGTTATACAAGGTCTTTATTCTTAAAGTTCAGTCAGTTTTTTTGGTGCGGACAAAGATATATTAACAGAACAGGAAAGATAGATAGCATTCTGTGCACTTGAGTGGAGATTTTTTTTCTCTTTCTTTCTTACTTTCTTTTTTCTTTCTTTCTCTCTTTCTCTCTCTTTCTCGTTTCTTTCTTTCTTCTTTAACTATCATTTCTCCCTCTTTCTATTTTCTTTCCCTTCTCTCACTCAGCTGTACTTTCTTTTTATGTATAAAGTGCATGTTATCATGACACATGGCACACATTTATAATTCAACAAATACATATGTTTACAATTTTCTTAGTCATCCAAAATACAGCACTTATTTGGAAATATAATTTGATTGCATTTTTTTTTCTGTAAAAACAAGGGAAGATTTGTCATCTGAATGATTATGCACATCCAATCTGATTAAACTCTGTTGAAAAATAACATCTCAGCTGATGTCAAGCAGATTATTTTCAGAAGTTGCTAGAGGTTGTTTGCAAACTATCTTGGATTTTTAATATGTGGCTAGAAAGGGTAAGATATGGGGGAATAATGACTGACATCAAATAGTTGCTCAAAATATCTTTTGCTTGAGAGGAGGAAGGGCTAAAGGAAAAGTTAAGGGAAAATGCAGCTGATGCAGACAAAATTGATTATTTGCTTAATTTGATTGCTGTGATGAGCTTCTGACCTTGTCTAGGACATGCAGAAATTGCCAATACTGCAAGAGCACAGATATTGTTCTGATCCACAGCGCAAATGATAATGTGGCATTTTACATGCCTTTGGGTTGCTTAAGCCACGTGAAATACCCATGGGGACATCTCGGTGCGCTGTACACACAGAGGGTGTATTACCAGGGCTGCGCATTGTACTCCACCAAAATAACCCCAAACAAACACAAAGGAAACACCAAGAAAAAAGAAAGAAGTGGGGGGAAGAGAAGTAGAAATAGGAGTCAAAGTCTCTGAGGAACTGATCTACTGTACAACAGCAGCAAAGCTGTGTAGTCATCCAGCTGCTAACATCAATAAACATGAGTTTTCTTCTCAAAATTTATGTCAAGAGGAAATCCGAGAAGCCTAAGAAACAATACAAGCTTTTTGTGGATCTTAGAGCTAGAGTGACCATCTGTAACTTCTGTAACTATCATCTTTCAAGACTTGATTTTCCTCTGACTGTCTTCAGTCTCTTTTTATAATCAGGATTCCATATGAAACAATTTGAAAATTGTTAAGATGAATGCCAACATGGCAGTAGTAATTTCCAGCACTAAGGAAACACCAGAGGCCTTTTCAATGCTATATTCATGCTTGAAAGGAGTACATACTATAGCTATTCTTACATGTGTGAAAACAAACATGCTATCCAGTATTGACCTTTCTAGTAATATGTGGCTGATTAAAGCATGGTCATTATTACTAAGTGCACTAGCAAAATCAACATTTGTGCAAGTTGTTGACAGATTATGTCTGCCTGTCTTGTTCATGACTTTATAGCATTTACATGTAGGGGTTTTTAATTTTTTTTTCCTGACATGTATTTGTATAAGTATTGTAGCAGAGCACAGAGTTGACTTTTGTTTATTTCTCAGAGGTATCCTGAAAGTTATTAAGACATAAATGTAGCAAAAAAAAAAAAAAATCTAACAACGGTGCTAAAAATTGCAACCTTTGAATTGGCAAAGTGAGAAAGTACTGCGATATTCTGAAAGTTCATTAGCAGTAGATGTTTAGATTGCAATAGATCTTAAGTGTAATAGAATTTTTTTGCAAGTGGTTTTTGGTCAACGCTTACTGGAGTCTGGCACAAAGCCAAGATGCTGGCCTGGAGAGGTGCAGTGTCTGTAGCCTGGCTGCATTCCCCAAGATGCCGTGAGCAAACCAGTACTCGACTTCTTTTTTTGATGGGAATTCTGTGCTGTCTTTCAGCAGCTCCTAGTTTCAAGGAATTTTATGGTTTTATGAAGTTGCTCTGTATGTTTTGAGGCAGGGGAAAGAAGAAGAGTTTGAAATCTGTTTGTTGGTAGTTGAGGGACAGATTGTCATGGACTGCCTATGACCCAAAGTCCTGAGTAACCTGCTGGGTTTCATCTGAGTTCTTCTGCTTACTTGTACATGAAAGAAGCTGACTCCAACTTTGGCATCATCTTCCCAGTCAGCTGAAATAACGCAGACACTGGTAAATGGTGATTACATGGTACCCCACAGCTGAATCAACAAGACTTGCCAGTAATGTACAGGGTGGGGAAGAACTTTGCTCAGGAGTGAATTTTTATTATATCATAGAAAATGTGGACAGCAAAATCAGCAGTTCCTGTGAGTTGAAAATCACTGATCATCAGTCAGGGAAATGAACAAATTGTGGGAAGGTAAACTGGGCTTACCCCTAGTTAACTCTCTGATAATTCATTTGCCTACCTATTTGGTTTCTGCTAGGAGAAGAAAGAAGTGCAGAGGCATTTTATTACTAGAACTAGATTCCATGTCCACCTAGGTAACTGGCTTTGAGAGCTGAAGTTAACAAACTCAGGTATCAATGCCTGTGTGCCAGGCATTATATCACAGGAGCCATCATAACTGAATGAATGAGTGTTATTTCAGCCTTGCTGGCATAGTAAATGCTCTGATGATAGTGGGGGTTCTAGTGTAAAGCCTGAGAAAGCAAGAGGAACACCAGGCCCATAAAACCTGTAACTGCTTTGCTCCAAAGTCAGATAAGCAGATCTAAAATAGTTTTTTTCATTTGCAGACACTAAGATGTTAAAGATTTCTGAAGGGAAGAAACTGAAGTACAATTTAGTCTAATATTCTGAGAAAGGTTTTGAACAAGCCTGGAGTTAGTGCTATTGGAGAATATTTTCTAGTTTTCCCTATGCTGGTCCTGAAACTAACATTTATAGATTTAGATTTCTGAATCCAAAATTCCTGAACCTTTTTTAGTGACCCACTGTCCTTTATATAAAAATTATTTCTACTGTATACGTGTTTGTACCTGTTATTAGCTTTCCTGTCCTGTCTTCCTACATGAATTCCAAAGCATTCATGTAGCCATGAGAATTCCCTGCATATATCAAGTTTACAGTCTTCAATTGCCGAAAGAATGTAACAGTCTCTGTCATGCTCCTTGCATGCATGTAAGCAGTGTGTGAGCAAACATGATACCTTTACATTGGCAGTTGTCTTTTGAACAAACACAAAAATAGCTTTCACCCTCAAGAGCAGATACTGCAGGATCCCAAGGTCCTGAAGTGCCATTCAATATTATACAGACTCAAATTCATTGAAAACACGTTTACAGTGAAGGGTAATAGCAAAGATGCAAAGTGATCACGGTACAGATCCTGTTGTGGCAGAGGTTACTGAATTCTGTGATGCTGAATGTGAAGTGTTCCACCTCCCCTTTCCAGACTGGGCATCTCTGCCTTTGGGTTCATGTCCTATAATGCTTAGTTCATCCATATTTCAGTCACACTCCAGATAAATATAAAGCACTCGTGTAATTCTGTCTCCTGCAAGCACATTTGAGTTATTAATTTTGGGAATTGGCTTGGTTGTCTTTGTTCCCTGAAAGCTAGAATAAAACATAAGTAAGACTTACTCTCATAAACTTCCAGGAAACATTCAGGGAAGAAAGAAAAAAAGCAGAGCTATCTTTGCTGTTGCACAGACTGTAGCCATGGACCTGCGTGAACAACTGGAGAATACCGAGAGGAACTGGAATAAAGAAAAAATGGAATTGCTGGAGAGATTTGACAACGAAAGGAAAGAATGGGAATGTCAATGGAAGGTCATGCAGAAGAAAATAGAAGAGGTACTTTTAAACAAAAATCTGAACACTACCGTTTTCACTTGGTGTGAAGTGACATGTAGTCACTTCAATTTTTTTTTTCTGTATTTTATCCTATTTCTTGTGTGTCACTGGAAGTTTCTAATAGCTGGTGGTAGGATGAAAATCCTGGGATTAAGCAGTATTTGCAATTGCTCATTTAATAGTCATAAATACAAAGTAGGAGGTGGAATGTGGCTTTGTGTGCTATGAGATTAGCAGTGTACATACTGCTGCCAGTCTGACTGGGCTTGAGCTGTGCTGCCTGTATTATGCATGCTTTTTTCAAGTACATCCTGAACAATATGGGGATTAGAAAAATGCATATTTAGTAACAAAAATTTAGGTATGATAATTGCCTAGCAAAAAGGATTTAGATGGCACAGGTCTGCTGGGGCAAATGGTAATACTCAATATATATATGAAATACTGTGTGTGATACAGAATTATTCTGGCTAGAACCTGTTCTTTTTATGGATGACTTTTGGGACAGAAAACAGGTACAGTAAATAGCATGAAAATTCTGAAACCACTTGTGTTTACACATATTAGCAAACAGTCCCTGCCATTTGCAGTGCATCTCCTTCCAGAAATAGTCACAGCAATTATTTATTATTCTTTTATCCTCAAATTGTCCCTGCAGCCAAACCCTCTGACACTCTCTAATGCATTAACTGAGTCTGCTTGGCAGCATATAGAGACAAGTTTTTCATTAGTGAGCTTTCCACATTTTTCATCTATTATATACATGGGGTGGTTTGGCGAGCTCTCTGCCGGCACTGTCCTGTGGCTGAGCAACACAGGAATGTATGGCAGAGATTGCTCACATGAAAGTATGAGAGGGAAAATGGTCAGAGCTAAAGGAATTGCAGCCATACACTGCCCATTAAACCAGCCTGCAGGAGAACTCCGTAATGTGAGCTCTCTTATGTTTTACCCACAGTTCTTGCAGACTTTGGTATGATGGTCTTTGCCACATTTTGTCTTTCGTGTTAGGACTTTTCTGTGCAGTCTTCCCTAATTTCACTGCCAGACTGAGAATGCTTCAGAAGTTAGTAATGTGATCTGTGTATGCAGTTGGATTTCATTCTCTTAGGTGTAAGAACTAGTTTGGAATGATGCTAATGAAAAGGTATTCTGACTATTAGTAGACATGACAGTGTCAGCAAGGACTGTTTTCATCGTATTCTTTATTAGCACAGAGATTAGGAAAGCATGACAGAGACAGAAAAAGAGATAAAGAATGGAATGGGGCTGAGGGGAAGTGAATGAAGCAATTTGCTGGCTACTGCAGGGCCAAACAAAACTGCAGATTATTGGAATTCTAAGGTCCCCTCTTAAGCTGTGTCTATAGCTGCTGCTGATTTCAGATGCCCGACATTTCTTCTCCAAAAGCCACATGGCTGGAGAAAAGGAGAGATAGATACCTTTTAAATGCCATTATCTGTAGAAGGACTTCCTCAATAATACTTGTGCTCCCTTATCAGCTTGTATTTTAATTTGGTAGTTTTCTCTAGCCCACCAAAGGTAACTTAATTCCTTCAGGAAGACTTGTGGGGTTTAGGAGTTGATATTCTAGTTATGGGGTGGTATCCTTCCTTCTTACTGCTAAGCTGAATCCATATGAGGCTCTTATTTCTTGGAAATGGCAAAGTTCAACCCTCAGTTTCCATGAGCAGCTGGGCTTTGGGAATGAAATCTGAAAACCCAGGATGAGGTCAAGTGTTAAGTCTCCAAACGTGAGAATACTTCTAATCCACAGCACTACCGATGAAATGTCCATATGTCCTTCATGTTGTTATTCTTTTCCCCTGTCCTTCCAAAAGCTGTTGTGATGGCCTTGTGCACTGTGAGAGGGCAGGCAGATGGTTGGTCAGAGGTGCCTGTGTGCTTTCTTCGTGAGAGCAAGTTAAGAGTGAATGTTTATAAAGAACAGTGGGATTCTTGGCACTGGAAATTATACTGTAAGCAGAAGAGATTTTTATGATGTTGCTATTGTTTCTAATTTATAATTTACCATGGTTCCTAGTTTGAATGTGCTGGGTGGCCAGAATTAACACCTCTTCATTTACTAACGAAGCCACTGGACCTCAGCAGATAGCATGAAAGAAGAGGGTCACAGCACATTGCCAAATAATACCATTCTGCAGTACTGATTTATCACTCCAGTCATAGGGAAGAATTCCACTTGTCTGAGACCTGAAAGAGTCTGCTCTACTGCAGATGGCACTGTATTTGACAAGAATTCATTTCCCCTCCTTCAAATAATATACTTTATTAGGCTGTAACATAGCCAGAACACTGTCTCTCCTTCACATTCCCCCACATTCCTATCCATCACGTCATGGTTGTATCCACCACAGTGTGCTGATATTACTTGGGTAACAACCGTGCAGCTTTCGGCTCAAGGCAGGGCCAGGTGTCTTGTGAGATCTCTTCCAGTCCCAGCCATGGGTGAAAGCCATACATTAAAACTATGGCAGAGAGTTTGAGAAAGGTAACAGCCCGGTCCTGCAGCAATCATGGTGTGTGAATTATCACACTCGGTGACTCAGCACTGTTCTACTAACACGTGTATAGAATCTTTCTAATCAGTGGTACTGAGTGAAGCATCATTCAAAACAGAAGATAAATATGGGGGCTTTGCCGTAAAGTTTTCCACAACACCATGATTTAATAGAATTTCTATTGTCTTTTCAGCTTTACCAGGAGGTAAAACTTAGAAGGGAGAGCAATATGACCACCCCTGATAACAAGGCCATTCAGAGCAGGATGCTGCAGCTGTCCATGCATTCCCCTGCTTCTCAAGAGAGTGACACAGTGGAGCTGAACCATCAGCACAATGTGGCAAATGACAGAATGGAGAAAGGGAGTTTGCTCGGTATAACAGGACATGAATGGAAAGAACCCAGAGACAAGAGCAGAAATACTCTGGTAACGGACAATCTGGCCTTTGAGAACCACGAGGAGCATGAAGACGGCCTCAGAATTAAAACTTCTGAGAAAAATACCAAGAATTATATTGGTGATCTCAATGTAGTAAGTAAAGTATGTTTCAGTTACAAGGGAGAGGAAAACACTGAGGACTTTGGCCTGCCAGGTTAAACTAAAGAACTGATCTCCCTGGTTTTAGCTTTCCACAAGCTGCTGTCTCTACTTCCTCCTAGGTTTGCTACCAATGAGTGTCATCTCACTGTTTATATGTGTTAACAGTATGCTCTTTACCTCTGTTCACGAGGTTGGGGCATTTTTGTATCTTTTCTTGTACTACTTCCCTCTTCTGTGAATCTTAAATGCAAATGACCACAAGTTTCAAATTAATTCTGGAGATACCATTTAAAATGTATATATTAAAGGACTGTTTTTTGTATTTAAAAAGGCTCTTAAAGAACTTGCCAGAGTCAGTGAAGAATTATGCAGCTATCAAGAAGAAATTCGAAAGAAGTCCAATCACAGAAGGTAAAACCATATTTGGACTTGTATTAGAGAAAGAAATTGAATAATGCTCATTATGCTTTTCGCTTTGAAGGCAGGTTTGCTGTTGGACTTATCAGTAGTTGGGCAGCTCCTACCCTCCTAGGGTTTCAGTGCTCAGCATAAAACATTCAAATGAAATATGCTGAAAAATGACACAAAGGCACATTTTGCTAGTAAAATGGATTTTATCTACAGAACCTACAAATTCAGATTAGTATTTATGTGAGATGAAATTGTATTTGTTTCTAATGGCTGTACAGAGGATTGGGAAATGGAAGAGATATTTCTGTCTGCACTGGCCCCATTTCCATGTAGTTTTATATAACACTGTATGGGTTTGTCAGGCCAGGAAGTTTCTTATTTAAAGCCCAAATCTAGCCTTAAGCATGGGGGATCTGTCAGGAACTGATGATCCAAGAGTATGAAGAAGGCAAAAGAGAGAAGAACCACCACACATTTGTACTACTGGAAAGATGGCAAGTCAGAGACTGAAAAGTATGGCCAGTGAACATTCCATCGTGTTAAAAATTCAGTGTTCAGGCTCTTCTCTAACAAAAAACAGACTGCTTCTTGAGTTGTGCAGAAATTCTCAGGCAAAACTGAACCTTCTCAGGTGCTCCCAAAGGTCAGAGGTATTTCTCACACTCCACCATGCGATCGATCAGTTGAATGTCTGTCACTGATTTATTATTTTAGCTGGGCTACTGTTTGTATCTTTAAAGCAAATGGATTCATAGCTGATGCATAACTTCTAAAGGTGCTTGTTTAACACATCTCAAAAGACAGATCTCATGTGTAAAGTTATGAAACCTACACAAGGGATACACTGTGCCCTACAGCTTTCTTCATTCAGTCCGTAGCCAGGCAGACTCAGGAGTCATTAGAACACAAGATCCTACTGTCCTTACTGTAACATAGATAAGAAAACAGTCATCTAAAAAACTCAGAAGAAGAATTTTAGTGGCAAAGGAAAGGAATACAAATTCCTTTTGTTGACCTTTCCTCAAATTTTTCACGTGTGTTTTGATTACGCTGGGTATATCAGCTGCAGCAAAACTGCTCTCAAACCTTTTTAAGTAGCCAGTGTTAAAACACCTGCTCCTGGGGACAATTAATCCATGCTGAGGTCCTCTAGAAGATTCCTTATTGCTCATCCCTAAAACACCTCTTCTGTTATTTCCAGAATGAAGTCACTTCCTTTCCTGGGGGAATTTGAGGAAACCAAAAACACAGTTATTCTGCCTGAGATGAACCATGTGTCCAGCAATGAATCACAGACTTCAGTTGCTTTTGAAACAGAGGAACATAATAATAGGAAGAATATGGTGAGCTCCACCAAGGCTTTGAAAGACATTTCTTACGGTGGTCTTACTGGTGACATAGGAACAGATTTCAGACCTTGGCAAAAGAAAGAAGCTCCACCAGTTCCTCCACGGAGCACTTCTCGGCACCTAACAAACTCACTTTCTGCAGTTGTACAGCTTTCAGAAGCACCAATAAGAGATCCAGGCACCAAAAGCAATTGCAAGGCTCAGGATTGTTGGAATGGAGGGAAACTGAGGAATCCTTCACCCGTAAACAAGAAAAAATCTGTAACAGCCTGTGCGAACGAAAGGCAGGCTGTGAAAGTCCCTGTCATGGTAACTGCTTCAATACCTGTAACCACAAATGAGTGCAATGTTCCAACAAGTTTCTGCCACAACACGTGGGCATATGATATGGGCAAGCTTGGAAAAGACAATACAAATGGGCCTTCCCCACTGTCAGCCCAAAAGAGTTGTTCAGATGGAAATATGGCCCAAAGCAACAAGATGCACCAGAAACAAAACACCAAGTCTCACAGCACCCCTTTTTACAGCAATGACTTTTATGCCCCTGCTACCTTGCACAATGATCTTTTGGAAGACACCAGGTATGCTTTGGGAAAGACCCAAAGAAATGAAATGCTAGCAGCAAAGATCGATGAATTTAATCGGACTGTATTTCACACAGATAAATGTAACAATGCTCTGCAGCAAAATCAGGTGCCTCAAACAGCATCAGAAGATCACAAACCCTGTGGTCCACTGTGTGACTCTCCTACTAGCAGGGCAGAAACTGTAAATACATCTTGTGTTTCAAATCCCAAACTCTCTCCAGCAAAGGAGCAAGAAACTAGCAACCCCAGCAAAGCTGTCAGGACAGCAGGGCAACAAAAACACATGAATGGACTTCCAAATACTAGTGGTTATAGGCACATGCTTCAGGAGCATGACTGGAGACCAAGTAATTTATCCGGTCGCCCGCGTTCAGCTGACTCAAGGTCGAACTATGGTGTTGTTGAAAAGCTTTTGAAAACCTATGAAAAATCAACAGCGACTTCTCCTTGTAATGCAAAATGCTGCAAAGATAAGCGGGCACAGGCAAATTCTGAATTCACCAATGGGGGTTGTGAGACACTGAGTCAGTATTTAGAAACGCTCCAGACTGAGCAAGAAAAGCAAGACTTTCCAAGGAATTCAGCCAGGCATATTGGGCAGCAACTCAAGCAAGGAAAAGAGAGACAGAAGTTACCAGAGGTAAGGTTCATAAGAATGACAAAACCAAAACAATTCTGTTTCATAACAAGCCTCAGACTCTAAAATGGGGCAGACTAACATTATATTGTAAATAATTATGTAAAAATAGATACTTCAGGCCAGGATCTGGATGAAGCAGGAGCATTTCCTCTGCAGGTTATAGAGTTGTGGGAAGGCAGGAGCATGTAAGTGAAAATGAACAGTGAAGGCATGTGCCAGATTCTGATCCCTGCTGCTGTTCTGTAAAGCTAGTTTTTTACTGCAGTGCAGTTATGCTAGGATTGAACTAGTGAGAACTTCAATCAGGTTTTAAAACCCTCTCTCCTTCCTTTAGCTGATGTGTTATGTCATAAGACTTCCCATAGGGCTTAGGCAAACTTGGCCATGCCCCAAACCCTAGAGGTCCTAGATAACATTCTTCAGTATCCAGGATGCTCTTTGGCTCAAGATTTCCTTGGAACTGCCTATGACAAGGGGTATTGTGACTCCATTAAGTTTCCATTAATAAAGTAACTTTCTCTTACTCATATCTCGGTTCCAGCTTCTCCTACATATTCAAGCATAGGCTCACAGAAACAGAAGACCATGGCAGGACAAATTAATTTATATTTGGCTGAAATTTATTTTCAGAAATTTAAAAATACTGCCTTTGCCAACATTCTTTCTTAATGAAAAGGCAAACAGATGGTTTGGAAAACACACTGTAAGTTGCAGGTTCTGTAAAAGTCCACGGAGATCACAGAGATATATGCCTCTTGGAATCTCATAAAGATAAGGCAGGTGTGTTTTGAGCTGAGAAACTTTAATGGGTCCAGGCTGTCAGCTGGTATGCCTTAAACTGTCACAAATTCACAGGTTTCAGTGGAGCTGTATGGGTTGAAGCAGCTGAGAATCTGACCATGCAGATTTTCTTCTGCATATCTTTCTGACAGCCTTGCTGTGATGCCTGCACTTGCTTAATAGGCACATCTTTACTTCAGCACAGAAAGAAAAAAGCCATGAAGCTTCTGATTTCTTTTTCATCCAATGAACTTTTGACAGGCAAACAAATTTTTATCAATGAATATGGAGGAAAGGAATAATGACTTTTTCCAAAGGCTCACATTTTATATTGTCATTTCTATCTGTAGAAACTAAGTGTAGAATACTGCCTGATCAGGAGCTACCATTTAAGTCCAGCAGAATTAATGTCACAGAGATGTAAAGAACTACATATGGCATGAGGCACTGGGTTTATTTTCATTATATCCAATTTACATCAATGCATCTATGATCAAAATCAGTTGGGTTTCCTCTGCGTCTATGGCTCTGCAGGCAGATATGACACTGTATTAGCACATAACCATTCGAATTAGTTACCAAGTTAAGTAGCTTCACACTGAACTAATGGAAACAGTGTTTCCTGAAATAGGATCTATCAAAAAATACCTGAAAAGTATGTTGATCATACTCCAGCAATGTCAGATGGTATTCTGAGTTCTACATTTAGGATAGTTTACAGCATTCATTGACAAAAAAAATTCCGGAAACTGGGAGATAAGAGGCAAATGTCAGCTTTGCCTTGCATTATCATTTTATACCTTTCCTTGTGTCTGACACTTGTCTTCATGTATTTTAAACCACAACTGATGTGAGAATCCCTGTACATGGAAATAGCTGTTATTTTGCATTCTGTGCATTGCTGCACTCCTTTTAATAGCTTCCAACCACCTGTTCTGAGGTCACCGCAAATGTCTTCCTGCATTCCTGCTGCATTCCACAAAAGCTGTAACTTGTTAAAGCAAGGAATTGCCTTTGTGTTCTAGATATGTGTGCCAGCTAAATGTTCAAGTGAGAAGGGCTTCTCCCGTCCCGCTCGGCCAGCAAATCGACGCCTACCTTCCAGATGGGCATCCAGATCCCCGTCAGCACCGCCCGCTGTGAGAACAACGGTGTACAACTCTGTCTCCTTTCGGTCAGAGACCTCAGTAGTCTGAACCCAGCGCTGGGTTGGATGGTGTGGTGAAAGCTCTATGCCTCACTGTAACTGTGTTTGGTATGTGTCATAGCAACCAGTTCCACACTGTTGTGTTTTGTCCAAGAGTGACCCCCACCACATGCCGGACAAAGCGTTCTGAATCTTAGGTCATCATCACCATGGTCTTCAGTGTTTTTATTGAGATGAAATAGCTAAATCCCTGGTTTTCTCTGGGTCTTTTTTTTTTTTCTGAATAGCTCACGAGGAAATTCTTTTGAACTGCATCTTTCTTGATTTGCCAATCAATTTTGAGTTGAAACAATGTATAGTGCTGTATATTCTGACTCTTCTGCAAACAGCAGAACGTAAAGCTGTATGCATGATCATGTGTTTGTAGGTGCATGTGTTGGACTAGGAAGTATACAGGCCTGTATTTAGAAGAGACAAACTGTGCTAGTGTTGACATTGAAATTACAACCTATATGCCTACATATATATATATACTTTGTGTTTATTTTAAAAAGTTTGAAATATACAGTCCTGATGACATTTATATTTTGTATATCTTTTACATAGGTTCACAGGTGTAGTATTTAATGTAAAAAAACCTAAATATGCATTTTTTGTGACCGATCGCAGTCATAATGCCTTGCACAATATGTATCTGAAGCAGACTAGCTTGACTGATTTGTCAGTCATGCTTCATGGCATCCTTGTTCAGTTTCCTAACCCTTATGCTAGGTGAAAATTCCCAAACGTATTTTTTCTGAATTAAAATATTATATGATTTGTAATACATTAGCCTTTTTCAGCACCAGAGACATTTCTGAAATGTTCCAAACCCTTTACGAAGCTTAAATGTGCCATTATATATATAGCATACTGTAAACACTTGGGTAGATTCAACTACTGTAACATACAATTTATGAAGGGAAGAAAAGGGTTGTATATGCTCAATTCTGTAAAACTTATTTTTCCTTCTAGCATTATACTTTGAGGTTTGGCAAAGTCAGATAACAGTGGACTTGTCTACTTTCACTCAAGGCAGGAGAACAAGCGCCATTGTTCCCAGTGCTGCAGCCACACTCCTTTTTTTACTCTTCTCCTAGACTAGAGTGCCTGAGCCACTTGCTAATTCCCTGCTCCTGGACTGGCTTGTGGCAGTCAGTTATGAAGTTTACTTGCACTCTGGCAACAAGCTGCATCTAGTACGGAAATACTGCATCGAGGTATGATCACAGTGGTGCCCGAAATCCTGACACAAGGCGTTGCAACTCTGGTGTTGCAATCACTTGACTTGGTATTATTTGCCATCTGAATGACATGCACAGAGCCTGGCTTGTTCCTTCCCACAGCGTGAAAGAAGTATGGATGCTATCCAGGCTCTGAACTTTCAGAAAGACAGTGTCCTTCATCCTGGAATTTTTGCACCTTTTGTTAGGCTGTTGCTGGGTGCACAGTGCAGTAGAGATGATAAATGTTACCTTTAAAAAGCATGTCTAGGTCAAAAGGAGTAAAGAGGCACGTCTTCAACATCAGCCTGATCTTGTCTGGCAACTTTTCTTCTTCTTCTTCTGGAGAAACATAGTGTGTTGAAAGGAATTTTAAAAATCATCCCGGGATCCATTAATGTGCACATCTTCTTATGTGAATGTAAAAAGGATTTCAGAGAGAGTGTAGGCTTTTGTCCTAGTGAATTGTATATGTGGCAATATAGGGAAAACTTAATGTGCTTAATTTGGTAGTGATATGTTGTTCTACTCCAGTCATGTTGAGAATTCACAACTTTTTTCCTTCCTTTTAGGACCTTATTCTTCTTTCCTCTGCACAACTTTGATTTTGAAGAGAGAGAAAACAGGAGGCCATGTGTTCTGAGCAATAGCCTGTATGGTAGTACTGGTAACAGTCCAGGCTTGCCAGTATTGGAGTGAGCAGGCATTAGAGCCATAAATCCCAGCTTAGCATGCAATTATGGCTGTCTGCTTGGCAAAAAAACACACTCAGAGTAATTTGCTTTGTCCAGACTTCTGGTCCTTTCTAGGTCTATCCCACAATACGTGAAAGACTTCAAGAAAATCAACAATTCATCAAAACTTACTCAGATATTATTGCAAAATTATTGCTGGAAAAGATACAAGGACAGAAAATATTGAAGAAAATATATACAATTTTGATAGAGACAAAAATCTGTGTGCTCAAGTGAAAAATCAAGAGTTCTATAAATTTGACTGTTTGCCCTAATTTAGAGATTGTACTCCATTAGCTTCCTCAGAACTAGAGAAATTAGACATGATTCATGGTAAATTTGGAACATGGGTTAATATTCTAACTGTGGAAATTAGCAAACCAAAATACCTTGCAAATTGACCTTTTAAATGCCTAAGTAGCTGACCAGCTTTGAATGCCTAATGCTGAGGCAAGGGTAATATGAGACTATTGTAAAAAAAAAAAGATTCTTAACTTCAGTCGCTCTTGACTGCAAAAAACACTTCTTTAAATTACCTTTATGGTGAAATTAAGCAGTTTTGTTCTGAAAAATTGTGGTACACTTTTGTTTGAAGTATGTAACTACGAAAGCATTTCCCTTGATTAGTCAGTGAAGGTGTTTCTTTAGTTCCCTTCAGTTTCTTTGGTTGCCTTTGACATAGACCACATTGTTGAACCACAGAGAAAGGATCAAATACCAACAACATTCCCTGATGTATGTAAGTTAAATGAACAGAAGGTTTTCGAAATAAACTAATAGGTCAAGGATGAGTCCATTTTGTCAAGATTTTCTGTGTCCGTCTAATTACAGACATGGGTTCTGATGTCAATATAAAAAAAAAAGTATCAAAAAGTATCAAAACTGATGATTTTGGTCTGCAGGCAGCTAGTTGGAAATACTAACTTTAGAAAATTGCCACTGTCACTGTTTAAATATTCTCTTCAACTGCACTTGTAACAGGGCCAGTGGACTGTGATGATTTTTCTAGTTCCCATAACTGTGGTTATTGAATCATATTAATGGCTTTATTCACTTATTTGCTGTACGGGGAAAAGCTCTGTTGGGCTTCCAGGTTCAGGTTGCTGTTGGGCTTGTTGCTTCTGACAAGAAAATCTACACATATACACACACTTGTGTGAGAAACACAAATGATCTAAGCTTAACTTGCCCTTCCTATAAATCCTAATGTCACCTATGGAAGCAGTGAGCTTTGTAAGCCTGTTTCTAAAATACGTTTTAATAATTTTACTCCTCCGTACTCTGTCTGAAGTCTTAATGCAGACATATGTTCTTCTTGTACTCTGAATTAGCATCTATTGCATGTTTAGGGGTCTTAGTAACTCCCTGGAGAGACAGAGCCAGCTGCCCATTGAAATGGGGATGCCACTAGGAATCAGCTGGCTGGTACTTAGTTGACAGGAAGCACCATTCTCCCTCATGCTGAGAGATGGAGCCATAATCTTACCACACCCTTTTATGGAGGAGTGTGGCAGGGTAGGCACATATAGAGAAGAATCACTTAGGTCTGACCTGCGTATGCAACAGAGCAGGAGGCACATGGAGGCTAGAAAACTGGCCTGACTCAGACCCGCTGCTGGAGGCAGAAGGAGTAGAGGAAAAAAAATCCCTTTAAAACCTCTGGGTATCATTCCTCAAACTCAGAGTACACTTCCATTAGGTCTTTTGTCTTTACAGTGCAAGTGACAGGCTTAGGTATCTTTAAAATGTTGCTGAAGGAACGAGCTTTGTTTGTTCTCCAGCAACAATAGAATTGTCTTTCACTATTACACACACGGTGAGGGAGTTGGCTGTTATATATAGGAAAGGGTTGGCAATCAGTGGAATGGGATTCTCCAGAGCATTCAGAACACCAATTTATTTCTCCAGATGTCTATTTTAAAAATTGTTTTTTTAAGTAGGTATTTTGTATCCAAATGTCTTCAACAGCATTTTAGCAAAGATCTACAGCAATCCAGAAGGCAGGCCCAAGAACTTATGCAATTCTCACAGTGCTGCTATGCAAAGAATTTCATTGGCTTTGATATCTGTTATATACAACTCTAGCCATTATACTGCTGATATTCTCTACTGGACTCATTTGTAATGGTGTCTTTAGTTGTGTACATGCTCTTTAAACTGGGAGGTGCTCTAAATGCACTAAATCAAAACCCCTTGTTGCCTCTGGCCTTTCCACCCCTCTTTGATTCGCAGTGTGTACTTTTATGTGGTTTATTGCTGTTGGTCTGTATGTATATGCCATACCATACGACTTTCTATCTGTACTGCAGCCAAAATATTTTTTGGACAGGCTGTTCTAAAAAGTGCTGATATTACTATTGCCATTCACAAATATATTAGATCTTGACCTATTGTTTTGCATCACTGAAAATGCACTTTCTTCATCCATTGTTAATGGCATATTTTACACAAAACTTGTGCTTTTGTTTTTTGAAATGACAATTCATCTGAGGGAGGGGTTCTACCCCTGTCCCTCAGACTTTTTCTGTTGTCAAAGTTCTTGCATAGGTAGAGATGTGTTTCTGATGTGTCCAGTTGATCCAGTTGCTGTGTGGCCGTGGCAGCTCGTACTTAAGAGTGCCTTGCTAACTATGTTGCTCTACAAAGAACTGTACCAGAATTTCCATGGGATAAGAGAGATTGAGCCGTCAACATGATCAAAGTGAACGTGTTGTTAATGCCTTTTCTCTAGTACCTGCTGACAGCAATGCTTCTGTTAAAGGGTCTGGAGTTTGATTCCTCCAAGTGATGCTCATTTGTGTGTGTGTGTATGGCAAAGATTCACTGAAAAATGACACTGTATGGGAGTCCATACACGTTATATTTAAAAATTTTAAGTTTATCTTAAATGTGTGAATCCAAAATATACTGCTCTATTGCATGAGGTGATTTTTCCCTTTACTATGGAGTAGATGCAATCTCAAAATGAATGGTGGGAAGAGAGCCAGCCCTGCACACATATGTCTGAGGTATGTAATACAAGTAAGCAAGCTATGCTGGCTGATATTACTGGGTGAATAAAAGCCCTTGACTAGTCAACTCATTAAAGCCAGAGGTTCTTTAATATTAGGTCTCAGTGGATGCATAGACTTCTACTAACCTGCTAATGTGTCACAGGGATTGTAATGCTGAGGAGTCTGATTTCGATTACCCCCGGAGGGAGGCCACTGCCTGTGGCAGATGTGCCTGCATAATCTTTTGCCAGTGCCCATGAAATTTCCCTATATTAGTTTACTGCAGCTAGAATAATTTCTAAATCATATTCACAGTAGGAAAGGACTGTCATTAAAGAAAATTGCATTCCTATGTGAACTCTGAAAACATGACACTGCCAGCTGGCATGGTGACACAGAAAATCATACTGAATTTTACTTCTCTATCATGAGATACCTGCAGCAGGTCAGCTGTTCTGGTACCATATATGATGTAGAGCTGCTTAAGATGTTGTTGGAAGAACACCACAGCCAGATACGTGTGTTCATATGGCCTGCTTGTTTCTTTGCAGGATCTTTCTGGTTTCCACAAAGATATTCTGTTTGGGGAGTTACGGATTTTTTTTTCCCAAATTCTCTTGCTGGTAAGAAGTCTCATAGGAGCTCTTCTGAATCTACTGAAAATATGTACTTAGAGAAGTAGCTGGCTACCAAAGGAGGTAAGATGGTGAGATGTAAGTTGAACAAGCCAGCTCACAACCTGGCTCATACACTTACATCTTCATGTATACACACATACATACACACACACACACATAAATCTTAGGAACTTTTCCTCCAGGAAGTCCCACAGTGTCCAGTGCTGCTGTTTTTTGCTGTAAGACACTATTTACTGCATATATGAGCACCACAGTCAGACACATAGTACATACAGAAAATAAATACAGTACATAAACAGACTGTCTAATACAGTACATAAACAGACTCCTTCCAAAGAATGGTACTGAAATTTTTACATAAAAATAGCATGGGACTTGATGGGATCCAGCAGTTTCTGAAAGCCCAATTTCATGTAAGTAAATGCAATCAAATCTTTTAATGAAAGAAATGTGCTTATGCATGTCATCTCTTTCTTCAAAATATTATAAGCCTACCTTACAGCTCTGATCCTGATTTTGCCTCTTGAACTGAGGAAAAAAAAAAAAAAAAAAGGAAAGAAGTGAAAATAGACATAATAAGAAAAATTCTCAAGCTTAGGCACTGCAAAATGGCTGTACTGGTCTCTCTGTACATGGATGAGACTTTGACACCCTTAAGATTAAACAGTATTTTCCATACAAAGATCTTCCATTTCTCCTCTCTGTAGTTTTACTCCTTCCTTCCCTCTCCTTCCATCAGAAGGTGACCATTCAACCACCTAAGGAGAAGAGAAATAGGCCTGGTAAAAACAGCTGTATAGATGTTGCTTTTCACTTTGCAGCTTCTCTTCTGCAGCCCTCCAGACCTGCAAAACACATGATTTCTACAGACCAGATGTGAGAAAACAAAGAAAGATGCCTTTTGTCATCTTTCTGCAACAGGAACTGCATTAGCCTGTTCAGGACTGAATAGTTTTATGGGTCTTTTTTGCTACTGTAGTGTGGAAAAAGCTTTTTCCTTTTCTGTGCAGGAGTCTGTATTCCTTTCAGCCACCTCTTGGATGGATTTCTGCAATTTTAATTCATTTTACAGCAAAATTTCACAGCAGTTGGGACAGAAAGTGAAGAATTCCTCATTCACTATTGGAAGTTAGCCAAAAGCTGAACTAGATGTACAAAGGGCCAAGACATTTAAAACTGTTTAAAAATCTCCTGCCAAAGTGATCTGCAGTCAGCCCACCAAGGTTTTTAGAAGTGAACTGTCTCTTTAAGCTTGGCTCCAACTCGTTTTTCCTGTAGTGAGTGGAAAGTGGATGATGAAAGTAATTTGCAACATTCAGAAATGAAGATAGCAGTGGTCTGGTGATTTAAGTAGCATTATGCTGCTTGCACAGCCTCCTATGAGTTATGGGTTAGATACTCTGTTTTTCCTTGAATGCCATTTAGTGCCAGCCTGCATGTATTTTGGCCTAGACTGCTGTCTCATAGGACATGTTTGTCTAGCAGGACCAGGCTCATGTACTGCTGGAGCCATCATCTCTGTCATCATTCAAGAAACATTTGAGAAAATCAAAGCTCATTAACTTAGAGTGCCTGCTTTCCATATATGTCTTTATACACACAGATATGTACACATCACATGGATATATACACTGGTTGATTTTTTTTATGCCTCCTTCTTGTTTTTGCACTGTATGGAGACAAGAGTGGGGCCTGTACATGGTTTACGGTCAGTCTTAGATAAAATGGAACAAGCAGGGGTGTTATGCTGGACTTGGGATGCCAACCAAAATACCAACGAAAGGAAGTGTTAAGACATTTCAGGGTAGGAACTTGAACCAAGTAATTAATCATTCCTTTCAGCTAAAGCAGCCCTAATCCTTTCTCATGCTATTTTGCTCAAACATTATAGGTTTGCATCTGTCTTTACAGGACCAGTGTGAGTATATTCATATTTTTCCCTACCTACATTGTCCTGTGATTTGGAGAAAGAGAGGCTGTAGAAAAAAGGACTTTGATTAACTGTGAAGATTCCCTCAATTCAGGAAGACCGGATTCCATTCATTCACTCAGGACACAGAGGTCAAATGTAAACTGTGTCTGACAGGAACATATCAAAAGTCAGAGAGGAACTGGGTCCTCAAATTCAGAGTTTTGGTTTAGTTTAATTGCTACTTGAACCTCCCTAAAATCCAAAATCAAATCTCAGATTAATCTGCCAGTCCCTATGCCTCCCACAGTGTTTGACATTGAAATGCCTAAAGAGAGAAACTTCAAATTTTGCATGCATGTACTGTCAGTGTACAGAGACTGTAATGAATCTCACAGCACTTCATGCAACATAAAACTTCCTGCTAATATTTCACACTAGTGCTCATTAGCCTGTAAGACCAACTGTGTAAAAGCTATGAACTCACAGGAGAAACTACAACAAAAACAAACAAACAAAAAAACCCCACAGAAAAAAGTCCAAGCTCCAGCCACATGTGGGAGACCTCTACTAAAACAAGGAAGCAGATGCCAGCTTTGCTGCACAGGCTTCAGGAGTGATGACTTACTGCCCCAGATGGATATAAAAAAGGAGTGGTCTCTTCCTCCTGTACAGATTAACTTCTCTGCGTTCAGAGCTGGATTCCCAGGTTTGCACTGACTTTGCTGAAAGAGCAATAAGTGTCAGAGCTAAATTGAAATAAGCTCTTGTGACATAAGTGGGTACTGATGTCTTTAGCTATTATCTTTGCTCTAACTGCTTGCTGCTGCTACTAACCAAGAAAGGCAGGAGGAAGAAGGGTCTTCTTGGCACCCGCAGCAAGTTTAGGGTTGTTGAAGGGTGAAATTCACAATGTTTTTTGTCCTAAACACTGCAAAAAGCCCAACAGCCACACTTCTCTTTTTGAAATCCTGTGTGTACACACCCACTCACTGCTGACTAAAACTGTTTTTCATGACAATGTTATTACCCACCACTGACTTTCCATATTACAGGAAAAGCCAGCTGCCGCAGGTCCGGAGTAAGGAAATGCCACTCTTGGTTTTCTTATTTCTTTGGCAGAAACACAGACAATTTGGTTTTCATTACACACACAGCTTTTATTTTTGAGTTGGATCTAGAGGAGGGGGTATTCACCATCTCCATCACTTCAGACAGGCTTTGATCTGCAACATTCTTTAATGCTATCACACAAGTACTTCTGATCGCTACACTTTGTTGGGAGGTAGAATAAGTGATTGTGATCCAGCTAAGTAATAAATTTGGGGGTTGGGAAGACCACTCTTCTCTCCACAAGCAGCTTACAGTGTGAGAGCATGCTAGATATGAGATGTTAAAGTATTGTACTGGTACTTGTTTATCTTCTAGTGTTTTCTGCAGTCCTGTGGAGCAAGAACAAACAATCCCGGTTTTGAAGTGCAGGAAAATGAAGCAGAAAAAGAAATAGCAGGGAACTCTTTACTTTCTGGGGGTAAGTGCGAGGAAGGAAGTGAAGCATAAGACTGGAGCAGACACAGCAATGTAAGCTGTGCCATTGTAACAATGTAAGATGTGCCATGCTCTTTTCTGCTGCCCTTTGAAGAAGGAAAGGGTGAAACCTGCATCCACCTTATAAGCCAAACACTCAGAATGATGTCATCCCGCCACAGTGCTCCAGTCCAAAGATGTTACTGTGCCATTAATGTGCTTTTGTTGTGGTGCAGAAGACTTTCTGTCACCACTGCCCAAGCAAAGTTGGTCAAACCTAATAATTCATCAGTCTGGCCTGAAACTGCATATAAGGTGTTCCTGGGTGCCCACTGCAAGAGGCTGGTGTTACAGCCAAAGGCAGAACAGCCAGGTGAGGCCGGAAACCAGTCCCCAGTGATGCGTACCAGGCTACCCAAGGTCTTTGGGTCAGGTGCTGAGAAGACGAGACCTGTTGCCTGAGCTTTGCATCCTGCTTCTCCATGTGGGACCTCGGACTCTTGGCCTCTCTCTCCTCCCTCTGCAACGTGAAATGTTAGGACTACATTGTATTAACCACAGATCTCATTGAAGACTGAGGAGGTACCTTTTTTTCTGCCTAGGCTCATTTCACAGGGAGTAACTTACTGGTTGGGTACAATCTGTATTTGCTTTCACAGATTAGTGAGAAAAGAATTTTTAGAGATTTGGTCATCGTCTCAAGTAATTTGATAACTCTGTCAAGCTTATTCTACATTTCAAACTCTGTAGCACTTGGGCAAATAGTTCTATAAATCTGTATTTACAATCTTAAGAGCCTTTTTTCAAAATGGATATATGCCCTCCTGAGGTACATCCTTGTACATATATGTCTGGTCCAACCACTGCATGCTACAGTAAGTTTTCTGGCTTAATCCAGAGAACAAAAACAGTATCAAGATGGATCATGGGCCTGTGACTCTGGGGACCTGTGGTCAGTTTCTTGATCTACTAGGACCTGCCTTAGCTGATCTTGATCAAACCACTGGGTGAGATTCTCAAACAGGGACCTAGTGCTTGCTTATTTCTGCTGGAGTGAGGCACTTGCATGGTTCTGCAGGCCTCAGCCTGTGTTCCTCTTGTGCAAAATAATGGTTATAATAATGCTTTCTTTGGCTGACTCTTTAAGTTATGTTAGTCACTCTGCAGACATAGCAGAGAGACAACAGGAACTCCTTTTCATCCCAGAAGGAATAGTAACAAATCCAAAATCCACTGAGATCATTAGAAGTCCTTTCTATCTTGGATCATGCCCCATGTATTTAAGATCAAGCTTTTAGCTAGCATCGCTAAATTTGTGAGAGTCAAGCCATGAAAGAAGGACCTGAACAGATGCAAAGAGAATTCTTTTCTTTGATTAACAAATATCACCCATTTACATTTTGGCAAAATTTCCTGAGTGTTAATCCTAGTTCTGAGAAAAAGGAGAGTGTCCCAAAGGCCGGCTGTGACAGTGCATGAGAAGAACTGCACTTGCACTTTCATGAAAGGAACTTACTATCTAATTAGTGGATAGCTATTAAAATATTGCTGTATTTACCATATAAGGCCTATTGGATTCCAAGCTGGACTGGTCTGTGACTGTCAGTATGATTTAACAGATTCCATGCATCAGGTTCCAAATCTGCAATACTTTATTCTCCTGCCCCTGATTAAGGTCTTGGATCCATACAACTCTCACATTTAATTGCACTGTTCTTGGTTAAGAACACATCTTTAATCAAGTGCTGGGCAGCCCCTGTTAGCACAATCAGATGATCTAATGAAAGAAAGGAATTGTAGGTGTTGCCAGCAGAGCTCACACGGAGAATGCTAAAAAGGCAGGCAAGCAGAAGGCTGGAAAAGTTTCTGTCTCTTCCCTTTAATCACCCCTCCCCTCTCCAGCTGACATTTTCTGACTCAGTAGAAGCTGCCAAATTGCAGATGGTTGTGGGGCCCGTGTAAACCAGAATAAAACAAGGAAGCTAGTATTTGTAGGAGAGATTGCAACAGTAACAAATAAGACTGACCTGATTATTCGAGCATGGTTGGACATAATGCTAAACTGCATCTTTTGGTATTTGTTGTGTGATTTATGTATCAGTATATACTGCAGGACGCAGTCAAAAAGTGCTGCATCCCTTTTGTGTCTCCTCTGCTGCGAATCTAGTAGCTTTTTGTGCTCTGAACCTCCTGACTTCTGAATTTTGCTGTACTGGTTATATCAAACACTGTTTAGAGTGGGCAGCAATACCAAATCAGATAATGTTCACTTCTATAGCCAAAATTATAGATATTTTGTTGCCAATACTTTTAGTTGCTAGGCAACCAATACTCCATTTTGATAAAGTTGTGCCCTTGCACACTGGGACTTGTGGTTTCAGCTCTGTATCAGTGTATGGAAGTAAAAGAATCACATATTGTTGACTATAGTTGGTTCTTATATTCACTCTGGGGTCAGTTTTGCTACCCTGGCTGATGCTTTGTCAATGAAGGCCTGTGTTGGAGAAAAAAACCAGGTTCCATCACTGAAGTTTAAAGAA
Source organism: Oreocharis arfaki (assembly GCA_013398015.1). NCBI lineage: Eukaryota > Metazoa > Chordata > Aves > Passeriformes > Paramythiidae > Oreocharis > Oreocharis arfaki. Next base: position 548,846 of record VZRR01002371.1, on the reverse strand, counting down.
TATAGGCAGAAGAGAAGAATGCTGAGCTGCAGGCAAAAGCCATCAAGCACTGCTTCTGCCCTCCTGACACTCTGGCATCTGACTAAACTCCTCCAGGAATAGGGCTGCAGCTGCAGTATGAGCCCAGCTAGACCTTGGCAGCAGTCAGCAGCTTTGTGTTCTTTGTGGGAGGGAGAGGAGAAAAAAACAAAGAAAAACAACACAACTAAATAACAAAAATAACCCTTAGAAGTAGGAACATGAGTTAATTCATTCTGGAAATGATGTTTCCCTGATTCTCAGTCACAGGAATATGCATCTGAGCACATTGATGGGTTGTCTCTTTCATATGCTTTGTTTGGAGTGCAGTGATGTTGTTCCCACTTTGTAGCTGGAGAACAGAGGCACAGAGAGGCACTGGTGTTTTAAAGGCATTGAACTGTGTAATTCCAGAGAATTCGTGTAGGATTCTGGTCTCCAAACCAAGTTTCAGCATCTGCCCAGCTATTGTCTTTCATCCCTCCCTGGCCAAACTCAGATTACATGGTAGAGAAGGAAATTGAACCTACAACTCTCACACTCCCCGTTGTAGCTACATCCCCACCAAGACTGGCGTTTGAGCCCTGCATATTTGTCCTGTTACAACTCTGGACACTGCTTTAAGCTGTAAATACGTTTTACTTGCCTTTTTTGCATTAAGGAGAGACTGCTTTAATGGCAAAATAAGTTAGCTATGCATGTGATGAAAATATATATTTTTTTAACCTGCTTTTCTTTCATTTGGGAAAAAAAAACAGGTTAAAAACTTCCTTTCAGGAAGATGCCTTCATTGTCTTCCTGATTAGCTTCTGTCTGCATCGCTTGATATACTTTTAGTCTTGTTTCTTTTTATTCAAATTTTTTTATTCCCAAATATTTTATATCCCAAAATTTTCAAGTATCCATTAAGGAGAATTTTGCTTTGCCTCCAACTCTGCCTTGGAATTGTCTCCAATACCATTCTGTTCCCTCAAAATAAGATTGAAAATGTGTTTTGCATAAGAAACTCTCCCTGAATTATGAGCATATTTCATACTGCTCTCCATCACCTTCTTTTTGTATTCTGACATAAATCAGCTCTTTTCATCACTGCTGCAGACTGGGCAGAGGGTTTTTTGGGGGTACCCTATGCCAACACCAAGTTAATTCCTAACATGGATTACAGATGCCCTGGGGCACATCCACAATACCAAGTGGAATTGGGGCACTCGCTGACCTGAGAGATGGTAAGACATCAAATGTCACTTTGCAGTTGTCTTTGAGTCACTTCAACGCATCTTAGTCATGGAATTGACACCTGGGTCTCAGTGAGCCCTGCAGGTTCACATGGTCGCTCTGAAAGATGATTTGCAAGAAGCTCCAGACACTCACTTGCAGGCAGTGGAATTACCATGTTTGTTACTTATGTGGTTAGAAAACACACGTGCAAAAGAATAAACTTTCCTTTTAGAAACCTGTTATTTTGTTTTGCATAGCTGTGGGTAGCACATGCTAATGTGAGACCAAACCACAGACTAAATGGCATGTCTCTTTCTGCAGACAAATTTAACTTGCATTGAAGTCCATGAGAGTTTTGCCAATGACTAGTTGAAATACTAGCCGTTCCTTAGGGTCAAACAAAGAGCACAACAATATCAGGAAAAAAAAAATAGCTGAAAGCTGCACTTGAAACATATATGCAAAAGTCCTGCTCGGAAGAACTTCACTGGCTGGACTTGCACAGCTGCTCAGAAGCAGTCTCCAAACTGTCAGGAAATTAGTATGATACAGTTTCATCAAAAGGATGCCAGCTTTTTTAGTAAAATATGACCCTCTCTGACTTTAAAGAAGATGATAATTAAAGAATGCAAATGCAGTACCTAGAATCCTGCTGTTTAGACCTTTATCCTGCTTAGTGCTCCCGATCCCTGGGTTTTTTTACGACGTGTTTAAGTAGATAAATTTGTTTCAGGAAGTGAACCGTTCTCTTAGATTACCAGATTATATTTCATATTCTGCTAAGGTAGAGTCCCAAAGAAGATGCCCTCTAAAACAAGGTAGCTGAAATAAAGTAGGAGGGTAATCATATGCTGGGTAATTGTTTAAAAACATAAAAAATATTAAGAGACATGCATTTTAATGTAGGAAACAAATGCAGTTGAGTACTTTTTGGAGGCATCAGCAGAGATTTCGGCTGCATTATGTCAGACACAAACAAACACACTGATCATAATTTGTGGGCATGGAATTGTTATAATCAAAACGTGTGAACCTTCAGATGCTCTAGAGCAATTTATCACACGAAGAGGCATCCTACACCTCGCATTTCTTGAAACTGTGCAATATTAAGAAACCTTCTACTGCAAAGTGAGATAAATCTTTTTTTCCTGTGAGCTCATAGGCTCACCAAGTTCAAGGTCAGCAATGACTCATTTCTGCATGCCTAGGTCATAGCAGAGGTACTAAGTATGGTCTGGTATTGGAAGTATCAGGTCTGACCACCTCCTAACATTGCATGTTTACGTATTTACCCTGGTAATGCTATTTACACAGCAGTGGTCATTCTGTCTCTGTGGCCCTCAGTATGGCCAGTGAAACTGGATAGCTTTGTCAGAAATGGAGGATGAGGAGGATGTGACCAACTGACCATGAGAGTCAAGTACTCCTGATGCTGTGTAAAATGTTACATCCCCAAAGCATTGGGCACGCAGTGATTTGGTAATGTAAATTCACATTTTGTGTCAGAACAACCACTGGACAATCCAAGTACAACTGTAACTTGGTACCTGGAACTTTGTATCTTGGATTACTTCAGTAATACAAACCCATTACAAAAGGGGAAAACCCCCAACTTTTGGCAAAATGTACATCCCAATAATGCACAGTTTCTCTGGAAATCAGGCTTCAGACATTAGCAACTTCCCAGCACACAGTCAGAGTCCGTAATCTCAACAGCCAAGAGGCACAGACAAGAGTGAGCCAAACTCACCTTTCTCAAAGGCAAAGCTATTTTGGGATCCAACCTGACTGGGTCAGGCTAATGGGTATTTCCAGGTCCTGGTTTCTGATGTCTGTAACTCATTGAGAGCAGTGTGTTTCCTCTCACCAAAGGATAACTGTGCCCAAGAGATAAATGGGGCTACCTTATATTTTGCTCTTGACTGCTACCTGTTTCTCCCACTGAATCTCAGTCTATCTCTTGTCATGTTTCTCAGGCAGTTAAAAAAAAAAAAAAAAAAAGCAAGAAAGCACAAGCAAGTTTCTTAAAATTTTCACTTTCGTGAGACAAAAGGAACTTCATACTATTAGTTGCTGTAGGCAACCTCCGCATAGATGTGAATGTTCTCCTGGAACACCAAAGGTGTTCTGCCTCCTGGCTTCCCACCTTTCAAGAAGTCATCCAGTGGCTGTCAGAAAGCATAAAGTGCTCTGGAGAAACCAGGGATGTAAATGCCACTATGAAAAATAGATGCATCAAATTATAATAATTACCATTGTACTTACCATACTGCAGCATATAATTGAATGTTTTTGGGTTTGTTTGGTTTTTTTAACCATCAGTTATGTTTTTATATCTGTTAGGAAACAGAGATAAAACATCTTTTCTCAGTGTTTCTCATTTCTGAAGAGGAAAAATGGCTGAAAGTTGAAAATATGTGTTTCTCCCAGGTCCAGTTCTCATTAAGTACGCGGTTTTTGGATTTTATTTCTTCATATTCTGAGTATCTGAAGCCTGCTGATTGATTTCTGAAGGTTTTCCTCAGGCTCACATGGACATGAGATCTCTGCCGCATGACTGAATTGCTGGTTAATTCCCATGTGACACACAAGACCTGGGTGTCTCCAGTAATCCTCTATGTACCAGTTGCTAGTCTGCCATAGACACAAAGTAATGCAAAACAGCTCAGATCATGGAGAAAAGAAAAATGAAACCCAAGGTCTACAGCCAGACCTAACAATGCAGGGCTTAGGGAGTTTGGGCTGTTTTCCCCTCTCTGCCGTTCACCTGCTCTGCAACTTTGGACAAGCCACTTTGTCATCTTGCTTTCTTTCTTCACTTTTATTCTCTCTCTCATTTACTTAGGTTAAAAGAACTCGAAGGATCATATGTACTCGGGGTCTCTACACTTTCCCCATACAAAGAATTCATAAGTTTGTTGGGGTTTGCATCCAGCCAGGATATGAACCTTTTTGTTCCTAAGGTCTTAGAGAGCACTCTTGTGAAGCACACTTACAGGTAAGTGGCGCAAGTTCAGTGAAGGGATTAAATATTAACTGCAGCAAGAGCAGTCAATGGTGCAGTGCCTGAGTGCAGAAAACAATAGCCATTAGCCTCAAATATCTCTAAGTGAATCTGACTCCTAACAAAACCACTGCTGTGACTCACAGCTGTTATGCCATGTAAATACTTTTCTCAGAGACAATAAAATGTAATTGGAGTCAGCTTGTTGTTATTGATTAGAACATAATGCATTAGAGAGCATCCTTTTCCATGCACTCTATTTATAGGCCATGCATCATGGAACAGTCGTTATAGCTTTTCCATCCTCATGGCACCATCATGAACAAAGCAGTAAACACACATTCCAGTCAGCCCCCTAACTTGAGCCTGTCAAAAGTGACAGGGGGTAAAATCAGCCAGACCATATAATATTAAGCATTTCTGTAAGAATCTAAGCAAGTAGAGTGAAAGTCAAGGGAAAAGGGGTGTGATTTAGCAAGGGATGTTAGCTTTCTTTCTATGGGGTGTGCTACACATTGAAGACATGGTATGTGTGTTTACACTGCCAAAAACTTTTACAGGGCAGATGGCACTATGTCAGTATTTTCTCCCTTCAAAAGTGGCTCTGTGCCCAGCTCTGCAGCTTTTCTTCCACTCCCTCCAGGAATCTGCAGTCCCAGGAGAGCCTTTCTTAAAGTAGCTAGCAGTGGAAAGCAAGGCTTGTGCTCTGCCAGACCCAATTCACTTTAGATTGTAGTCAACCGAATGAGGAGCAAGCTAACAGGCACATAAGCAGGGGAGTACCTTTAGGCTATCGCAGTGCAGCTGCTCGCACAGCTAGAAAAAACTACTGTGTTAGCAAAATACTCTTCTTATCCCTTGCTTTGAGTGCCATGGAGGGTTCAACTTTGAGACTGCTGCCGTCAGAGCCATTACTGCAGGGTGATAATAGTGCAGGACCACAGGAAGCCTCTGATTTGAAGTCTGCTTTCTGCAGGAGCACAGGAAGTGGCCTTCTCAAGAATGAGGTTTGTATAGGCCAATACTGGTGCCGTGACAGCCTGATGCATTCCCAGAAAAAATAGCAATTGTAGTGCTCTTGAACAAGTCCCTTTGGTCTAAGGTTTGGAGTAACCTCCCACAGCCCCAAGGGTGAGGTTACTGTCATACAAAGCCCTCCTTCCTGATAGGAAGCAGGTGGTTAACAACCGAGGTCCCAACTGGGCAAAGCACAAGCACACAATTAGCTGCTGGAAGTTAAATATGTGCCTAATTAGTACACTGAACTGGAGCCAAAGGATGGAAAAGGTGATAGCAAAGGGAACATTCAACTGAAAATGCAGAAAACAAAAAAAAAGGAGCATGTTACTGGAAACATGCCAATCCTTATGAATTCCTATACTCCAATTTAGTCCTCCTTTTGTCCCTGCTTGTAGCCTACCACATCCATGGTGTGTTGGAGCAATTCACCCTGGAGGGGTCTCTATTTCAGTGGAAATTGTTTTAGAAGTGTAACTTATTCTGATTGCTAGTAGTGATTGCTGATAGTAATTGTGTAGTTTTCTGGCAGAGAAAGTGAGCAGTATTTAATAGTGAGTAGCAAACAGCAGTGGAAGACCTACAATAAATGCTGCTGTTTACTAGCAATGAACAAATACAGCTTGCTCCAGATTGTGCATCCTTCTGCTAGAGCAGACCTGAGACCTCAGAGCACCACAAAGCAATGTGCACCTGTTATAAATAGCCACTAAAGGCTTTTTGAGAGTCTTCTGAAGGTACTAAACGTTTTTTGCAAGACTAGATCTTTCATTTGTCCTTCATGGTATGACACAACAGGAAATTCTATTGCTATGATTTATTAACTTGGATGTTTTAGTCCTGGCTGTCATTTTGAGCAAAATGGACAGTAAAGCACCGATCAATTTGAAACAGAATTTATGTCTACTTCAAAGTTTTTTCACACTTTCTGCTTTGGGTAAAATGTGCCAAATGCAGATGCATTTCTCAGAGACATGTTTGTCTGCCTCAGTTCCCTGCAGCCTCAGTGGTGTCTGTGAGCAGACCATGGAGCAGCACAGCAGTGCTCCTGCCTCTTCCTTGAAAAACTTTCATCCCACACTTTCAGCATCACTGGTCCCCCATGAGCTTCTAGTTGCTAAGGTGTCTCCAGACTGTAAGTAAGCAAATTAGAAATTTCTAGAGGAAAGAATGAACATTGTTCCCAATGCACAGGGTAAAGTGCAGGAGGGGGTGAAGGAATGGGTAGAGCATGATGAATTATTTCATATCAGATTCCTGTGGGCCTCAGGAGAACATGTGGGTCCCACTCCTCCCCACTACATGTGGTCCTTGAAGTTATGTTGAGCAGCCAGCAGACCCATCCGAAAGATTAGCATAGTCTGTGTCTGCAGGGAATGGTTTGATGCTAGCAGTATCTTGTAAAAATGTAGGCACTGTCCTTTGGACCATGTGGTGTAGGATATGAGCTTGATCTTAAACACTACATGGTATCCATAGGAGGTCTATAGCAGCATAAGACTGTGATGGATAGCACACCCAAATTGCTGTACAGCAAGGGCAGGATCTGTGCAAACCTACAAGCTTTGACAGGCCCACTGGCCAAAGGGCATCTATTATTTCCAAGAGATGACGAGAGATGCCATTGTGTTTTTATGGGACAGGGCTGGGTTGTCTGCATGGCTGTTACCTCAGACCAACCAAAGCTGTCAAACCCAGAAGATCCCAGAAGATCACTGCTGCCCCAGCGCTTGACACGGAGGACGGTGTCCAACAAGAGCTGAATTGTCCGTAAGGTGTTCCCCAGGAACCTGCTTGTTGTGCCTGAACTCATGTGGAAAGGGAGAACAAAAATCCTTGTGGGATTTCTGTCGTGCTGCTGCTTCCCTGGCACACGGCAGGCTGATGGGCATCAGAGCACGCAGGCATTGAATGCAAGAGATCACCACAAAAGGAAGCCAAAAGATCAGGCGCTGCTCCAGGCATGGCTGCTGATATACAAAATATAATCCAGCTGGCATGCAAAACATTGTAGCTGCCAAATATATCTCATGAAGAGCTCAGGGTGGTCTCCAGGGCTGGACCACTGAAAGGAAAAAAATGCACTAATGGCAGCAAGATGGGGAAATGTTGCCAAGTCAGGACGAAAGTCGCGTGTGTGCCAGTTTCCATGCTTGCGAGGACAGCCCTGCCATGTCTGTGAGAAAGGACCTACCCACGGGCATGGTCACACATACGCAGGCACATGCTCAGCTCAGGCACACACGTCCCAAGGTGCCTCGGACTCGCATTGCCCTGCGATACCTCCAGGATCAGATGGTGCTGCTGACTCAGACTGCAGCCCGTGCTGCTGCCAAAGGAGACTTTACTCCCAGCCGTGCATTCCTAGGGCTAATGCTTGTGCCCCCTCCTGGCAGGAAGGATCCGGGGAAAGGTGCAGCTGAAAACCGACCCAGAGGAAAAATAATGACTCATGTTCAGCCTGACTCAGTTTGCTGCTTCTGCTGGTGACAGTGCAAAGGGAGGCTTTGGACAAGTGCAGCAGGGCCAGTCTTGTCCCTTTTGGTGACAGTGTGAAATCAGATCTGTGCACATGAAATCCCAGACTGGTTCATACAGGTCAGACTTAGACCAGCATTCAAGGGTTTGTTTCAAGGAGACTGTTTTTCTGGACAGTTCTTTTAGACTGAAATAGAAATAAGCATTAGTCTTGTGGCCTGCCACGCCAGCGAGCTCTCTGCCCAGTTTCTTTGCCTCCTGAGAAGACCCATGATGCTTTCTCTCTGGTTTTTGCTGTCAACATACATTTGTCTTTAGCTTATATGCTCATTCAAAGCTTGTCACTCCGCAGACTTCAGCACCACAACAGGCTGTGCAGCCTCCACTGGTTGCTCCTCTTGTTTTCATGAGGTTTTGCTCATGGCAGCTGGTGTCTGCTCCCATTGAGCTGGGAGAAGTGCCCACCACATCTCTCTTTTGCAGTCATGTCTCTCATGCAGTCTTGTAGTAGACAGTCAAAACTATCAGGACTTGTGCACTCTTGAAGATAGATCTTCCAGAGGTTGAATTCCTGATGTCTAATCCCTGCATAAGCCCCTTGTGGTGGGAGGTGGAGCAGCCCTCTCTCCCTCATATAAAAGGCTGCAATTTGTTCTAAAGCAACAAGTATGATCATGATCTACACGAGGCTCAGCCCTGCAAGTATCTCATGTCTGCTCTGGGCATCCCTGTGGTTAGTACTTGTATTTGTATTTGTGTATTTCTTCTGCTCTTCAACCTTTTATATTCTGGTTTTCTTTTTCACTTGTACATGCCTGGTCAAATCATTTTCTCTTTACGCCATGCTCTCTTTCTTTTCATTGTGTTTTTGTCTACCAGGTGTGTGTCATTTCCTGTTGCTCCCTTTACTGTTTCCATGTGCAGCCCTGCATACCCGTCTCCCTGCATGCCCATTCATTTGCTACTGCCTTGGCCCTGACTGTTTCCCAGTCTCTTGAAGCTGTTTTGAACTGCAGCAAAACTGTGTGCACACTTGGAACATCAGTATGTGCACAGACTTGAGATTGCCAGTAATGGTCAGTCAAAGGCCAGAGAACTTCCCAGAAATTCAAACCAGCTTGAGCCAATAGTTTTCGATAATAAATTATGTCAATAAAGAAAATATTATTGGAAATTTAGAAGCATGTACATTTACTCTTCCAATATTTTCCACTTACTTTCAATTTTTCCTGCTCTCTTCTAGATAGACAAAAATGTATGAATTAATGATCAGTTCTGGCCCTGCAAATACAAGGAATTAACTTCCTGGGGTGCACTGACTGCAGTATCTGAGCAGAGCCCTCTGACAGTGTGTGCACATGTACCTACTCATGTGACAGCCATGTGACAGTGTGGCTTCACCAAAGGTGGTAGGTAAGCAAGCTTTGCTTTGTATTAGATCAGATTTCCCCTAAAAAAAGGCTGAGTTCTTGAACATAGAAATATTCTAAATGCAGACATTTGCATTTTCAGGCCTCTTCAGTCTTTGTGCTTCCAAAAATAATAATAAAAAGAAGTGATCCCCAAATTTCTGAACTAAAAATACTGCCACAAAAAATGCATTTTAATTTTCTGTGTTCTCCAGTGCCTGCTCATTGTTCCCCTCTCCTAGATTATCAAGCCTCAAGCCAACCTGCTAGACTATCTTTCTTGTAAAAGAGTGATGTGGGAATGAAGGTGGTAAGTGGCACTGGAAATACATACTATGCCTGATTGGAATCCTTGTGTGTGACAGAATAATGAAAACATATATCTGCCCTCAGTGTTCTGATAATTCATTAATTATTTGCATTGCACTCCAAAATTCTCTGGTAGGAGGCAGGGCTCTGTGGTTACCCCTAGCAGCAGTAGCAGGAGTGGTTTTAGCCATGCAAGAGGGACTGGTTTGGTGGCTGAATGGAACACCATGCCCACTGCCATGGTGCCAAAACCTCAAAAGTTCAAAGGTATTTCATGGGTCATGTTACTTTGGGCACTTCCCCCCATCCGATATTGAAATCGTTTTTGTTTTTTGGAAGATGCAAAAATCCTGATTCCCTTAATCCATCAGGATTATTTCCATTACAAGCCAACCTCTCCCAGTAGATCTGGAGCCTGTGCCGCTTTGTGCCTGTTGGCTCTGACAGCTATTCCCCATGTCAGGGTGGGGGTGGAAAGTGAGTGCCAACTCTCCAGCACAGCAGCAGCCCCCCTGGAAGCCACTCAGATCTCACGGATCTCACATCCTGTGCCACATTGGTGCCAGCCCCATCAAAGCATGAGCTAATGCAAGGGGAGAGTGATGGAGCACTGCTGGATGGGGACCCCACCTCTGGCAGCAACCAAACAAGGCAAAAGAGAGGGCTGAAGGTGGTGGATGGAAGTGAGAGGGGAAGCTCCACAAGGAAAGGCCCCAGGAAGATGAAAGGGCATAGAGTGGGGTATTGGAGGGCAGCTGAGCAGAAGGATAGAGAGCTCAGGAACACAGCAAGGAATAGGGTAGGAAGGGGAAAAGATGGCGACATGGGAAACCATGGAAAGGAGGACTGAAGAGGGGAAATAAAGAAAGAGGATGATTTCAGACACCCAGAAGAGAAATCAGGTGCTGGGAAAGGTAAGGAATTGTCTGGGGTGACAGAGGTACCTGGGGAGCAGACCAGCAGTAGGGACAGCATGAGGACTGAGAGGAAAGTTGTGGGCAAAAGAGAAAAGGTAATGGGGAGAAGGTAAAGGGACACTGCACTCTGCATAAGAAGAATCAGAAGAAGAAAGAGGAAAAGAAAACATGCAGGACATCAGTGTAATAGAGATACATAAAGAAGGAAAGCGAAGAAGCAAGGACCTGCCCAGGACTTTTAGAAACTTCAGTTCATGCAGATCTATTCCAGCCCAGCTTTTGAAGGTGACTCTCAGGATGGAATCAGAAACCTGTGTTAAGCAAACTCTGAATTTTGGAAACTTCCTTCCAATAGTAATGAAGCAGAATGCTTGAAAACTGGCACATTTCCTATTACACAGAGATGGAAGGAAAGAAAAAGAATAGAATTGTCCATAAAGGCAGTAATTACAACCACATGCTCTTACAGCAGAACTATTTTTAAAGGATCATTCTAGTATTTTTTGTTTATTAACAGTCTCTGGGGAGGATAAGTGTAGTAAGTGTAATAAGGAATTAACCAAGCTGTGTTTGCAGTACTGCCTGCTGATGGAGGGAGTAGTGCTTGGATGCTGTACATACATGCCTGTGCCTGTGCTGTACATCACGGGGTAGCAGGTAGGGAGCCAAGCTGCAGTTTCTCCAGTGGATTTAGCCAGCCTGGTACTGCAGTGCTGCTGGATGGGCTGCACTTCCAGAGTGGGAGCTGAGGGGAGGAGGAGAATCTCTCCTGGCACGGGAGCAACGTCTCTCCACCCTGCCTGGGTGACCAGAGGCCCCTGCCGGGCATGGGCCAGCTGGAAAAGAGCTGGTTTCCAGCCACTTCCAGCTGGCTTGGCTTCTTCTGCCTCACAGGCTGAACCAAGGCAAGGGAATTCAGCCCCTAAAGCAGCCAACTCTGTGTCCACCGATACTGCCAAATTCACGGAGCAGAGCCTTTATTGCATGCAAGCAGTGCTGTGAGAGCAAGGCTGAGACTGGGGGGAATATCTTGCATCAGGTGTGTTGCTGTCATGAGCTTCACCTGATAGTGTGATGCTGCTTTTAATCTCTCATACTCTCCTTAACCCAAGTGTTTGAATTCCAGCTATTCAGTTCACAGCTCGTCCCATTCCTTGCAAAGGGAAGGAAAGGCTGAACACAAAGAAATGCATGTGGCCTTGCCGGTGGGGTTTTTTGGCTCATTCCTGCGCTTCCTGTCCCTGCAGGCTCTCAAATGAAGCCCAGAGGGGAGAAGGCAGGTGGCAGGAGAGCACAGCCGTGGCTGCAGTGCAGAGGCAAGTCAGCCTGATGGACTGTAGGGGCTCTGCCACTGGCGTCAGTCGGTGCCACGTGTGCTTCCACCCCATATCCTGCAACCTGCCATCCCTATGCCCCTACTCCATCACTGGGGTGTACCAAGGACAGACAGTGAATGTGGCTGATGGCAGGCTGAACAAACCCTTCCCTGTCTGGTACTGCCACGTGCATGGAAAGCCGTGCGCCAGCTGTGCCAGTGCCTTTCTGCAACTGCCCGTGGGGATGCACATCCCTAACAAAAGCAGCTGTGTTTTAGCACCCCAGAGCAGAGGCTGCTGCTGAATGAGTTCAGCAGACAGCACAGGCTGACACCATGTGCTGGAGCTCTCCTCCTAAGAAATCTCTCTGTGCTAAATTGTGTTTAAAGCTTTAAAAATCATTACCAAACACAGCGGCTAAGTACTCTCTCCCTGCATTTAAAATACCTTGTTTACTGCATGCGACATTGAAAAGCCACGTTTTGATGTCATGTTCAAAGAGGTATCTATGTCAGTGTGCAGCGAGGGTGTGGTTGCCCTGCAGACATACTAGAGTGGTGGTGAAAACCTGCCTGTGGTGCTGCATGGGGAGGCATTTGCCCACAGCAGCGACTCCTTTAAAGACAGCAGAAAAGTAAAATTCTGTAAAAATCAGACAGCCTAAGCAGCAAGCTCTTTTGGATATCCAGCAGGAAGAAATGGCATTTGTTCCATGAATATGTAATGAAAATCACTTAACAGCATTAAAACAGAGCATGGATCTAATGAGCTCTGTGGAACAAGAAAAAAATAGCATGAATACTAAGAGTAAAAATTCTCAGCATATTTAGCTCTTGAAAATCTCTGCTTACAGATGTGAAAACAGCTTTGTTTACTTCATAACTGTCAAGGTTATAATGTCATAAAACAAACTTCCTGAGATATTAGGCTTATTTTATAGGTCTTTCCTTACTGATGTAAGTGTTCTTGGAAAATGGTCAGGGCTCTGGCATCTCATTAGAAATAGAGATGGAGTGCCTGAAACAGACTATAAACAACCCTGTGTACTACCAGCCTGTATCTTTGCCACAGCCCATGTCCTGATACTCTGTTCATGCACATGATTGTTAGGCCCTTGTTTTTCAGAGATGCTGATAACAAGCAATTCCTGCTCATGTCAGGAATGTTTCTGGGTGCAGAAACTTTTTAAAAATTAAAAACCACGTCAAATGCAGTTTTCTGTTTTGCTGTTTCCATTTCAGTATCTCAAGAATACCACGTTGGTATAGTGTGGACAGCATGAACCCGCTCCCTGCTCTGTGCTAGCAAGTTGCTACCCGTTACTATAGTTATATTGATTATTTTTAATAGACTAGGGAATTGCCATGGAAACTGCCAGTCCATTTCTTCTCCTTCTGCATCCCAGTATCTCCAATTAGCTCATAAATGTAGTCTGAACTAGGTGTCTCCCATGGCAGCATGTGAGGTCAGCTGTGTGCATCATTCTCGAGGGGGTCACAGAAGGAAAAGCAAGCTAAGGAAAGTGAGAAAAAAAGGTGTCCTTCTGTGGGAAGTGCCTGGTGCTCTGAACACAAAGTAAGCTGGAAAGCACTGGGCTAGCTCAGCTTCTCTTCAGCAAGGAGTGCCTGTGAGTTTACATGCTTGTGGCTTTGCCAGAGTGTGCTACAGAGCTGTCATTGTTTTTCTTATTAGCTTAATAGCTTGTATGAGCTATATGGCCATATACAGGTGACATGGACCTTAGCTGTACTTTCTGTGGACTTCTGCTTGTTGGCTAATGCATGACTACCTGACAAGCCAGGAATTCCCTGGGAAGTACAGGCATAAGCAAATGACACAAAAACTATCTGCACATGGAACAGCCTGGGAAATTCCCAGATGCTCTGAGGTTTAATAAAAGAAAAATTCTATTTGTATGGCACAAGGCCTGAAACAGAGGACAGCTTCACTGTTCAGGCTAGTTTAATACCAGGAAAAACTATCTGCATTCTGCAATAGATCATAAAATGATAGGAAATAAGAGATGGAAGCAGCTTCAGGAAGAATCTCAAATATCAAGGCAAGATCAGCCAGACTTGAACTGCCTCAGAGGGCTCCCTTCCCATGCTTAGTTATCACTGATATTGGGAGACTTCTCTCCAAAAGCTAAACAGGACAGCTGACATTACATTTCTTTTAAAACACTTCCTTCTTGTCATAGCAGCTATTGCCACGGAGATTTGTTTTTCCCTTTCTCCTCACAGCTTTCGTGATGTGTCTTTTTTTTCATGTCTACCTGGTCTTTGCACCAAAGATCCTACTCCAGGCCAGTCCCGTCCATGTTGGTTATGCAGACAATGATGGCCAGAAGGGTCCCTGCTGTAAAAAGGTCCTGCACGAACTTTACACAAGACCTTTGTTCAGACTTGTTTACTGCATTTACGCCATCAATGGCCAGAAGGGTCCCTGCTGTAGAAAGGTCCTGCATGAACTTCAGACAAGACTAGATTTACTGCATTTATGCCATCAATGCTGTCAGAGCACAAGCAGAGCCAGAAGGACATAAAAACCTGCCTGCTCAGGATATTCTCTGTGCAAGCACACACACCTCCACACACTGCAGAGCTTCTGCCAAGGCAAACCATATTTTTGCTGGCTTTTGGATTCTTTGCATAAAAATTGCAAGGTAACTTTCAAGGTCAGGGAAACGGGGAGGGAGCACACAGGACCAGGTAAAGTGGTGGCTTGTTCTCTTGGATTATCACAGAAGGGTGATCTGCAGTATTTTCACTGTGGTAAGTGTATCAGAACATCTGAAACACATGGGAATAGCTAAAAAATTAATTCAGTCTCAGCCAGACCAGCTTGCAACACACATATTGTTTCCTACTGTCGAAATGTGATTGGATGCTTTATTTTATTCGTGAGAAAGGGCTGAGTGGGCATCTTGAATGGATTAATTTCCCTTCTTACATAAGCTTAAAAAATTGCCCACAGAGCTAATCTATATGAAAATTTTCTTATGGTAACAACTCTTTCCCTTAAATTCTATCTTTTTTTTTTTTTAAAAAATTCTAAAAATCCATCTTTACAACAAATCAGAGCTGTGGGGTGGTGCAATTTTGGTTTTCCTTTTAATTACAAAAGCAGTGCCCCAGTGTTGGCAAAGACTTCTATGCACCCACCTCCCTGAACCAGTACAGGACTTGCTTTGACTGGTGCCATTGGATTCAATGTCCTGATCTTTTTTATTTATTTCTGTCTTGGTTTGAAAGACGGGCGTCTGTTTAAGTGAGGCAGAAACCCCCTTTGAAATGGGAAATGCAACCCCCTTCCCTCCAGATTATTATAACTTTGAAATTAAGGGGCTTTCAGGCAAGGATATGAGAAATAGGAATAACAGTTCTTTACTAATTCATATATGTATAAAACAAAACAAAACAATAAACAGCAATGACTATGGCAGTTATTACAAAACAGCACAGTC
>VZRR01002371.1:509614-533562 GCA_013398015.1 Oreocharis arfaki | reverse complement strand
AGTGAGGCACTGATGGGCCCATTAACAGGAGATGGTTTGGAGTCCGTTATCTATGAGTCCTTTGGCAAGGCACAAATGCTCCCATTAACCGAACAGAGTCCGGAGGGAGGAGGCAAAGAAACACTGCCCCACCTGGTTTCACAGCTCATGAAGATGGTAATAGAATATACTGCAACCCAGGACAATTTCTTAAATATAGAGGGAGCAACAGCTAAATAAAATTTCAGATGTTGTATTGCCAGTGAAAGCCTTTCCATCACTCTCTGCCCTACACTGGTTTTCTTCATCACCCATTCTCACCCCCACACTGGCATTTCCAGGTAAGGATGTGGGAAAGGGTGGACCCCACCAGTGGAGAGAGGCAAGAAGAGAAGGAAGGAGATGGTGTGTTTACATGGATAAGGCTGCAGAAAATGTTTAAGACTAGGAAAGTTTGGGATTCTAGTACTGGATCAAAAGCTCTCCAGCTCCCTGAAACCAGTCTGACAGCAACAAACTCCCCATTTCACAGTTATTCAAAGGACATTGACAGGTTCAGCTTTTATCAGCTATTTTAACTTCACACCACATCAGGTACTGCCTGTTCTCCCTCATATGAAGCTCATGTGAAAACTTCAGGCTGCCAGAAATCACTGCTACGGGCTTGGGCTATTTTGGCAGGAATGTGATTGTTTGATCTCATTTGTCCTCTTTGGACATGTTGTCCTCAGGTCTGGTATTAATTATCATGAAACCACAGTCTTGAGAGAAGGCACGTGCTGTGACTGGAGAGTAAGAACACAAGATCATTGAAAGGGAGAACGAGAGAATGAAAAAAAAAGGAGAAGGACAGAGGAGGTAAAGATGCTCAACATTCCCAGGGAATAAGTAATGCAAAGCACCACTAAATTCCAGATAAAATTATTTGGGGATAAGTATCCAAAACAGGCATGGTGAGCGGAAAGGATGAGGCCTGATATTTGGATGAACCCTTAAGCTAAAGTACTTCCTACACAAGGATGACTTAAAAAGATGCAGCACATGAGGTGGGTAAACATTCCTCGTCCCATTTTATGGGTGAAGATTGGCATAGGTGGATGGTGGGGTTGTCCAGCACCTTGCAGGAAACCCTGGCAAATTCTAGGCAGCTCTCTCAAGCCCTTGCAGGTGTCCCCTTTCCAGACAGAAGATGAGGAGCCATGGTGACCAGTTTCTGCTTCCTGCAGGAAGATGTCCAGCTTGCTGGGATGGCCAGAGGTGGCACAGCTGAGGGCAAAGGGTTGAGGAACCAAAAAACCAACATTTCTGTCTCCCTCATGAGCATGACTTCTGGCAAGTCTTCCCAGCTTTCAACATATGCTAGCAAAGACAAAATCTGTGTCAAAGGGAAAACAGCTTCATGGGTAAAGAAGCCATGAACTTTCCAATATATGATAACCTCATCCAAAATGTGTTCTGGCAGTGGTCTTTTGTCTTTCTTCACATACTTCTGCTCCCGAGGACTTCCTATGGCATAATAAGAAACAGCAGTGAAAACAAGCTCTTCAATCTCTAAGTAAAGTACATCACATTGTTCCTTAAAGGACTTCATCCCATACCAACACTTGGCTTAAATTCACATAAAACTACTTTTCAATTTAGTACATTTCTGTCTCAGGGTTTTCTGTCTGAATTTTTTAGGCAGGACTCAGAAACTGAGATCCCAGCATGGCATGGGCTAAGGGGAAAAAGAACAGCTGAACACACCAATAAATTAAAAATAGACACGGTAGCTATGCTGAAAAGGACAAGGCTCTGCAACCACGCTGTCTGGCTCAGCATTCCCTCAGATCAGAAAATCGGAAGCAGGAGGGAGGGACTCACTCTTCCTATATGGTTCCACTCATATCCTGCTGGGGACAGATTCCATTTCTTTAAAAATGTGGATCTTGCTAAAGAGGACCCATAAGAGTAAATATTCATGTGTACAGAGATCATAAAGCCCTGCTCATTTTTGTTTTCTTGAAGTATTATGTAGAAGCAATAGTAAGTGGGTCTCTTTTTTCTTTTGGATGTCTTCAGAGAAATGTGAGGGTTTCCTGATTTTTTGTTTTAATTGGGTGAAGATGAAAAATGAAAGATGGAATTATTAGTCTGGAACTCAGCATGCTTGAAACAGACCATTTCTGGGCTGGGATGTTCTTGAGAAAGTACTTCTGGATACCTAGGAGTTTTTCATGGCATTCATCTGGAATTTGCCTTTCCTCCTTTAATCTTATCCCCTTTGGGGAGATTTTCACTGAACTGCATGAGCAATTCTTACAGGAGAGCTAAAGTAATCAGCTTTTTCTTTCTGGTTCTTTTATGTAACTGGCAGAACATTTAACTGTTTGATTGCTATTGATATCCTTGCCTTGGGAATTAGGCACCTAAGTATTTTTGGGATTTGAGCCAAACCTCTGTGAAGAGATCTCCTTTTCGCACTTATAAAATTTCTGGTCAGTCTCTCCACACCTAAGTGCCATAATCTGCCTTGAATCTGAGTGTTCTCAGTCATACATCCCGTATTCCTTTGCCAAGCTTGCAAGGACAAAATCTACCCCTCACTACTAAAGCTGTAGGCTGTACATCCTGATCATCCTCTGTTCCCATCCAGATCATGGGGTGAGAGCTGCTCCAGGTTCTGGCAGCTCAGGCAGGATGTGAAATGGGTATATGTGGGGATGTTCATCAGAGGAAGAAATTTGCTCAGATGTAAGTTAGGTCAAACAGAAGGCCAAGAAATGCAATCCCCAAAGCAAACAAAATGCAGCTGGATGCAATTACTGGAGTGAGCTCTGTCAATTCCCTGGCTGCCTTGGGTTCTTGCACCACTAGTAGTCACTAATGGAGCTTTTTGATATCAGAAAAAGAAAACAGTCACTTCAGCCCTACCTTGGCTGGCTTTAAAGCATGTGCTTTCTTGCACTGTTTCTACAGAATGGATTTCGAAAGATGTTTTGGCTTCGACAGCCCTTCTTGAAAGGCTCAGCTGACCTTTCTTGAGAGCTAAGACAGAAGTGAGCTGCCTGCATCATTTCCCCCTCACTCCTGGACAGCTCCATATAAATAATAATACTTACAACTGGCAGCTGACCTTTACATTGCCTGAATAAAATTACCTCAAAGGAGAGAAGCCTTCTGATGTACAAAGATTGTAAAATGATAGTGAACTTGTGTGTTCTGCTAAATAAAATATAAAAATAAGTGGGACACAGTGAAGGGGGAATAGCTGAAGTGAAGTTTGACAGTTTTACCATGTACATGTGCTGCATCACAACCCAAATTACTCTTTTCTATCTTGAATGTCTGGATCAGTTTCCTCACTATCATTTCTGTTAAAGCCAGCAGTCAGGGAAAGAGGAGGAGGCGGAAACAGACTCTGAACTTGCTCCATCTCCTGGCTGCTGGGTTTTACTATCTGCCTATGAAATCCAGCTTTAGCCCTGGGCTTTCATTAACCTCCTACGCTGTGAAAGTCTTCTCTAAAATGGTAATATCATACTCTGGGTACTCCCATCAAACCAGATCCCTCTAGCACTGCCAAACCCAAAGCAGTGCTGAGGCAGTATTTGAAGACACAAGCAGGTATCACAGTGCACGATGGCCTGGATTTCTAGAGAATGCCAGCTGCTGCACTTGCAATCATGTCGCCTACACGAAGAAAGACTCTGGTCTCCTTCTGCACCTGTGATTTCCTAGTGCTTACATTTCAGCCTTTTTGGGTCCATCATCTCTGTCAGCCCTTTAGTATATATAGTAAAGATTTATATTCTTAAGGATTACTGTTGCTATTACAAGACATTAAGGTAATAAGGAGGAAGAACCCTGAGAGGATTGTTTAGCAAAACACTGGGATAATGCAGTTTTTAGCCTATCTTCCTTTTTTTAAAATCTTTTGCCTTTCTCCACACATCTCTGCTCCTTGGCCATTTAAATGGAAAACCTGTTTAGATTCGACAAATTGCCTTTGTGATTTTCATGTGTAACTTTTTTTTTATTTAATCAATGTGTGCAAATAAAATCTATAAGAAACTAACTCTTGTAAAAAGCTTATGCAGCCTTCTGCCATGCAGAAGTCCCTGCCTCAGTCCACACTGCCTATCTAGGCTATTCCATCAGCCACGGGGAAAAAGACACCGACAAAAAAAGAGTGGTAGATCCATGAGTTAGTTCCTCACTAGGCACGGAGGAACTGAGGGTCTCTAAACATGTGACCACAATTTCCTACATTATAGTGTTTCCAGAGAACAATTTTGGGGTACTGTTGGAAAACACAGCCATTTATGCTGACTGAATGCTTAGCTTGGGATAAGCTTTTTGCATAATGGTTGCTGATACTGCTGCTTACAGGGCTAATTTGTTGCTTCGGTGATTTAAAGGAATTATTAGATCTTCAAATCTGGCTTCCTGTAAAACAGGCCATTACACCTCATCCACTATTCCTGTCCTGAGTTCAATAATTCATTTCTGATGCAAAAGTAATGTGTTTACATCAGGCTTCTGGAAGAAACTAAAGACCACAGCGATGGAGAATCTGTCTCACCATTCAGTGTATTCTGGATTGCCGGGTTTATATGAGTGTATGCACATACACACACACATGCACAGACACGAAGGCAGGTTATAGGTATATATCTGATTTCTCACATTAATTAGTTTGGCTTCATTTTCCAGCCACTGTTACTGTAGCACTATATCTACACAATTAGAGATATTTCAAACCTTATGTGTTTTCTCATGAAGTGGCACCATGAAACCACGCCAACCTTTTTGTCATGATTGTACTCTTCAGGTAATTTTGTTTGCTTTTTGTTTGTTTGTTCCCCAGCATAGTGCCTAGCTTGTATCTCTTCTTCCTTTATGAGGAACTTTGCAGGTTTGTGTTGAAACTATTTTCAATGCATAGTTCCAGTTCACCAAGAGGTCAAGATCATTATGGTTACCACTATCAGCCTGATCTTCTGGATTTCTTTCATCTTGTCTCAACAAAAGCAGCGTGGCCAGCAGGTTGAGGGAGGTGATTCTCTCACTCTACTCTACTCTTGTGAGACTTTACCTGGAGTACTGCATGCAGTTCTGGGGCCCCCAACATAAGAAGGAGACGGACCTGCTGGAACAAGCCCAGAAGAGGGCCACAAAGATAATCAGAGGGCTGGAGCAGTTTGGGTTATTCTGCCAGGAGAAGAGAGGCTCCAGGGAGACCTTACAGCAGGCTTCCAGTACCTAAAGTGGGCCTACAAGAGAGATGGTGAGGGACTACGTACAAGGACTATCCCCTAGTGATAGGACAATGGCTTCAAACTGAGACTAGAGTTAGATTAGATATTAGGAAGAAATTCTTTACTTTGAGAGTGGTGAGGCACTGGCACAGGTTGCCCAGAGAAGTTGTGGATGCCCCATACTTGGAGGTGTTCAATGCCAGGTTGGATGGGGCTCAGAGCAACCTCGTCTAGTGGGTGGCATCCCTGCCCATGGCAGGGGGATTGGAACTAGATGATCCTTAAGATCCCTTCCAACCCAAACCATTCCATCATTCTCTAGGACACTTAGGGACATGGTTTTGTGGTGGACTAGGCAGTGCTGGGTTAACAGTTGGACTTGATAAACTTAGAGGCCGTTTCTGACCTACCGAATCTATGATTCTAAGATTCTGTATGTGCAAGCTACTTTTATTAACTAAACTCTTCAGTGGGTGAAATCAGGGCTGCCTCACACTAAGTATTTTTCATGACTTGACACCACATGGTCTTGACACCATCCACACATACCACACTGAATGTGATATCAGGGTAGAAGGCCTATGATTATTTGAATCTTCTTCTGTGTTCTGTTTAAATACTTCCAGATTTGGGATTTTCTCAAGTACACCATGACTTATCAGAGATACTGACAGAAGGCCATTGATCTTTTGTTGCTTATTTTTTACTATGACTCCTGGAGGAAAGCCATCAAGATCCAGGCTATAATGCATATTTGGATAATTTAAAATCCTACTTGAACCTTTTTAAGAAAAATACATTATTTTAGTATTTTCTGGAACATTTTGTGCATATGTTGATTGCAAAATTGTTCTGCTTTGTTTACAGAGCACTGGCTGCAGTTTAAAAATAGTCCTTTTAATTAGTTTCCTAAATTGAATTCAGTTATAGTAATATATTCCAAAGCAAGATCACTAAATCCAAATCCATGGCATGACAAAAACGTATTTGTGGGCAAGTGCTGCTTATTACCGCAGCTTGTGACAAGGATTAGCTTTACAAGAAAGGTGCAGCCTAATGAAAGTGAGGGCAAAAAAATCCTCTTCCATTTTTAATAGCTTTACCATGCAAATCAGTGCACTTACACTTACCCTTTAATACAGATAATGCAATACCTAAATTCAGCACTGTAGGTGAAAACATGCAATCCTTTGGTTGCACCACCATTAGAAGATGGTAAAACTTGCAAAACATTGCATTTTAATTCATTACGAGACCTGCACTGCTGGGAAGTCACAGCTCAAATCCGCAGTTGTAGATTCTTTGAATAAATGCTATATAGAGGGAAATCTCAGGAATATTTCAGGAAATTTCAGGAATATTCCTTAAGAAATTATTCTGGTTTTACATTTCTTAAAAGAAGATCATGAAAATGAGATTTAACTGTAACTTTCCTTGTCTTCTTTCCTGTTGACACAATTAGTTACTCACAATGTGTGAATAACTGCTAGTGACCAAACTGCTCTGCAAATTCGATTTTTATTTGCTGCAGTACAGGTGAGTTTCTACTACTGTGTTCCTTCGCTAAACTCACCCATGTGCTGGCATTATTAGAGCTGGGCACAGACGCCATTCCCCCTCACACTGCTTCTTGCTGTGCTTGCTCTCAGGAGTGACATGATTGTTTCTGATGGCTGGCTGGCTCCAACTTCATCTTAAAAATCCCACTAGAATGTTGATTTTTTTTTTTCTTGGGAGACATTGACATAAATATGAATGAGGAACTCCAGAAACAATGAAATAATTTCTTTTCCACCCAAACAGGCTGTATGGGGGACATTCTTCCAACAGTAAATAGAGTTCTGTCAGATTGATTGCTTGGGTGCACAGTTTGTATTTAATTTCCTGTCTTCACCATCATATGGGTTTTTTGCAATGTCTATATGGAAAAAACAGCAGAACTGGAGATCCAGATCCTTAACATGCCTTCTACTGATAAGGCAACTCTTCCTGTTCAAAGGAGACTTAAAGCATATTTAATGCCTGCATGGAGGCAAGACACTTAACCAGAAGACTTTCTTGAAAGATAAAGAGGAAGCAGATCCAGACTGGAAGATGGAGAAGCCAAATCCTGTAATGTTACATCTGTTCTGGTTAGTGAGATACTTTCTTGGTTAGATAAGTAAATGTTTTACTTGATACACACCCGAAGGCTAGTCTGGTTCATGCCAGAAGTTGGTTTGTCTTCTGCATACTTCAATATGATGCATTGGAAAGAGGAAGTGCTCCTTGGCAAACCAGAAGACAGTTTCTGAAATAGAGGCTGAACTTCCGTTCAAAAGAAGAGGAAAGTCTCATCTCCTAATTTTCTAATTGCGAAAACTAGGCTAAGTTCTCATTCAGCAATTTAATTAAGGGCTCATGAGAAAGTCTGTCTACTAGCTTGGAAAGTTATGCTCCATCCAATCTGACTTTCCACACTGTCACTGAAGGTGAAGTCTGTTTTCTGGAATGTTCCTGTAAGACAAAATGTTTTGTCATTGAAAAATGAAGCTTCCAGGACCAGGGGAACAGCTGGAGTTCACTGATTTTTAACATACGACAAACACCCCTCATTATGTTTTGCAGTATGAAGTCAGCTTTCGTTACTTCCTGAGGAGAGAAAATGCTATGTTTGCCTTCCTGATCGGGCTGCAACAGTTTATTCATTTCCTAGGAATGCTAGTTCAGCGCTTCTCTTTTTTTCAAACCACTCCGGCAGAAGTTTGGGAACATCCAAGGTTATTTTAAAGGAAGTTGCACTCTGTATTTCATTATGCTGTCTCCCTGAACTACTCAGACATCCTAGAGCATCCAAATGACACTGTCACAGAAGCATGTCTTCATTCTGTCCACCCATAAGCATAACAGTGCTCACATACCCATACATACATTACTAGCACTTGTGGCTTTGTGGTTGTAAAGTCGATGTGCTAATCTGAAGCAGGTTGTTTCGGCCTCTGCTTCTTTTCTGTAAAAACCCAGCACCACATCATGATATGGATGTGCTGTGGCGCACAGTGTTAGCCTAAGGCACAGCTCTGCTGGCAATGCAAGTGCTGCTGTCTTGAAATGAACCTGAAATGGGTGACTGGGATTTCCATTTTCCACCAAAGTGCTTAGATGTCATTAGAGTGATGAGGAAAAAAACTTTTCAAACAAGAATTAAACCCAGCGAACCTGCAGACACTTTGGTTAGTGGGACTGCCATGGCACAGCTAGTGTGCCAGCTTACTGTGGCTCGTTTCAGTGGTTTATTATTAAAGCCAGAGGAAGAACTGACAGGTGTAGAGCTGGGCAGTCTGTTAAACCTATTGCTGAACAGATTAATGGAAAGCTTAACGAAAAAGAGTTTGCTTAAAAGCCCTTTTGAAAGGGATTGATTTGGCCTGGGCCAGATTTTCTTTTTTTTTTTTACCAATACAGCGCAAAACTTCAGTATGCTCCCTCTAGACACAAAACTAGAGTTGTTTGACTGAGTTTGCCTTGGATTTTAGGGATTGCTTTCACCCTATCCCTTCTCTTTCCTTCCCTGCCTCTCCCAACAAAGGGTTTGAAGAGCAATCTCAGTCTTAATTTGACTGAACAAACCAAATGTTTTAAGTAAATGCTGCCCTGTAAATAACCCAGTTCTTCCCCCTTGTGGCATTTCTAGCAAGAATCACAATTTGAGATGTTTATGGTAAATATTTCGCAAAGCTGACAGGCACAAGCCCTTGTGTTACATTTGTAGCTACAGGCAGAGAGAGAGAGGAGGACAGCAGAGGAATGAAGCAGAATTTGAAGATCACTTGTGTCACTTTTGACATGAGTTCAGGGCACAGCAGTGCTGCACCTCCAGGTACAGTGGTGCCTGGCATACACCAGCTGCCCTGCAGTGCACAGCCTGGCGGACAGCGTCTGGCTCTGCTGAGAGGCTACTCTGTTTCCAAGGGACTCATGCTCTGCCAGTGACACCATTTAACTCCATGCTACCCCAGTGATGGCTGGAGTCAGCTGAGGGAATATGTCCCTGCAGAGAACAGTCACTCTTCAGCAGTGCCTGATAAACAACCTGCTCTTCTTACCCTCGGCCCTCGACGTTCACTTGAACAGAACCCACCGAGGACTTCTGACATCTGATGTGCTGTCAATGCAACGAAGATTTGGTTCCTCACAGGAGATTGTTCATTCCTGTGACTTGGAGCAGCAATGGCAGAGGATGATGCTTTCAATGTGCCATTGCAGAGCAAAGAGCAAGCTTCAGAGAACCTGCAAGTGAATTTCAGGATATAATACCATGTCATTCATTTAATGAAGTTATCAAAATATAACTCAGGGAAGAGGTTTGCTTGCCACTGCTTTTCCTGTAGGGACTTGGACCAATAAACCTGTATAGCAAATAACTCTGCTTCTCCACATTTATCTTCATTGTTTAATGCCAGATCCCTGCCTCAATACACATTTGAGCTTTTTTAGGTTTGAAACGAAAAGAAACCAGACTTCCTGGAAAGAAGGGAGGGAATGCTCTTGGTTCATGTCACAGAAATTCTGGCTTGAAGCTGATTCTTCAGCCCCAGCACACCTTTGAGCCTTGTGAGTTTCTGTAAGCTTTTCTTGGAGACTTCATTGTGTCAGTGTGTAGCTGTCAGAGTAACTACCAGGTGTCACAAATGGGGCATCGAGTAATTTAACAGCAGAAAAGTACTCCTGCCATTAAAGCCTTTGCAACACCTCTAACTAAGGCAGAGCTGAATAGCATCTGCACATTTTTCTTTCATTTCATACTGCAGACAAGGTAGGGGGCACACATTTCCACTACAATTTTTCCTCCTCAGAAAATCAGAGCCTAAGCCTACTTTTGACAGGAAAAATTATTAAAAAAAAAAACAAAAACCCCCACACACTTTTCAGGCTGTTTTAAAAGCCTGGCCTGGAGAGACCCTACAAATGTGTGCTGCAGTAAACCAGTGCTTTTATTTTTCATTCTGAGTGTTGAAATAGCAAAAACCTCCTATTAAATTTCCCTGGTAACTGTATGGAAGAGAGTAGATCTCTAGAGCATAGATCTGTAGAGCAATAACTGAATTTCATGATGAGCAATTTCAAAATATCATCTGTCTTTGCCACTGCAGGATATTTTTTCCTTAATCCTCCCAAAATCCCTGCCCATAATCAACTCTTTTTACACTATCCTATTTGTTCCCACACAGGTTCCCATGTATTTGATTACCACATTGGTCAGATCCATCAGTCTTCTGTTTTGCAGCACCACAGATACACAGTGTCCATAACCCTGAAATGCATTTTGTAGTTGCTGTGCGTTGGTGGAAATCTCAGGTCATTAACTGAATACAGCTGAGGACACAGAGCTGGGAACTGGCCCCAGCACTGCAGCTTGGAAAATCTCAGCTTAAAATGACAGATACATGTGTTCTGCACAAAAATGTTAGAAAATTGGGTTTTTTTGGTCACCTTCTCTGGTCAAATCACTTAGGCATAATGAGGAGGTGGGTCACTAAGGGAAAAGCCAAGGCTGGGCTGAGGTGGTGCAGTTCAAGGTGGTGGAAGCAGCTGCTCAAACCATGGTCATTTTGGAGAACCTTCATAAAAGTCAGGTGTATACAGCACCAGTTTCCCAGCGCTGTTGATCAAAGTTGGTCACCTCCTCTATATATTACCTTGGAAAAGCAGTTCATGGCCAGCAGACAGCTGATTCCTTCCCACAACTGGACTGAGAAACAGTCTCCTGCGAGACAGCTGAAAACACATTTCATGGAACATGTCAGAATATCATATCACCAGTAAGATGGACACGTATCTGCTTCTTTCTGATGACTGTGTCCAGGCCTTTTCATAATTATGATGATATAGCTTCTGTTGCCTGTCTGTGATGGTGTGAGTGGAGGCAGGCCAGCCGCGGGGGTGATACTGGATTATCGGATTACAGAGATACAGCTGGCAGGTCCTGTTCTGGTAGCTACAGCTGTACATACGCTTTGTGGGGCAGTCACAGTTTGCACTTTGGGACACCACTGACTGAAGTTTAGGACATACCATCACACACTCCTTGCCCACAGTGATATGCTTTAAAATGCTTGATTTTATCCTTCTGTAACAATGTACTCAAGAAGGCACTTGGTACTGGACACTGATCTATAAACTCTGAGCCCAGAACAGACGGAACTACCTCATCTGACCACCTGAAAAAACAGAGCATTGCATTTCACCCACTTATCCCTACAGTGATTGTAGTTATTTAAGAACTTGATTGGAAGATGTTTGAGTCGAATGTAAGTGAAGAGATAAAAACCCCACTGGTTCCCTTGGCATTTATTCCCATGGTTAATTTCCCACTCGACCCCTGTGCTTAGAAAACAGGTGTCTATATTCTCACCTAAAACACAAAGGATTTCTCACATGGTATTAACTGGTTCATATTAGTTCACATCATGACTTTTTCTCTGCTGGCACAAACGGCCATGTAGGAGCAGGCACTTCCTCCTGGTGCAGGCATGAGGATGACAGAACTGAGCCAAGGCACAGGTGATGCACAAGCCTCTGCCTGGCTTCTGTGTGACTCCCCTGGTGCAGGCACCTGCTGCACCCAATTCAACATCACCTGTCCCTAGGGACCTGCCTGCCAGTGCAACTGCTCTGGCATCTCTGCTGCAGAAGGGGTGGCGGCCCCTCACAGAGAGGTGAAGGCAGCAGTAAATGAGGGGCTGAGATCCCTTCCTATCAGGAAGCTGCAACTCCAGAAGCCTCCACTCTGAGGGCAAGCCTCAAGTACAAGGCGTCATGCTATTTACTTCTTGAAGCAAAGCCTGTCCTGGGAATATCAGGCCAAACTAAAATGCATATTGATTGATGTGTTGTCTTCCCTGAAGCTGTATCACAAGCATCAACACAGTGGCAGCTATGATGTCCTATGTTCCTCCACCCTGCTGCAAAAAATTGGTTTTCCCACTCATCTGACCCTGCAGGGAATTTGAATTGGCTTACTATTAGGCTTATTAGCAAGAACACTTTGTTTTTCTAAAGTATTGCTCAGTTACTTTGGGACTGCATAGAACTACTACTAATGACTAATAACATTGTTTAATCTGAAAGAAATGCTGAGATGACCAGAAGCTCCTCCATTACTTCTTTGAAAGCAAAACCCATGATTGTCCCAGACCCAAGTCATGGTAGTCCCAGATAAAAGCAGGAGCACCAGCGCTTGCAGCCTCTGTTTGTGGCCCTCATGAGCTGTGGGTAGTCATGCTGGAAGCTCACACCTAGTCTGCCATGGCTGTAGTGGCTCTTGCTGGGAAAGAAATGGCAATTTCACCTCTATGCTGGGACAAATGTAGGCTGAGTTACATGGTACATGTTCCTGTGAATCACGCTGTTTCTATGGCTTTCAAGTTCCTGGGACTAAGAACAGCCCCTCATTGCATTTTCTTCTAGAAAATCAGTGCAGCACCTGAATGTATGGCTAAAGGATGTACCTGAACAGTAATTCTCTATCTACTCTCAGCACCCACCCTCAACTCAAGAGAGTCTCAGGCTAAGGTGGTCCTGCTGCTAAAGCTATCATTCTTGCTTTATGCTGAGGCAAGGCTATGTACCTCAAGGTTATCAAAATATGCCAATATTTCAGACCACAGTGAGGTTAAACTGGGCCAATATAATTTGTTGGCACACACATTCTCTCTCTCTCTCTCTCTCTCTATTTATCTATCTATGTTTCTTCTCCAGCTGGGTCACCATGAAGCGTAACATGCTAGAGAAATTAATCTTGGTTTTCTCATCCAAGTCTCAGTCTAACATAAATGGATTATGACCTCTGCACACACATTCTCTCAGACAGGACAAGCTGTCATCACAGGATGACACTTGGGCACTGATAGATGACATAGACAGTGTTTACCTATCATCACAAGTCCTGCAGCTGAGAGCACAAAAAGCATGACCATAGCAAGGGATCCTTCTGTTTTGTGCCAAGAGTGTTGACCACACAATACCAACTTTGCAAACAGATTTGATTGTCCTCTGTCTTGGTGAGACCGAGGAAGCAATCTGTGCACAACACCTCACCCATCCTCTTCACCTCATCTTCTTTTTTGTTTCTCTCCTGACACTTCCCTTCTGCCTTCACTGTATAAACTTGCCATTGTTATTAATGCCTTGCTCCTTGTTCCTTCCTGCTTTGACTTAATAAGGCAAGAAGAGAGGAGCAGCCCCCTATGAAAGAAATAAATATTATTACTACAAGGGGATGAAAACTACACCATTCCTGGGTTGTAGGCTACCACATTGTCATTGTGTTTCTGGGAGAGTCAGAAAAGGCAGCTAAAGTCCTTAAAAAACCCATATCATATAAGCTATAATATCCTGTAAAGTGTGCCAAGGAGTCCTGAATATCTTGGGCAGATGAACCTGTTCCAGCAACAAACTTCTTCTCTGAGCTCATCCTGCTTGCAAGGTGACAGGGATGAGTGCAGTCCTTTGATGCAGTGCAGGCCTTATGTGTGTAAGCATGGTGTCAGAGGACAGCTATATTTACCACAAATGCTGCCTGTGCAGGAAAAAGTGGAGGCTTTCCCTGATGTGAACTGCTGAGCTACGAGTCTCTGTGTACCAGACTGAGTGCACCTGGGAAGAGATCTCAGAGCACAGGACAGTGCAAATAAAATGTCAAAAAGACTTTGATATACTGGAGAACAGTGAAGGCAGGAAATCTTTCATACAAGAAATTTTGTCAGTTTAAATTTCCAAACATAAGTCAAATAATTGAGTGAGATTGTCTATTTTTAATTTTCAAAGTTCAATTTACTCCTTTAGCACTCTCAAAAATATGATCCAAATTCTTCAGATCTGAAGAATCCAGATAAAGAAGTACAACTTAAGTGTGAACATCCCCTTTTCTACTATGATTTTTATCCTGACAATTATTCTGGCTGCACATCAGTCATTCCCCTTACTGTTTCTGAATCCTTTGTTTTATGTCAGCCAAGTCTGACAGGGGTCTCCAGGTTTCAAAGGTATTCAAACTCCTGAAAGTTTCAGATAAATCAGCTGAGTGGATTCAAATGAATTCCCCTTCCAGGGAAATTTTGGCAAAATAACTATTACTCCCTCTTTCCAGCAGTGGTCACCCACTGCAACAGGAGCCAGCCAGCATATATGTTGGGATTTGCTGCCTCTGCCCTGGGGTGCCTTATGGGAAATGTTGTGCTGTTACAAAGGAGTTAGATGAGCCACCAGGCAGGCACAAACCCATAGGAAATTACATCTCCTTGCTTTTCTTGCTCACAGGAAAAAAATGTCCAGTCAGTTCCAGTAGCGAGTCTCCTGGGCTTGGAGGGGGTAACAAATGCTGGTCTTGCTGTAGTCCATCATCCTCTCCCTCCACACAGCCCTAAATACACATTATGATTAGTAAATAATGGAATTTTTGTGCTGTTTGAACTAGTATTGATTCCACTCCAAAAGCAATATGAAGCACGGTAGTATATCAGGGGCCTGAAAAGTCCCAAGTTGTTATGGGTTGGCAGGGCACAGGAGGAAGAAGAATGAGCTCGCATGGCAGCTAATACAGAAAAAAAATTGGAGAATCACTTCTAGTGTTTTCTACTTCTTATTTTTCATGTTTGACAAAAAAAGAATCCTGCATAAAGATCTCTTGAAATAAATGCTCCCAGGCTATTCTATTTTCTAGTGTGAAAGAGCTTATTCACATTATTTTGTATTGACAAGGGCTTTACAAGTTACAACAGGACTGATTTTTAGTTACAGCATGGAAAAAGCCTTTATCTCTCCTGAGAAACCTTTGTGAAAAGCAGTGGCTCAGCCAGCAGTCAGTCCTGGTTGAGTCAGGGTGTTAGCTGGAGCCAGGTGCTACTGCACTGGAGCCCACCAAAAAATGGGATCAACCAGCCACCACTGCATTTTTGGTGGAATTTTTTTTCCACCTTCTTCTCGAAGACATGTACCACACACATTTCAGGTGGTATTTCAGCATCTCTTCTGCTTGGTAAGGATTTGCTCTTGTAGCTATTTGACAAACAGCTGAGATGCACCAGAGAGCAATATAGGAAGAGACTGAAGTGCTGTGGAGTGGCATAAATACATGTGAGTGCTAGTGCTACCTAGGGAGCACTCTGACCTTGCTGTGACCCGGCAGGTGACGGGCAGAGCCTGTCTCATGCACTGTATGCAGACAAGCTTTCTGGTTCACTTTTCCTCTGGTTGCCTAAACCTTCCTCAATGACACTTGGAGCACAGTAGTGTTCCGAGACTCCCAAACAGTTGCAGACAGGTTGGGTGCCAGGACCCCAGGCAGGATTTTAACCGCCTAGGGCTTGAGGTGAGGCTACTACACCATGCAGCACCTTTGTCCTGAGTCTGTAGAAAGATTAATTCCTTCTACTTTTGTTTGCAGTGGTTTTTTTTTGTTTTGGGTTTTGTTTGTTTGTTGTTTTGTTTTGTTTCTTTTTTTTAAAAATAAGTGATTGTGCTTCCTACTCATCTCTTCCTGCTTGGATGAGAAACAGCAAATGGAATACTGCACAGCACACCATATGGCCACAAATGTCTGATCACTTTTGATGAACAATAATACCAATACTTAGTGTTAGAAAACACACTATAGAGAATGTCTGTCTAGTCATCCACCCCTCGTTCTGCAAAAGGGAAGGAGAGGTAAAGGGAAAGGCAGGAGACTCCCCTCTAACACAAGACCCACAAACACACACACAGACGCAGACACAGACACACAGGCCAGCTGCCCTCCGAGCTAATTGACGCATCCTGGCTAACAAGTGTAAAGAGAAGACCAACAGAAATCCTAAGCACCTCTGGAAATGATGGCATGGAACCTCATCACCAGCTTTATAGGAATAAAAAAATAAATTTGTCTGCATTGAATAAATTATTAACTGTGATTGATTCACTTGATTCAGCAGTTAAAAGCTCGTACCCTTTGTTTTCTTGTGTATTGCTGGGAAGTACACGTTGAAGCCCCAGAAAGGTGCTTCCAAAAAGGAATTCTGTAAAGATTCAGGCTTTTTGTTAATATTTCAAATCCTATTTTATTCACATGTATCTGAAAGGTGGTAAGAGAGACAATAACATCAACAAAGTGTTCATTTCTTTATGCTATGGCTTGTCAGGGTAGGCTGGCCATATTTTCAGATGTACTCCGCAGCTGTCCTGAAATAAAGCTGTGTGACTGTACAACCAGATTATGCACAGCCAATGCAAGCAGGAGCAGCCCTGCTTCAGGGATACAGATCCTGTAAATCTACACTTACGTTGACTCCAGACTGCCGTCTGCTGGTTACCTTTGATAGTCCAGGGATTTTGCACCCCTGTTTCTTCAGGCCTGCTGGCAAAATGCACCTATCTAAATCAAGTTAAATAAAATTAGATTTGACTGCACTACTAATGAAAACATAGCGTGAACAACAAGGTAATTCAGAGATATCAATATTCCAGTGTTATTTATGTTAGGTGTTACTTCAGGCTGTATTTATTTATTTTAAAAAACCCCAAATGCGTAACCAAGGGGTTTTGTCTGCTGTTTGTCCTGTTGCCTTCTGTTGACAGGGGTAAATGGGGAAGGACAGGAAGCATCAGTACACAACAAAAATCTCTAGAGGTTTATTTTGCTTCCAAACCTCTCTGCATTTGCTTTTAGCTTTGAACTAAACCACAAAAGCAGTAAATTTTGAAACTGTAAAAAAGAGCGATGGGTGAGAACATAGATCTGTACAGGATTATGCTTTCAATGAGGAAAAGTGCAGGGCCTGGTTAATGTTTAAAAGCTTTAAGAATAGTAGATATTCAATTTTTTTCTGTGAAAATGAAGAAATATATACAAACTCAGCTTTTTGCAATAGTTAAAAAACACTAACATGTAGCTATAAATTAATTTAGTGTAAATTAACTACTTCAGAGACATGATCAGAGCCATCAACTCTTCTTTAATATTATTAAAAGATCCAGATTTAATACCACAAAATCTCTAGTGATGGTCAGAAGCTTCTTTTTTTAACTATCTCTTTTACCATTACAGTATTTTCACATGCTTTGTACTTCTCTTTAATGTTGGCTACTACAAGATAAGCTCTAAGGTGGTCAACTTTCCCATATAAAGTCCAGTAGCCCTAGTGAACCCAGAGTCATAGGATTCAGCAGGCAGCTCTCCCAGACCCAGCTGACAACCTCATTATCCATCTTTTAAAATGTTTCAGCTGTGGAAGTGATACACTTATGTAACATGTACTGGAGAAAAATAAAACCATTTCTGCTTTTAAAGAGGAATTACCTCCTGCCACAATTTAATTCTCACAATTTCTTCTTTCTCTATAAAGTGTGAACTAGAAAAATATCATGAGTGAAAAACAGTGATGACCAGGAAGGATCAAATAGAAACAAAATGGCAGATGAGAGCAGGGGATAGCGCTACCTTAAAAAAAGAAAAAAAATTACCTGAAAATATTCCAGTTCTTCTCATTTAGCAACAATCCTGACATCACAGCACAGCACAGCATCTTCCACTTTACTTGGAAAATCTCTTCTCATGAAAAGGGGAACTAGAACAATGTGTTAAACAAAAACAACATCGATTTGGTGTTTCTGTGACCAGCAATTGTAGGAACTGGAGCTGGGAATCTGGCAGTCAGTGTGCCACCCACCCATGCCCCAGCACCCAAGATGGCTGCAGGACTTGTGCCCCCACCACCTCACGGTCTCCCTGCACAATAGTTGCTTCTCTGGCATGGCAGATACGGGGGTTTCTTTCCAATGGCCAGACTTCAAGAGGTCACTCCTGAATCAAGGGTTTGTCTGCTGGCTGGCTGCCCCCTCAAAAGAGAGGGACCCACTCATGCACCTCTCAGCTTTGCCCTGGGCCATGTATTTCTAATCCACCTCCTCTCCCCAAACTGGCAAAGCCCTGAGTGCCACGGGGAGAGTCAGAACTAATAATATGACTGAGCCCATTAGATAACTCAATGCTGCTAAAACAGGATGGTCTTCCTCCTCCAGTTTCCTGCATCTTCCCTGCTCTGCGTCCCTCAGGCTCCACCAGCATCTCTGCTATAGCTGCAGAGAAGTAGCTGCTGTGAGGATGAAGATCTTGCAATGGATGGTGTCTGCAGAAGTGTGCTCAACCATGTGCTTTGTGGAAATGTGGCAACGCTGCCATGAAAGACTGAAATCTTCAGCCAGATCTCTGCACAGTTTCTCATACATGGACCTCCTGCAGAGGTATTTAGGCACAGAAGTGCCAATGTAGGCCATGATTTCATGTTACAACTACTGATAATAACTGGAACTGCTCTTCCAAAATCTCAAATACACTGGGAGACAAGAAGGAATGTGCCTTGGCAGGCAGAGTGGGCCTGATTCAACCAACTGCTTATGTGTCACTGAAATCAATGGTGCTATTTAGGGGCTTAATTGCTTGGCTGAATCCGGGCCAAAGTGACAAAAAGCAAGACGGTTAAGCTGCAAGGCTTGGATATATATCTTAAAGCCTGAACACTTAGATCCTTCATCAATATTATGATTCTCCCCAATAATTCACAGTTGTTCAGAAAAGTTTCAAAGGAAACACACGCCCTACTTCTCAGCCCTGACTTCGCAAACATTTTGGTGTACCATCATTCATGCAGATGGTGCCATTTTCTTAACAACAGAAAGACACAAGTGAAGTGCCACAACAGGCTGTTTTTGCAGGACAGAGCTGTATTTAATATCTACAGCATTTAAGCATTCCTACCAAGGTTATACAACTGCTAGAGACATCTGGACCTAATACTGAAATGTTCCTATTGCAATCTGTGTGTGCGTGAATATTCTTGTGCCAAAATATTTATTTAAAACTGTCTTTAAAAGAAAGAACAATAAGTTTAAGGAATTACAATTTTTTTCACTTGTTTCTCTTTCAATAACAAACATACCTCAGACAAATAAATATTAACAATTTCAATACCAGTGTTGAAATAATACTTTTACTCACTGGTTATTCAGAATCCATAAAGAATGGCCACATTTGCCCTAATTAATGACCCATTTTCAGGAAAGGCTTTAATTAACATCTGACATTTAAGCAGCACTACAATGTGGTATGCAATTATCACCTGGCCTACTTTGGTGTGATTCAAATGTTCTTGGAGAAAAGCATGCTTTTTTTTTTTCTGTAAGTTTTATGAAACAGAGTAGCAACAGAGATCTAAGGGGGGGAAGGAAAGAAAGCCACATCTTCAAAGAGATTTAGGGTGGAGTTTTCCAGTACAATTAGCCTGTCCCAGTGGCTGACTGCCCTCTCAAAAGAGGGGAACCCACTCATGCACCTCTCAGCTTTGCCCTAGGCCACGTATTTCTAGCCCACTTCCTCTCCCCAAACTGGCAAAGCCCTGAGTGCCACGGGGAGAGTCAGAACTAATAATATGACTGAGCCCATTAGATAACTCAATGCTGCTAAAACAGGATGGTCTTCCTCCTCCAGTTTCCTCCATCTTCTTTCCCCTGCTTTGTGTCCCTCGGGCTCCACCAGCAGCAAGCCAAGATGGTGCAGTTCCTTAGCCCTGGAATCAAAAGAGAAACTAGTTGTTGTGCTAAAACAGTTTCCTGCCAGTTTGCGAGCTCAGCTTGCTCACCCTTGGTTCTCAGTCCCAGGAAGGAGGAGGAAGAAGTATGGGACCACCATCTCCCAGTGGAAGTGGGCTGGTATTTTGTCTTGTGAAATCAGATCTTATCTTGTATAGGACGGTACACCACACACAAGCATATTTTTGTGCTGTACGTATTTTATATCAGAATCTGTCCTGGGTTGCAGTATATTCTATTACCATCTTCATGAGCTGTGAAACCAGGTGGGGCAGTGCTTCTTTGCCTCCTCCCTCCGGGCTCGGTTCTGTTAATGGGAGCATTTGTGCCTTGCCAAAGGACTCATAGATAACGGACTCCAAACCATCTTCTGTTAATGGGCCCATCGGTGCCTCACCACTCCATTGTGGGATGCTCCGCCTGGGAGGGGGCACTGAACATTTCCCACCTGGATATAATCAGAGGTTTTTCAGGCACAAGGGAGCTTTTCTCCGCTGGACTTCCAGAGGACGAGAGGCTGCATCGCTCGACCTTCAGGCGAGGACCGGACCCTTTTCCACGGGACCACTGTTTCTCACCGGGGCTGTTGCACCCACCCTGCTCACCGGGAGCCACCAGCGCTGCTGCCGGCTGTGACCAGCGCTGCTCCAGGAGGGGAAGCTGCCGGCTGTGACCAGCGCTGCTCCAGGAGGAGAAGCTGCCGGCTGTGACCAGCGCTGCTCCGAGAGGAGAAGCTGCCTAACAGTCGAGAAGGCTGCACTGGGTAACTGTGCTGTTTTGTAATAACTGCCATAGTCATTGCTGTTTATTGTTTGTTTTGTTTTATATATATATAAATTAGTAAAGAACTGTTATTCCTATTTCTCATATCCTTGCCTGAAAGCCCCTTAATTTCAAAGTTATAATAATCCGGAGGGAAGGGGGTTGCATTTCCCATTTCAAAGAGGGTTTCTGCCTCACTTAAACAGACACCTGTCTTTCAAACCAAGACAGAAGATTAGTGTCTAATTAAATGACAGTGTTGGTGAAGGGAAAGGTGAGAGCACGTTGCAGGGACTTGATGGCCCTTTTGGCTGGACGGAGGCCACTCTTCCCATGGTGAGCTGTAACCAGACAGATGACTTTGCAGAGCAAGAACGCACTTTACTCTACCTGTTCAAGTTGCTCGATATGGCACAGAAACATGGAACGGTTTAGACTGGAAAAGAGCTTCAAGACCATAGAGTCACACACTAACTTAAGTAGCTATTAGTGTTTACATTCATCAGTATTTGCTGGGTCACTGGGAGTGTGAGCAAGCACCAAGCTGTGGCCATGCTGAACCTCTCTCCCGCTCTCTGGCCTGATGAATATTTCATTATGCTATATCAAGAGAAACAGCTTTTGGCACGTGGGCCAGGGCTCCTTTCCCTCAGTTTCCCAAGAATACACCACAGTCTCCTGATCAGAGCACCTTCCCCAGGGAAAGGAGCTGGTTTGCTTTGGCAGGAGAGGGCATGGGTGGCACTCCTCATGCTGTGCTACAGAGGCAGGTGTTTCTTTACCTCATCTTCCAGCCATGCCTCGCTGGAGCTTGGAGTCACCTCCGCAGGAGGAGATCTTTAAACAACATGGACAGAGAACATAAAATCAACACATTGTGATAGCATGGGTATGGAGCTACCTGGGAAGACCTGAGCCCTTTGCAGACACATCCAGTGACCAAATATTGTGTGAGAAATACCCTGGTCTCGCACACTGGCAGCTCTGGTGCATGAAGTGGAGGATGGGCTGACATACAAGTACTGATAAGGTTGCATTTCTGAGGAACTCACGGTGACTGTCCTGTCTCCAGCCAGCCCCTGACTAACAAAATCAAACTAAATGCAACTTGGCATGCGGGGCTGCATTTAGAAAGCTGCGGCAGCTCTGGGGTATTTCAGATATCTGCAGGGAGGAAAGGAGAGACAGCTGGGGTGGTAGTCTTGTAAGCTAACCTGATATAAATTGTCTCTTCCCATGAATCACAGCTGTCAGGCACCAATGGGATTTTGGAGCCTCTAAGGTTAGGCTGTAGGGAGAAACAGAATATCATGATTTTGGATCCAGAAATCTAAATTTTAGAAAGATTTCAGAAACTTAGGAATAGAATGCATGGGTCCACATTTTTCTGTGGGTCTAGTCTTTGGAGTATAAGTTACACCATCCTTTAGCCTGCCACACTTCCACACAGAGCTGATGATGCTTGCCTCCTAAAAATTACAGTCAAGGGACCCTTTATGAACTGACTGTGGGGTTATGTGTTGGTTAGTATCCAATAATTCCTGAGATCTAAGCCCAGATCTGTCATCTATTTGTTCCATTGCTCTGAAAGGAGTTTGTAAAAATAGCACCCAGGAGCTCTGTATCTATTGGAATTCAATATTTCAGTCTGGCAGCCTTGAATCTGAGAGTGAAGCATTGCTCTTTTAGCCAGAACATTGTTGCCAGCTTCTGAGTTGGTGACAGGGAATGGGCACATTCTATATAATCCAGGTGGTGACCTGACTCTCCTAGGTCAGTACTGCTTCAGCAATACAAGGAGAGGTATTGAAAACAGTGGAATTATTTGCAAGAATAACAATAAGCAACTATGCAGGATTGGAATTTTCTTCCTCTTCTTTCTTTTTTCTCTCTTTTTGTACAGTCAAACATGCAGGGAGTAGTAACCATTCTGTGGAAAGTTACAGCTTGTCTGGCCCTTAGGGTCCGTTTTCGAAGATGATCCCATTCACCTAGCTGCTCATTTTCCTAAAGCCTTCATTCTTCACTCTGAGTGCATCCTAGTCTTATTATCATGTCCTGTATGACACAAGGCAATAAAACCAAAAATGAGGCAAACTGGTTTTTGGATCTGCCGGTCCGGCTTGTGGTACTTCCACCAAGCGCTGCTAGGTGGCAATATGTTACCTGGAAAACCACGAGCTTCCAGCCCCCGTCGCCCTCCTCTGCTTCCGACCGAGCTGGGACGTGCCTGGGCATCGCTCCGCTCTGAAAGAGGACAAGGCCGTGCACCAGGACCTGGTGAGAGCTGCTTCACTCACAAAGATCTTTACTGAGGTTTTCCAGACGCAAATGCAGGGCTGAATCCTGCTGGAAAAAATTCTTTGTGTACCCAAGAGGAAAAATAAGAGGCAAGCCTGCCTGTTGCAGTATTTCTGCTTACACTGGGAGTGTTGTAATAAGGAAATATATCCTTCTATTGCATAAAGATAGCACTGCCTGGGACTAGAATATTTCATATTCTCGATTCTCTGAACAATACAAAGTTGAAAGTATCTGTTCAGCTTGCAAAGCTTTTGTTTTTCCAAATATATGATTAATTGAAATCCTTTACATATTCAGTCATAATTTTTAATGAACTAAGCCAACTTTGGAACATTTGTATTGACAGTTGGGTTGTAAAA
This sequence comes from Oreocharis arfaki, assembly GCA_013398015.1. Taxonomy (NCBI): domain Eukaryota; kingdom Metazoa; phylum Chordata; class Aves; order Passeriformes; family Paramythiidae; genus Oreocharis; species Oreocharis arfaki. The sequence goes on along the minus strand of VZRR01002371.1, from coordinate 510,317 downwards.
CAGCTTCAATAAAGGTGGAGAAGATGTATTTCCAAATACATTTGTCAGCCATACTACAAATACTTAAAACTGAGTCATCTTATGTATGTGTATCAACAAGGACACAAAAAGAAAGACTGGCTTATATTTGCATATTGCTTTGGATATGCAAAGCATTAAGTGATCTTCATTGAAACCAATTATTTCCCTTGATCTGGCTGCTGGCATTTGTTCTTCCAAGGAAGGCAACCGAGGGCAGGGCTGTGTGTGACAGTGCCGTATTATGCCAGCCTCAAGTTTACACAATTACAGTTTGATGCAAGGGTAGTTTGCGGCTGGCTCAGCACTTCGGCCCAGTTGCCAGAGCGGGGTACAGGTGAGCGGCACCCGGAGCCAGGGAGGCACAGCGGCCAGGAACGGAACGGCTGGAAAGAGCTTCCACTTAGGCTGACAGGTAAAATAGATGGATGTGAAAATGGGGAGCCCAAGTCTCTCCTTTGTGGCCACGTGGACAGGAGCTGACATCTCTCCTGCCTGCTGCGCTACACAAGGCAGAGCAAGTGGGGGCCCGCCGCTGCAGGCTGAATGCTCCTGGCAGCGATTCGGATGCTAACCTGAGCCACCTGAGCCGAGACTTTGTCCTGAGACAGCGGAGAAACAAGGATCTTTAATTTACACTGACTTGGATAGAAACACAGGGCTTGGTTTTTAGAGATGACGGCCA
>VZRR01002371.1:370224-509571 GCA_013398015.1 Oreocharis arfaki | reverse complement strand
TCGTCTGCGGCAAACGACGCCAGTTTAGGCATAGCTCTCGGTGCTTGGGGTCACCCTTCTATGGATGTGGTATGAAGACCTTTCCTGCCAGCCCCAAGTCAGCCCCCAGCTCCCGGGGGCTCAATAAGCTTTTAATACCTTTTGCTCGGCCCAGGGCTGCCGCGACACCGCTGCGCCCAGGGCGCGGGCAGGCGGCTGCAGGCCCGGCCCGGCGGCCGCGGCAGCAGTTCNACGAGGGGCCTCTGCGGGGGAACGGGGCTGCCGAGGCGGCGCGGGGCCCCGGGCGGGGTCCGGGGGCGGGGCGAGCGCGGGGCGGCCTGTTCCCCGCGAGGCCTCGGGGTGCCCGGGGCAGAGGCGAGCTGGCTTAGTCGGTGCTGGAGAGGTCGGCGGTGCTTCTGCTTAGCCCGGATATCTCGGTTCTCGCTTTGGGTACAGCCGGTCACCGCCCACTTCGGCCCTGCTCGGCAGCGAGCCATGCCTCGACGGTCGATCTAACATAAGTAATTTTGTTTTTTAAAAAAACAAACAAACAAAAAAACCCCCAAAACCCCCAAAACTGTTAGAAAGGCTTCGCTAGGTCAGACCAAGTGCAACAGCGCACTGGTCGGGATTTTGGCATCGCACAAGGTCAGCAGCAAGAAATGTCTGCTGGGGATGGGGAAGTAGCTTCCACCCCTCGGCCCCTTGAGTCTTCCCGTTCTTCCCAGGGTGATACCGTGCAGGGAGGTTGCCATTTCTTCCGCGGTGGTGGTAAAGAGAGCAGTAATAAAGAACGGTGTATTAAGTGGAATTCAGAACACTTCTTGGCTACAAAACGTACACGTTTCAAGGCACTCATTGGGAAGGTATCAATATTTGCGGTTACAGCTAGAATTGAATTCATGCTTTTACGGTTTAGGATTTGGTGACTAAAAGGCAAATGGTGGGTTGGTTGTGGTTGCTTCCGTTCCTGTGAAGTTGTGCATCTGCTCATCTCAGAGGTCTCTAAAACACACCTAGTGGGCAGTGCACTTAAAAGAGTTTTCTGTCACTGATTATAAAAGGTCCTTTGATGACAGGTGTGAAGAGAACCTCTTCAGATCAAAGCATTGAAAAATAAAGGGTCTGAGCGCAATAACATATTCTTGCCCTCTGCTGTGAAACTCAAAATCTTTACTCACCATGGGACCAAAATCAAATGTTTTTGGCTAGTGTCATCTGTATTTATGGAAAAGCTTCCTCTGTCAGCCGTTTTGCGTCCTTGAATGCATTATTTTTCTGTGTACTTCAGTATGTTTCTTTGTGATTTGTTTACTATTCTTCAAAATAATTAAAATGTGATTAAAAGAGAATGTAATTGTTTAGGGATAGAGAGACAATTCCCATCTAAACTCTAGCCTGCAGGGATCATTAAAAAATACAAAACTAAACAAAGAACAAATAATTTTGAAAGCCACAGCTTGCTATCCCCAGAACTGGGCTGCTGAGAAACAATGAAAATAACAAGAAAAAACAAATGCTGAAAGCAGAAATGAGGTGTAAATGGTCAACCAGCTTAAAACTGAAACCACAGACAAGAGGGTTTTTTTCTTACAGCGTTAAAAGATTTTCCTTTCCCTTAGTTTATTTTTATTTCCCATGTACATTATTTGGTGCATCTCAGTTAATTTGGACATGTTCTCACTTCTTGTTTTCTCAGCTTCTGGATGGATAAACATTGTTTCTAATGCTGACTTCTAGAAACTAGGAGGCTTAAATCTTTTTTTCTCTTTACAGTAATACAGATGCTAAAAATTGTCCTTTGTAATACCAGCTACTTTTAAAGCCTGTTTTTAAAGGAGTCATAAGGCTTTTAAAGTAACTTCTTGCTGAGCTGGAGGGAGTGTTGATCCCATCTCATTTGTCTGCAGCGCAGGTACCGGAGACAATTTACGAAAAGTTTGAATGGGGCTCAGCAAGTTTGATGGCCATGACATTTTGAGAAAGACGTGAGGGATCAGTCCCCTAGCTGGGGAGGCAGAATTTCCTCAGCTTCTCGGCTTTGTTTACTTTCTGTATTAGTAAATCATATTTTGTCAGTAGGTTTTCTGCTGCTGATTGCTTAGCATGCCTAAGATCTGCTCACTGCTTGCTTTCAACAGAGGGAAAGCCAGCTGGAGAGGCGACTGCCCTCAGTTGCATCTTCTGGTAATTATTAGAGTGGGAGAACCTGTTGGACAAGGTGTTTAAGTTAGCTTAACCCACACACCGTGGAAGGAAAGTAGAGAGATGGATAAGTGGGTGAGGTAGATGGAGGGCTCTGTAACCTTCAGGTGAGGGGTGGTGACAAGCAACTGGCAACAGAGGAATCCTGCATGTGAGTCCTCCCTACTACACCTTTCTTGTGTCTGAAGGTGGGGTCTAGTGACTGCTCTTCACTGTGAGACCAAGCTGGCCTCCTTTTGGTTTTGTTATGTCTTCTTTTTGTCCAACACTAGAATTTATTTTTTTTCCCCCCATAATCACCATCAGCCCACTGTGCCTGGGTACAGTCAGTTGTTATTTTCACTTATTTTCAACCTACTTTTTTTCCCTTTTTTTAAGGAAATGGACTATTTACATGGACATTTACAAATGGACTATTTTCATGCTTTGTTTCTCCACCACTGTGCTTTTTCATCTACTTTCATGCTATAGGGTCAGTTGTGCCAGCCCTCAGTAGTGGGCCACCACTTGCTTTCCATTCATTGGCTGCTGCAGGAACATCTGCCAGTCTTGGTCACTGCTCCCTAGTACAGATTAATGCCTTCTAAAGTGACTGGTGAGACACCCACACAGGATTGACTTGTGTATCATCTCATCATCATCCTCAGTTCACGTCTTCTAACCCTGCTTCCCTGTCTCTGCACTTCTGTGCTTGTCGCTGAAATTGCAACTGCCAAAGGTCTTCATCAAGTCAGGTTCTCTTGTTCTTCTTGACCAAGTGCCCTTGATGCTTTTGGCAGTGTCACAAAAGTGCCTTTCTAATTGTTTTTTTAAATGCCATTTAAATATTTTCTCCTCCCTTAGATTTCTTCTGTGGATTTTTTCTGTTGAATCCCTTTATTCTGTTATGCTTAATCTCAGTATACCTTCATCCAAACTCAGGAATTCAGCTGATGGGGTTTTTTTCCAGTATCTACATCTGCACATCACACCTGTCACATCCTGCCCCAGATGAAAGGTCATGCTTATTTCCCTGATGTATTGAAAACACATCTCTGCATCTTTTTTCCCTATTTTCTTTTTCCGTGACTTGTGTCAAAAATTCAGGCACCATCTTTGAACTGGAATTTTCCCTGCTCGTGTATTTTGACTTGCTGATTTAACTTGCTGTGTAGTGCAGTGCTTCTTGTTTGAGCATGCAGCTCCCAAGATTCAGTTGTCTGGTTTGTCTCAGTTCTTCTAGCCATCTAGAAAGTTGCTGTCTACATCCATTACCCCTTGCTTTGGCTAGGTATCTTTATGTTCAGTGGCAATTGCACCTGGCAGCATTGCTGGAGGTTGCTGTTTGATGCATCATCTGTTATGAGAAAAATTTGGGTTGCAATAGAGTGGTGGTAAATGGTAAGGGCAAATATCCTTGTTCAAGACTTAGTAATTTCCCAAAGAATCTGCTCAGTTAGGAAGTACTGATGTTGGTGTTATCCCTATTATTACTGTTTTATTAACATTATGAGGTCTGAATTTTAACTAGGCAGTTACCAGAGGCTGTTGGGAGGCCTCTGATACATCTGCATGCACAAAGATACATCGACTGTGAGTGTCTGCATGTAGATACACGTACTGCTCTTGCATAATGTGTGCCATTCCTTTGTACTGAAGTGCTGGCATTCAATGTGTTCACATTAACCCACAGTCTGCTACCCCACAGGCAAGGGTGTTACAAAATCACTTGAGTGCCACATGGGATTTAAACTGTTGTTTTATGTAAGAGTACAATAACTGTGGAATGAACAGCTATGTCCATACTGTTGGCTTCTCTCTTAGTTGTCACAGTGATACATAAAGCTATAGCACTTAAAACATTTGAAAGATGCTAATTGACCACTGTTATTCCTATACTGTCAGGTTTGGGGTTGTTTTTTTTTCTGTAGGAACTGTGCATAAACTGTCTTTGCTACAGATGTTAATGGGTAAAGCATGTTGCCTTTTTAAAATTAGGCTAAGACTCCATTTCTGTAAGTATGTATAAATAGATGTGATTATGTTAAACTGAAAATCTGAACATTTTAGTTTTAATAAATACCTCTTGGCTGATCGTACAACATTGTAAGTGTTACTGCAACATCTCTCTCTCACTGATTTCATGCAAAATACAAAAATAATCAATCTCAGTCATGCAATGGATTGTGGGTACTCTGTACTGATTGAAATTTTGTATGGTGTTTGTCAGATATCATCAGAAATCCCTTTAGACTGGGAGAGCTCTGGCTTAAATATCATGCTTTTCCCGAGTGGTTCGCTCAGTCTGGTTGAGCTGTTAAAATAATCTTTTTTTTATTTTAAAAAAAGTGCTGGGCACTGACCAGTACTGTAGGAGATGGTTGTAAAGGAAATAATTCAAAGATTATACCTTGCATGAGTCATTAATCATGAGTCATGATCAGCAGGCAGTGGTGTCCAATTTGTTTTCTAATCCCGCACTTGCTGCTGTTCTTTATTACCATAGTGATAATATTAAAGAGCTGTTAATGCATATAACCACGCAGTTGAAAATGACAGACTCCTTTTTCATTGGAATAAAATTTCCATATTTTAAGTCTGTTTTGCTCAGTATATTTTTTGTCATGAGAAATTCAGTAGTGTATAAAAGTCATGAAAAAAGTTTAAGACAGCAAGGGGTTAAGTTAGCAGAACAGTGGTTTTTTCCCCCTCTTTGCTTCCAAGCCAGGCATTGGGGCTTCCTAGAGAATTCCAGCTCGTCTGTTTTCTTATGAGAATTGGGGACACTTTGTATTCATTAAAAATTGGGAGCTGATTGTTCAAGGTACACTTTGTAAGGAAAGCCTGCACTGTCCATTTATTTAATATTTGTTCTCTCCTGAGCAAAAACTAGTAGTTGGATGGAAAGTTTTACTGCATTAATATATGCTGAGGAATGACTGCTGAGGTTTTAGAGAAAAGAGAAGGCTGTCTCTCTTTAGAGAGCCTGACTATAAAAAGAATCAATTAGTGGAGAAATGAGCTTTAGAAACCCATTTTCACTCTTTAAATAAAAAACTAAAAGATCTGAAAGGTGGTGGCTGAAGTGTTGCAGACTATTAGAATGTGCATAGATGGAGAGTGTTTGGGTGCAGCAGCAGTCAGGGAATGTTTTTTGTAAAGTAATGAATTTTGTATTCCATTAGATTTTAAACTAGATTAAATTTTGTAATTAGTTTTATTAGTTTACACTTTGGAAAAGTTCATCGTGGCAGATTAAAGCCTTGTTTGTCAACAGATATTAAAAAAATCATCCCTTTACATTTTCTTGTGTAGATAGTTTTATAATGCATAGATTTGTGTAGGCCTTAGTAGTTTCTTTGTGTCGAGCTTGTGAGATCCTGTTGTGTTGGTGGGTGCAAATTGGCAGGACAGGTAGGAATCTACTGGCATAGATGGCTCTTCACAGTTTCCTGGTATTGCTGCATATTCCTTCACATATTCCACACATTAGTGTGGTTGCTCTGCAAACTCCTCCTCCCTTTGAATGAGGGCTATACCTGCACCAACAGAAGCATTTTCAAGTTTAGTGTAGCCAGTAGGAGTACAGCCAGTGACAAGGTAAGCGTTCACCTGACAGGGCTGCTCACTTTTTTCAGTAGGAGCTAATTGTATGTGGTTTTTAATGTGCATTTACTTGATTACGTGTATATAATAAATGTGTCCAAAAATGTTGAGTCTGTAAGCTCTAAGATGCTCTGAAGAGAGCATACAGTATACCAAATTCTGTCTCTGTGAATGTGTTTGTGTTCTGAGTTCACATTAGAAAAACTTTCCAACAGCTGCTTGCCAATTTTGAAGGTATCTTGTTTCTGCCAAATATGATTCCGAAACAAAGAAGGTCTTTTCGCAGTTATCAAAAAAATGAGCATCTACCATATCTTCTGAATGGCCAAACCCATTAAAAAGGAGGCTGGGGCAAAGGCAGGGCTACTCTATCAAATTGCAAAATAACAAGCTTTTTTCCCATGTCCTGTGGGGGTTCTTTTGATTCCCACTCTGACTGGTTTCTGAGATGACTTTATTTTCAGATCAGCTTTCCCAGTTCAGGCTTTACTCAGTTTCTTTCAAGTCACTTGTAAACCACTTTCTCCAGTAGACCCTTTCCAAAGTAAATAAAGGCAGAGATGCAGATGAAGAGTAATGTATGATAATTACTTTTGTGTTATTTCCTGATCTACAGTCATACACTGTAGAGTGGAAATAGCAGAGGAAAAAGCCATGGCTATACTTGTACACTGAAATAGTTTACAAGTATTATTACCTGTATAGAAGGCGAGTATGGTGCTCAATGCGTAATACTGTTGCACGCTTCTCATCCTTTGAAGCACTGCACAGATTCTGTGCCCAAATGAGATCAGCTCAAAGTGCTACTGGGATGACTGGGAAAAGCACATAGCAATCAGGGGCTAGGCAGACTAATTAGTTCTGAGATGGAGTGTGACAACTGTGTTAATGGAATTAGGTGACGGGGAAGAGACTTCGACAGAAGAATGATCTTCAGTTCTTAATTTTTATGTTCCTTAAGTATTTCTCTCGGGGAGGTGTTGCTCTAATAGTTGCTTACAGAAAAGCAGGACATCCAGATATGGAAAGCTGTGGGGTTTGATAGGGTTTTCCCTCCGTTATAGGTGTGGTGTTTGGGGTCTTGGTATTTTTTTAGAGGGAAGGATGAGGGAGGGTTTGGAAGGTTAATACAGTGTAAATTATGTATTCTAGTGGAATACATAAGATTCTTACTAAAGTTCTTGAGCCTCTTTTATGTTCTGCACACAAATATTTTTCTGGTAAATTTTACAAGGAAATATTTTAAAAGGTACTAATATTTGGCTTAACTACTAAAATCACTCCATAAAACTTCTGTTAATTTTGGGGGGGTAGATTCAAACTGAGATTTTTGCAAGTATCGTTTGCAGTGACTTCTGTCAATGGTTATGATTGTATCACCTTTATATTAGTTTCTGCTGTCATACTTCACTCATTCTCAAAGGACTGAAGTGGATTACAAAGGAAATTTCCTGATTTTTTTTCCCCTCACCTCATATATTTCCAGAAATGGCCCTTCCTCTGTGGAAGAACTTACTTCAGACCACGAAGAAAAGGATACTACAACAGAGAAGGTTGTCACTGTATAATAGTGCTCATGGCTATGAGGAAGAATTGATAAAGAAGAAACTTCAACAGTTTTCTGGTGGATCCATCAACCTTTCCAAAGAAGACAATGGCATTGGAATACTTACTTTGAATAACCCAAAGCTAATGAATGCCTTTACAGGTATTAATTAGTTGATGGGATTGCTGGTTGGTTTTGGTTTTTTTCTTGTTCAGTTAATGATTTTGACACTTTGCCTAAAGAAAGTGAAGCACTCTGCCTTACCATGCCTTAGTTAAAAGAATAACTGTGTAGGTTTGATTCAGATGTGCAGCAAATGCCCGCTGTTGTGTGTAGTAACTTTGCTATAAATGTAGTGAGAATCCATGAAATTCTCAATGACACAGGGACTGTCTTGCAGCATGTGCTTCTCCCAGTGTTGTCTCAGTGTTAGCACAGTTCTGCCACTGTGCTCTTTCTTGCATCTCCTCTCATTTTGTCATCACTGCTCTGGAAATATGGAAGGCATTTTTGTGAGGATGGCAAGATGCCACCTCTCTTTTGTAGGTGATGTCGAAAGAAAGACTGAGTTTACTTCTTGGTTCTTTAGGTAAAGCCTTCCCTGTACCTTAAATTTCTGTAGTTTGGTCTTTTCCACTCACCCAAACAGTGGCTTCCATTTCTTCTTCATTTGCCTTATGTCTTAAATATCAGTGACTGGTTAATTAAAGATCAGATGAGCTGGGTATTCTCAGCTGTTGCAGGTCAGTGATCTATTTAATGTGCTTTTACACTGGAGACTACTTAGCTATCAAAACCAAGTGCCCTATTTTATTAATCTTGTATTATGAGAGGTTTTTGTTCTCCAAGTTGAGTATATTTGCTCTCTCTTCTTACTTGTCTAGATTATTCCAGTTTATGTCACTCTCTTCTGATGTGAGTGGCACAGGTTCAGGGTGTGCATCTGCCTGACCTGGAGCTGTGCATCCGCCTTTACTGTAAGAATGTCTTTATCTGTTAATATTTTGAAGTGGATACATTTGTGTCGTCTTGCTGATTTCTTTGTTGCTGTTCTGTCTTCCTTCCCAGTTCTCACTGTTCCTTTGCTGTGAGCAAACATTTTGCAACACACTAGCAAAGTGTGCCTTTTACGTGAAGAATGTCAATCTACTCTTTCCGCTAGTGATTGTTAGCTGAAAGGAACGTAAGAGAGCAGCAGAACTGGTGGTAAAACACCTAGATGTGTCTGCATTCTCTTTTGTTTCCCTTAAAAAACTCATGTATAAAATCATAACCTAACTTAAGAAGTTGTAGCTAAAAGATGTTAGCATAGAGATTGTCCTTCTGCATGCCTCCCTGTCAGCATATGTGCCGTAATACAATCATGATTACATTGTTGCTTCTCCTTTTTCTACAGATCAGTTTCTGTTTTTGACTCAAAGCAGAACCGTGCAATGTACACCTTGTAGACTGTGTACTCTTAGCTTATTTGTTGTGGGAACTGAAAGGGGAACGAGAAATGAGATGTAACAGCAAAAGGAGAGAGCAGACTGGGTTTTTCTGCTCTATGGAGATCAGGAGTAATAAAAGTCAAATTGCTTAAACCAGACTTTCATAGAAACTTGCAAGTATGTTCTCTGTTTTCTATGTGCTTGGCAGGAGGGGCTCAGAAGTGATTGGTGGCAGTGCTGAGCAGGTGCAGCTGCCATTTAGGCAACTGATAGCTGTTCTTTGCCTATACAATGTTCTATATAATGTTAATGTGCTAAAATCATATCACACATCTTGAGTTGAGCACCCAAAATTAGCAGACATTTTCTCTCTGGCTCAGTTAGTTGTCTGTAAAACAATCTCTTCTCTCCTTACAGGACTGCTGTGAAAATAAGCTATTAGTGTATGTGAATTAGATGCTGTAGTAGCAAAGAGGAGCTACAAAAACCACGGAGGAAATTAATAGCTCTGTCTTTGTTGTGGAACCTCATTAGCATATAACAAATGAGCCATGGGATCAGTCAGTTCTGTTTTACAGCAGTGTGTAGAGCCCCGTGGAGAGCTGTACTCCATTTTGCTAGGCAATAGCCACAAAAAATTGCTCTGGAAAATCTTACTGTCAGTTCAAGAGATACTGCTTCTTTGTGCTGTTGACGTCTGCTAGAGACTTTTGTTTTTATGGGAGAGACAGTAAAAGCAAAATCAGTCTGGCCCCTTTGCTGCTCCAGTGAATGGTATGGCATCTTAATTTATACTGATCTTAATTTCATTTTTAACATTACTGTCTGTAAAATGCAGTTGCTGAGAAACTACCAGGAACTGAATTCTTTGCCTTCAGTTATGTATCAAATAATGCTCTTCAAGGAGCAGGATGGGATGTGCTACCCCTGAACTGCTTCAGCAGAACCTGGGTGACTTCATCAGCCAGAGCCTGTAGATACAGCCACCTCCCCATCAAATTCTGTTGATTCTGTCTCAGAGCTTTTGAATAGTGGCAGATGTGAATTTATGTATCCGTGCATGCTCCCTCTAGAAAGCTGCAAAATATCATTAAACTGTTGAGGGGAGTTCTATTTTGCAGGCATTTACTTTACACAGCAGTTTTTTATCTCAAAGGAATAATGTTTATTCTAAGCTTGAGCAACTCATGAAATCAAAAACAGAACAAAATTGTTGGCAAATTGCTAATGGGCAATATGGAGATTGTTATGCCTTTTCTTCTACTCCTGATTGGAATCTGATAGCCACCTGTTTGAAATGGTCTCTTTGGAAACAAATGCTAATAATGTCAGTTTAAGCCTGGTAGAGCCATCTTCAGCAGCCCAACCTCTCACTGAACTAAACTTGAATATAATTTAAAAGAGAAGAAAGCCAGCCTGTAGGAATTAGAAAATAATGATGATAATTTTTTTTTCCTAGAATTTACTTGAAAGCATTTATTCTCAGGCTATAACTAAGATGCAAACAAATTATTATTCCAAGTAGATTTAATTCAGAAGAGAATATGAATTTACTGGTGTCAAATACTGAAGGACCAAGACTGTCAGAATGAGGATTTGCTTTAGTGTTGTGCCCTCATCATTATATCAAACATCAGGAACTGTATCTGTTGATAAAATAATAGTTCAGTGTTGTCAGGAAGGGAAAAGATCTTTTTGCAGGAGGATAGGACAGGCTCTGGCCAGTGTCTCTTGTCCCCTGCTATTGCATATAACGGGCTCTTTAGGATCCTGCATTTTTTCAGTTAACTGAGTTTTTGACTTGGAATACTCTGTGGACTGACTCTTCAATACCTCACTACTTTGCCTATTAAAAGAACCACAGAGTGATTGTGCTGTATTTGACTCTAGCAAAGCTTGGATGCCAGCCTAAATACCTTTCTGTTAAGAAGACTTATGGCAAATATGCAATAAATGAAATCCGCAGGGTTAATGCACACCTGTTTGAACAGCAGCACTTGCAGAAAAGCTGTTGAGTGTGCCGTCAGGCTGGAAAAGCATTTCAAGTGAAGACCCACAAAAGTCTCATCCAGGCCTAGTTCTGCTCAGTATTTTCATTCCTGGTTTAGATGATGAAATAGAAGGCGAACTGCTGAAATTATGAGATGACCCCATATTAGGAGAGCTTGCAAGAGTATTTTTTGCAGTAGAGGAGAGGCATTCAAAGTGATCTTGATTAGCTGCTACAAAGAGCTCAAGATCAACAAGGTGAGATTCAGTGAAAGCAAATGTAATGTGCCACATACAAAAAGCATGACCAAATTATAAATACAGAAGGGAAAGTAACTGGCAAAACTGCTGGGATTTTTTAGAGGATCGTAGTGTGGACTTGACAGTGGGTAAAAAAAACCCCAACCCAATGTTAGTCTGGTATATAATATGTAATGTCCTCTTAATTACTGGCCTCCTCAGAAACACTGTCAAAGTGTGCTATTTCAGTGGTTGAGACCAAGCCTAAGGGGGAAATGCTTGACTGAGTGTTCACTCTTGATGTGGTACTGGGAAGCTTACTTCATAACGAACTGTAAGAAAAGAAAAAAAAAACGTAAAGAAAACATAAATCTCCCATGGACTGGCTGCTAATGGTAAATTTCAGAAGAGGATGAGTCCTGTGCGTTCAGGTGTAGAGTTAAAAAAACAACACTGTTGGCAGAGGAGAGCCCTTGAGAATATTAATCTAAAGCACATTCCTATCTGAAGAATGTAGGCCTGTCCGTCTAAATTCTTGTCATAGAAGGGTAAAGCTGAGAGTGTCATCAGCCGGTATGTACCCTGCTTTCTGAAATTAGGTTCTGTAAGTGTTTTCTCTTAAGTATGTAACTGGACAGAGTCATAGGCATTCAAAGAGGAAGATCTTTAAATTAAATTAAATTAAATTACATTTTCGTCTTTTCCACTCACCCAAACTGGCTTCCATTTCTTCTTCATTTGTGTTATGTCTTAAATATCCAGCTCTTCATTGCTGTAGAAGATGCTGCTGTCTAGGATGAGCTTTAGAAACAGGAGTTTGTAGAGTTCCATGTCCAGAAGGGTACTTAAGCAAATATGATGTTTATGATGAATTTGATGTTTGAACAAGAAATAAAAAGCTAGTATTGTATGATGAAATACTTTGTAAAGAGAGTCTTTTTAGAAAGGAATCTTTCTAAAGATTACAGCTGTTAACGTTGACTGGTTGTGCCTTGAGCCTGCCTTGGACATGATTCTTTTCTATTATCTGCCAATTGTTTGGACAGGGAGAAATGTCAGTAACTTCAAATGACTAGTTGGACAGATCTGGATGGATACATATAAATTCATGTGTCCTGAATATATGCATTTACAAGCAGAAATAAATCAGGTAGATGTTTTTTGTCTGTGTTCACCCAAACTGTTTTGGGAGTTTCTGAGTGTAACACACATATCCTTCATACAGAATATCCTTCAGAATTTTGGGAAGTGCATCCTTGAAGAACAAATGTATGTCAGTGGTTGTGTGCAGGATTTAAAATGATACTTTCCTTTGTGATTTTAAACCCATCACTTATTAACTCTAACTTGATTTTGCTGGTGGAAAATGTAACAAAAACATGATGGTGATAATAATTTCCTGTTAAAAATTTTGCTTCTATCCTCCTGTGGCAGGTACTATGATGGTAGAACTCCAGGAGAGGGTAACTGAACTGGAAAACTGGGAGGATGGTAAAGGCCTTATCATCCATGGTGCAGGAAACACCTTTTGCTCAGGATCTGATTTGAATGCTGTCAAAGAAATATCCAACTCCCAGGCAAGTGTTAATATAGATGAAGGTTTTGGAGAAAAATTAGTTTTCTAGAATCTAGAGATTCTTTTTAGACAGAGGTGTTGCACTACATTTCTGCTGCAATTTTACATGCAAGTCACAGAATGGAACTTTAATGGTCAAAAAAAATGCTGTCAGCCCCTTTAAGCCATGATTTAACTGTTATTGTAAGTGATTAATATAAATTCCTACACTGTATGTTCTTTTTAGCCTTTTCTTTTAAAAATGTCATTTCAGTTTCTCACAGCAGCATGGCGAATTTGCACGTCAAATAAGCTGTGCTTCTGTAGTTTGACCTTTAGAAGCAGATAAAAGTAATAATTTCTCATATTCTAAAGTTAAAAAAAAAATTAAGTAGCATGGCTGCTATTACAGAAAGGTTTCTGTTTTATCAAAACTGTGCTTGGACCTGTATGAAATGGAAGAACAGATGCAATTCTTGTGCAATTCTTGAGTCAGGTGAGTCTTGTGTGTAACTATGAAGTTGAAGAGGTTAGGGTTTGATAGCAACTTTTTGCTCGTGCTACCCATTTTGACAACTTTCACATGTGCTACAGTTCTTTCTGTGCATTAATATGTGGGCTTGGCAATGTGTGAAATAGGACTTTGTCAGCTGCCAGGGAAGAGGGTCTTCCTGTGCTGCTCTTACACCTGGTTTGCAGTTGCAGTGACATCCTGGTGCTTTTTTGTGGCCACTGCAAGTTTCAGGATTTAACCACACAAATTAAACATTTAATTGGCCCTTCCAGTGTGAACATCAATACAAAAAGTGGTTGATCTGATATTTGTCTTTATTGATGATTTTTTTTGTTGTTGTTGATGATACTAAATATCATAAACCCCACAATGTCTTAGATTTTATTTCTGGCCTGGTAAAATAAATAGAACAATTCAGTTTTCAAAGGGTATAGGACGCTTTGTTTCCATCCTGTAACACCATGAGAGAGACGCTTTTCTTAACACAGAAATGTCATGCTTTCTAGATATAAATGGATTTGGGGGAAGTTTTCATTTGGGTATTTCATAAGCACCGGTAATTTTAAAAATTGAGATGTATATGTGATTTTTTTATAAATTGATTTTTAAAAAAATTTTAATCTGCAATTCTCAATTTCTTTGGGCAGTATACCAACAGAAAAGGAGCTGAAGCCAAGCAAGGCCAGTTCCTTTCTTATCTGCAGTCTAGGCTTTCCTTCAGAGTTCTGCATTCAGTAAATCTCAGTGATTCTGCTTCCATACATTTAGTATTCTCTCTGTATGCTTATACAAATTACTTGGAGCCACTGCAGTGGCAGAGAGGGCTCTTGCAAGGATTAGGTTCGATAACAGATATACTGGGCAGAATGAAATGTATATGTATTGGTTATAACTTTGTTGAGAATTCTCTGCACAGAATCTAGATCTCATGCTAGTATTGAAATGAAAGCCTAAGAGTCACCAGAAATGCTCCAAGAATAGTTAAACATAGTTGCTTTTCTATTTCCTTTGGAGAATTTGAGCTATTTATCTTTTACTGAGAGTTTCTTTGTAATAGCTCCTAAACCATCTGTTTGGTGGGATTTAATAGTCTTTATTAAATAAAACTTTAATAGAATATGGAATAGCGTTTGCTATTTTTTAGTCTTACAGAACTCTTCTCTCTAACTTGGTGCATATGAGAGAGTTTTGTCTGGTTTCAGGCTAAGTTTTCTGTCCACAGGCATCTCCAAGGCAAAAAAAAAAAAGTGAATAGCTTCATGCCTGAACTGGTATGTCTTTCACAGTATCACAGAATATTCTGAGTTGGAAGGGACCCACAGGGATGATCGAGTCCAGCTTTTAAGGGAAAGGATAGAACCCATAACCTTGTCATTATTAGCGCCATGCTCAAACAACTGAGCTTTCCTTTATATTTTTTTTTCAAGGCTACTTTAGCCCATAGCTTTTAGTAATTGCAGAAAACACTTTCATTTTATCCAACCAGTTGGTTGAGGGAAGACTGTATTTTTCGTAATTTTCAGTACAGTTTACTTTTCCCTATGGTGCAGAGTAGGCAGAATAATGGCCAGGAATGCCGAAGGATTTTCGTGCCCCCTAGTGGCTCTTTGTTCTCCTCTTCCACTTCATTCTTCTCCTCTTTCTTTGTCCACCTTCTCCCGTGTTCAGTTGTTCCTAACTCTGAAGCAAACCTAGGTACCCTGCCTGTTTTTCTTTTCTGAGTGCTAACGTTACATAACCAAATCACAGAAGGCAAATGAATGGTGGAATTTAAGTTTAAAGAAAAAAAATCAATCTTTCTTTGTAAGCCTGGTTCCCAGGGCAAGAACCTCATTCTGGAGTGAGACTTGAAAAGCTGGCTAGCTGAAAAGCAAGAATAGCTCTTGTAACAGCAGCTCATAGGAAGAAGCACAAAGGAGAATTTTGCTTTCCTTGGTCCCTGTCTAGAAGCCCTAGGACAGAGGTTCCCAAGCATAAACGCTGAACGGGGGACTTTGGAGCAGTTAGAGATGATCTGGAAATATTGTTCTATCTGTAGTGAAAATGGATTTCAAGCTCTTGCAGCAATAAGAGCCAGCATTACAGTTTTCTACTTTATGAAAGTGACTTTTTTCTTCCCTGCCTCTCCTAGGCCCACTCCAAGCTATTAATCCTTTTCTTCCATATGTAGTGCATTTTACTGCATTTTACCTCCCTTTCTGCTTTTGAGATGTCATCTTACTTCAAGGACAGTATTAGAGCTGAAAATATAATTATTCCACTAGACTGCAGTGAACACCTCTCAGAGTATTTTATCTGAACAGTAGCCTTATTTTTCTTATCAGGAGGTTTTGAATGGTTTATTTGCTGGGACCCAAGCAATTGTGATTTTTTTTTTTTTTGGAGTGTTTTCTGTGCAGGCATTTTCCCCCTGAGATACACAGTAATCTCTCTACCACCTGAGAGAAGGAAGGCTTTTCTTTTTGTCTTCTCAGACATAAATGCGATTTTTCCAAGTTGGTCTGTTCTGGAATGAATCTTTAATTACCGTTTTGGATTTTGTCATGAATTGAGAAGGCCAGTTTGAATGCAAGGATTCTGCTATGATGTAGTGAAAAGTTATGTTCTCCAAAGAGCTTTTGTGCAGCTTCATCCTGACAGTTGTAATATGGGAATTGTGCAAATCTGTGTCCGAGAACTGGTACCTTGTATGTTTCTGTGGGTTTTGAGCTTAACTACTAAGGCTGCTATCATGAAGGGTTTGAATGTTCTTTAATTTGGAATGGAAATACTGCTGCTGTTCTTAGGGGGTGTAGGAGATGGCTACAGTGATAACCAAAAGCCTCTTTATAAATCAATTATGTGCTAAAATTTTCAAGCAGGCCTTTAATGCAGTAAAACTGAATACACTGCTTCTAGTGTAGCAATTGTCATGGCACTCACATCTGCCAGAGATTTGTGCCTAAACATCATAATGCTGGTTGGCTTTGGGCAGAGAAGCTCTTGGGAATACTTGACTAAATGGACAATAAATCACCTGAAATTGGCCTGCTGTTATTTCAAGGTCCCATTCCAAAGATGTACTGGAGACTTAATGCATATCTTTTCTTTCCTTGAGGTATGAGTCAGAAGCTTTTAGTTCAGGCAGATTCTCTAACTTGCCAACCTCTGTAAAACTGTGGTTTAGAAATTCGTAAATTCCAGTAAAGAGATGCTGAGTTTGGTTTGTTTGGATTTTTTTTCTTAATTTAATATTTGAAAGACGTGCTGAAATTGTTACCTACTGGGTTTTTTTTATTTCTACAGTGCCCAAACATATTTTTTTTTCTTTAATCTGGGATAAATAGTGTGTGTGGTTCAATTCAGTATGTGTATGAACATGGTGATTCTGGATCATTTAGCACAGTTATTTGTCAAGTTCTTGGTTAATACTAGATGTCTGAGAAAGAGTATAATAACAGGGAGGACAGATAGGTAATGATTTTGCCTCAAAATATTTTCTTAGCCCCCAGCAACTTGTGACTAAGACTTCTAGAGCTAGAGGTGTTGCCTTCTATGTAATAACCTTTTGTTATTGTTCCTGTTGTGAGTTTATGTAGCTGTTCTTGAACTCCTATGGAGGGTGCAATGCCCTGCTGCCGAGTGTTCTGCATTTTAACTACATGTTGTAGGAAGAAATACTTGTTTTGAATGTATTTTATTTGGAACCCTTTAATTCTTGTACTGAATTAGAAGGAAACAATTGTATCTTTTTCTGGTTTGGTCTTTTGTTGTTGTTGTTGTTTGTTTTTTGTGGTTTTTTTAGCTGAAATGCTTTTGGTCCAAACAACGAAAGATTAAATTGGTAAATTTTATCTTATCTAAAACTTCATGGATTTGGGACAGTAAAAAGTATGCAGCACACTATGGCTTTATACAGAATTTAAAAACTCAGATTTATGGGTGTTCAACTTGAAGTGAGAAGAGGAAATTAAGAAGAAAGACTAAAATTTCACCACCTAGAAATTCAATATTGCGGCTACTTTAATGGTGGCTTAATTATAACTGAAATTTATATAAGTCAATTGAGTTCTGATTTTATTTTTTTTAACCTGATTTATACTAGGTTTTCTATTTGTGCATAATGGGGTTGGGCTGGAATTTAGGCAACATGAACCAAAGAGAAAAAACCCAGCTGAAGTAAATAATAAAGAATACTTACTCCTGACTACTCCATATATGTGTTTAATTGCTTCGCATTAAGATCACTTAACATTTTTAAATTTCCTATTCTTTGTAGGATGGGATGAATATGTGCATGTTTATGCAAAACACCTTAACCAGACTTATGAGGTAATATATTTTTTTTACCCTTTTTGATGAAGTAACTATAAGTATCAGAATGTATTTTGGCTAACTCTTTAACGAGATGTTTAAAGTTAAATACATAGTTTTAAGTATGTAATTTTGAATCCCAGACCTTGTATTCACACATGTTAATCAGGTAGGTATTTATGGATTTAAATTAGACCTTAATATTTTGCAACTATTAGACTTTCCAGAGATTGGAACAGGAAAAAAAACCCTAGGCTTATATGTGTAGAGCAAGGAGATACCCTGAGTTAGGGAAATCTAGGCCTTCAAATTTTCTGAAACTCAACCTCTCTAACTCAGTGGAGATTGGTAGCGCTTAAATAACAAGCAGCAACAGGTTATGCAGCCTAAATAGGTAACATTTATTTGATATATTTATTTAATCTTCCCACTTCACAGGAGGAGTGTAGTCAGTTCTACCATCTGGTACTTCTGAAAAAAACACCCTTTCCTTTAGACTTAGCTTCCCTTAAGAAGTCATGTTTCTATGAAATCCATTTGTGGTAGTCTTTTTCTGCTCAGAGCTCTTTGAAGATAAATACTCTTTGTTTTCAAATATTCTTTGTTTTCAAATAATCTATACAAGAAAGTGTTACGAATTAACATTTTTCTGTAAAATTACCCAGGAGGTTGGAGACTTATATTAGTAATACTGTAAGAAATCCTCAGGATTGGAAGCCATTTGCATAAGCTGGTCTCCATATAACCCAAATTGGTGGGGCAAAGCTAAGAGGAGGAAGATGTGTGAAGATTAAGCCCCCACCTCGGGTGTGTTGACTTAGTGTGTCTTTAGGCTGTGGTTCAGAGGGAGCACTGAACGGCTGGCTGGGGACATCTGTTGTAGATGGGATTAGTCTCCCTCAGAGCTGAGACTGACTGTGATCCTGAAAGAGGTGCCTCAAATGGATTAGAGTGTGGATGTAGCTGTCCTGGACCCACATCTTCTGGTTTCTCATAAACCACAGGAAAAATGAGATTGCCCTCTTCCAGTAGGTTCACTTGTGTCAAGTGTTGTATGAGCTGTGCCGCAGCTTGTAAGTGAACCTGGGCCATGAGAAAGTGTTGGTGCTTCTGTTAAAGTAGAACTAAAACCATACATGTGGTATGATTAGGAAGCTGACTTCTGAATGTGGTTTGTAAACTGCTCAAAAAGCTAAATGTCTCTTCATAGTAAAAGATGAAACAGCTGTATTAGTGTGCAAATTCTGTGACTAACCAGCTGCCTTCATTTCTTAAGGAACTTGCCTTATCCTAAGTCACTGTTCATTAGTATTCATTTCACATCAGCAGTGGGGAAACATACTCTTCCTTCCCTGTGTCCTTTGAATTACCTTGAACATGATTAAATACCTTGAACATGATTAAATACAACTCCAACAAAGGTAACAGATTGCTGCTTTCCTCAAAAGGTTTTGTCTGCAAAAAAAAGTTCTGTTGATGACTGAGATAGTAGCACTGTTTGAAGAAGCTGCTGAAGCTGCCATGGTAAATCTCATTAATTTTAGATAACCCAGCCCCTCAGTTCTTTGTGTCTCTTTTTGCTGCTTTCTCAGGTGTACTGACTTAGAGTAGAATCTTGTGTTGCTATCCTGTCACTCCTTGCAGGTTGTCTTTTTAGGCATAATCTATAGCAGGTATTTTTCATAATATGTGTTTTTCAGTACATGATATTTATTTTGATTCCATTTGATGTATCTGTCTTGCTGTTTCATTTTGGGATTCTGTATCAATTATGCAATAGTAATTTTGACATAAGTGGAATTGGTATTGTGCTGCATGCCCACAAAGATGTAGTTATTTGAATAAATTGGAACAGTATATTTTTCTCAACTTTTACTGTAGAGATGGTTTGGTTGAATTGTTTTGTAATTTCTGAAAAGCTAAAAGCATGAATTTTGCTTACTAGAGTCTCTTATGTAGGTTGCCTTTGATCAGTGTTGCACTAGTTCAAGGAAAAGCTTTTGGAGGAGGAGCAGAACTTACCACAGCATGTGATTTCAGGTAAGGCTAACAAGTTGTGTAGCTGTTATGTTGGGTCAGCGATTTAATTATTGTCCAAGTGAAATGTGAGAAGCTTGAGGTACCACTTTTACCAGGAGTCACATTCCTGGGTTCCAAGGCGTTTGCAACTAGATTTTGTCATCAGACTTCATAGGAAAAAAACAAAAAAAAGTTATGGTTTCTGCCAGGTTGTGTGGTTTGGATCACTGTGTAAAACAAGAGCAGTAAGGAACATTAGCAACTGACTGTGTTACACGCCAAGCGGGTTCAACTCACCCCTGAGTGAGAGGTAGGAGGGCTGCAAAATTGTGTATCTCCCTGTGTCTCTTTATGTGAATGTCATAAGTAAAATTAAATAAATAAATATCTTCATTACTCTTGTATTTCTTGTTCTGGGTTTATTGTTTGTAACATCATTTTGTGCTGCACAGTTATTGAAACAAGAGTTTGAGGTGCAGAGGAAAACAAATGAGGTTTTGTCCCTGGTTTTTTTTTCCATGCAGGTGCAGGGATTTGCTAGCATGAAACAACTGGCAAAAAAAAGGACTTTAATTAAACAAGTAGAACAGGAATGGGAAGAAATGAAAGTAATAAAATGTCTCTATATAAATCATTGCTAGTGTGCAAACAGCCTACAGATGTAACAGGATAAGCACAGTGGGCAGCATCTTTGAAAATGAGGAGCTTTTAGTGAAGTTTTTATCTAAGAAAAGGAAATGTGCTCTTGAAGAGGGCCTTAGTGCCTGAAGTGGGGAAGGAATTGGCCCTGACAAGCTGAAAGAAGGTACACTCAAAAGTAAGGAAAACTAGAATATTACGATGCCGTCCCAGGTATCAGGAAGAGGCTTTGGCTGGAGGAGATGGTATCTGCACTGTCTGAGCCACTTTGCAGAAGCAATCTTCATTTGCTTTGAAAGTAGATGTGGCTGGATCTTTCTTCCTGTCTGCTCAGCACATGGCGAGCTGAAACCCCAGCTGCGATGTGAGTCCAGGCTGTGTTACAAATGCCTGGGAAACAGCAGAGAGGCTCTGTGTTTGACAGCTGCAGTGCTGGCAGGAGAATGCACCTGGGAGACTCAGCAGACCTTTCTCTGTCTGTGAGCCTGTCGACAGCAAGTGTTTCTTGTTATCTCTAAATAGGAGTTTAGGGAATAGGAATATAATGAAATGGAAATCTTTTGGCTTTCTAAAATACGTAGTCTCTACTTACACTCCAGCTATGCTGTTTTGACATGCTGTGTAATTACAGGCATTGTCAAGTAGCTCTTATTTGCATCAATCAAGCAGCTGCAATTCCTCTCATGCACTGCCATAATTTTCATAATAACTACAGCTGTTGATCCATCTTCCATTACTTTCTACACACCCATCCAGTGCAACTAAATAACAGCAATTCAGGAGCAGCAAATGGGACTTAATTAATAACAGCAACAAGACAGAGAAACATTCTCTGTGCTGCTACTGCTCTCGAATTTGAGAATTTTAGTATTGTTGGACAAAATCGTGGGGGTTTTTTGAGGACTATAAGTAGATATTAGTGGAACAGGTATTCTGTCCTCAGTTACTAAATGACAAAGGATGAACCTGAGACAGAAATCAGAGATTTGTTTTCCTCTGCAAGTAAACTGTTTGGACATTTTATTTTTTGAAAACAAAATTAGTTTGTTGTGGCTGCTTTTAATTCTAGATTTTCAAATACAGTTCTGTTTTTCACAGTCTCTGTTTAAACTACCAAACTGCTTGGTTTTGGCCTGAAATATTTTCTTATTTTTATCTCTGCTGCTTTGTACTACGTTAACTATACTGATATTGTTGAAGTAACTCACTTGAACTAAAATGACCTAGGTACCTCTTCTGGAATGTGCTCTGGCAGCATGATACACATCTCTACTAAAGTAGAGGTGTGGGCAAATCCAATTTTAAAATAGCTGAGGTGGTTTAAGATACTACTGATCCGTTCTTCCTGTAGCAGTTCTTGTGGCTAATTGTCTCACTCTGTTTTAAGCTGGCTCATTTTAAATTGTATTAGGGAGGGCTTGTGTGAACTTTGGCACATTTATTGCTGACATAAGGATAGTGATGAAATGTGAAAGCATCTTAGGTCAGTCCGCCTTTAATCTGGAGGTAGCTGTCTTCTCAAAACATCTTCTTCAATCTTAGCTGCTTTATGTGGTGTTGGAGTATGACTCTCCAGAGGACCAGCATCCTTATAAAGATCATAAACATGTTACTAAGGGAAAAAAAAAAAAAAAATCATACCAGTCCAGACAAGAGCAAGGTAATTAATTTCCTTTCAGACTTTTTCTGATATGAAAATTGGAAAGGTAAAGCTTCTGACATTATAATTATTTATCGCAATTATTACTGCAAAACTGGGTAATGTAGAAGTGTGCAAGTATGAAACTTGTTCAGACAGCTGAGCATTTTAGTACCATTTTTAAGAAATACTGACTTTTTTCAGTGTGCTACAGATGAACCTGTGAAGATGGCTCGTGGTTTCTGCTGCCAAATGGTGATTTATTTTACATCTCTGCATGACACTGCAGCCATTACAGTGAGGTGCAGAAGTGAATGTGATGTTGGATTTAGTGATACAGTTTTACAAATAATTAAAGTACCTGCACTGGGTTCCTGTATGCAGAAACTTGAAGTGTGTGTTGTGCTTACACTATGTGTGAAGGTAAGGAGAACAGATTTGGCAGGATGGAATGAGGAATTTGGACAGGAAAACAGGAATGGTAGTGGATTGTTGAGCAGTAAGCTGACCGATATGAAGACGAGACAGTTGGTAATGAATCCATTTGTGCAATTAGCAGATCACAGTAATCTCTGAGTGCAGTCACTGCAGTGCACTACCAACAAATAGCCAGAATAACTAACTTTGAATTCTGATCTTTCATGTCTTCTGTTTCATCTTTGTGCCTTTGAGAAATCTCGCTGGGGCAATGTCTGTGTAGGTCTTTTACACACATCTACATCTTTGAAAATTTGGTCCTACATCACTTGGCAAATGGACTTCCATTGTATCTGAGTGCTTGTGAGACACAGAGTCTCTTTCCTGCTACGCTGTTTTTCCTCTCTAAAGCTGCTGCAGTCTAAGCAGAGGCATGTCCCTGCCGTGTCAATCAAATTTAAAAGGTAGTGTTTTGAGGCAGAGGACAATAGTGCCGAGGTAGAAAACTGCCCATTGCTCATACCATTGGTCTCAGAATGGGCTCGTAGGTAGAGACAGCAGTAGTTTCCTTTTCTTCTCTAGAGAATAAAATAATGGACTATAATTTCCTCAGTGGTAGTTGATGTTGCACAGTTAAATTGCAAAGGGCCAGTTTCATTACTGTTGTAAGTGCTGAGCTAACTATTAGCTTATGCCAATAATACTGCATTTATCAAATTGGCCTTCCTTCGTTTTAGCAATGTTTTCTATATTTCTGTGAAATATATAGGCATGCTTAGTATTACATTTTAAGGTGTTAAACATGTTCCATGAAACACGTAAAAAGAGATACAATGAAATGAAATGTTATTAAATAACTTTTGGTGTTTGTGTTCCTGTGATAATTTATGTTTATTTACTTTTACAAGAAGTATTTAGTGCATTTAATGCAATTTATAGGAAATCAAAGGAGCAGAAGATAATCTAACCACTGCATAGATGTAGGTCCACTATGACCAACTTTTCAGTTGTTTCACCTTTCAAAAAGGAGAAGTGGAAGAAGCCATAAAGACTTTAGTATTCTACAGTAAACTTTTTCAAAAAGAGATTTCAAAACATCAGAGCACAGCACATGAACTTCTTTGGAAATATTTCCCTCTATACAAGGATTTGGGCTTTTAATTTTAGCAGGAAGAGCGTTTAGGTGCACAAGATGCAGCTATTTGAAATAAGGGTGCCTCAGTACATAGTAGCATTTTTCATTGGGCAGAGCCTGATACGAATGTAGCAGGATAGGGTTCACATACTCATGTGTTCTTGCAGAGTCCAGGCTCACAAAGCACTTTTGGTTCTCTATAGAAGCCTGAAAGATAAGAGACTAAAATGTGTGTGTTTCAAACACTGATAGCTGGATAGCCATGGAGCCAGCCAGGGATTGTTGGTAATAACACACTGTGAGAAAGACCAGGATGTGGGTGGAGAAGGGGGCCATATGGAGGTAGAGCAGTACTTTTCTGGGGCAAATGTCCTTGTTGTGCTGCCTGGAGATAAGCACAACACAGTACAGGGCAAGTGCAAGAATGAGGTCAAGAAGCAGGCATGCACTGTAGTGGGGGATTAGGACCATCAAAGACCCCTGAAGCGTCCAACCCATTTACAGAAAGGTCTAGAAGAAAGGACTGTGCATGATAACTAATTTTCATAGAGAGTGAGAAGCTTACCCCCAGGACAGGATAAACATACCTATAAAAAGGTATCCCCACAAAGGCTGGGCGTGTGTGCACCCCAGGACCCTAGATACTCCAGCTGGATGAACGCTGCAGCCAGGACTGATCTCTCTTTTATTCTCTTTCTTCCTTTTTTTCTCTCTCCTTAATTCATCTCCTTCTCTCTCTTCCCTTTCACCCTGCCCCTCATCCAAAACTCACTGCTGTGTGCTTGTACTGGGAGGTCAAGGACTAGAATAACAATGTCTATGCCAAGTGTGTAAATTAATAATAAAACTGTAAGTTTTTGTGGACCCTCCAAATTTTGCCATTCCTTTTGACCACGAGCGTCTACAAATCTTGGGTTCTCCCTTCTCCTTAAGAGTGGGACACCACATTCTCACAGCTTCAAGTGCTTGCTATGTGGCGTAGATCACTTTTTAAAACTATGTTGAATTTTGGTCTCATATATCTATATATATATATGTGTGTGTGTGTATTTAAAATCTCCTTCAAATCAGTTGGCAGTTTTAGAACTCCAATGCAATCCTACAACATTTCGCATTTTTAGAGCCTGGGGGGTTTGTTACTGCAAGTTTCTGGTTATGATTTTAAAAATCTGACGTTGCCTATTTTTAAAAAAGCAGTTCTTATTTTTGATGAGGTACATTTGACATCTGGTTAAGTAAGCACTGCTAGAAATGGGCTCAAGAGCTTGTGTTATTTGCCTTGTATTTATGAACTGTTATTGGGGGTTTTTTACCAGTTTTCATTTGGGATTGAATTTTGTGTGTTTACAGTCTTTTAGGCAGAGGGTTTTTAGATGCAGTCTACAATTCAAGTTTTCCAGTGTTTGATTTTAGTAGAAATTTAAATAACATCAACAAAGCATGAATTTTTGTAGATATGTTCTTTCTGAAGTTGTCTTTTTGCAGGGATTTACCTCATTCTGGGTTGTTAAGTTTGTTTTGGTTTTTTTTTTTTTTTTTTTTCCTTTGGTAGGCCAAACCATCTTAACCTGGGTAAATGAAATTTTTCTTATCAGCATGTGTCTACATTTTAGACCACTTGTACCATGGAATCGTACATCCTTTCTGTTGAACAATCCTGTCTGCAGCTGATAAAATGTGCTGCATGATAATAATAAACAGAGATAGTCCAGATAATGGAAAACTTAGATAAGGCAGATTTTAGAGGATGCAGGTCTGGACCCACTCTGATACTTGCTGATACACTGAGCTGTTGGTCCAGTTTAGAGAAGCATTTAAGATGCAAAGAGAATTTGAGAAAAAGAGTACCAATGCACTGCAATTGTCCATTATGCTTGCATCCGTGAAGTGACTAATTCCAAGTTTATCTAAACTGGTATTTGAGGTATTTGAGTTTGATGAATCATTGCTGATCTTCCCTACTATTTCTTTTTAATATATATGTATATATTTATTATCAGATAGCTCCACAAATTGGTTAATATGAAGTGTGAGAAGCACTTATATATTCCAGTCTGCTTGTTTTGAGGTGAGGTTATACTGAGCTTTGGCTTCATGAGGACAGACTGCCTGAACAGCTTCCATGGGAGGGGGGTGTCCCTCTTGCATATTCCCACCTCACTTCTTACCTCTGATTTGCCAAGCACCAGTGAAGATGCCTGAGAGAGTCAATTATCTCACTAAAAAGACACAGAAAACCTGGGTTTTTCCTGTTTTTACAGTTATCTAGAGTGGCTTGTAAGGGAATATAATATTGCCTAGAGCCAGTGTAAAGGAGGAGCTAAGTCTCTAGGAGATAGCAAAGAACTGTAGGGGGTGAGAATACAATACACTCCTTTTGGCTCTAGGGAGATGTTAGATACCCTCAGTTTCCCCTGAAGCCTGTACTAGTTTGAAAGCAAACTAGTGAGAGACTCAAAATCAGAGCTACAATTTAACAGGAAAATTAAAAAGAAAATAAGGGCAGAAAACACTGTTTTAAACTGACAGAGTCAGGATACAACCTGACACCCTGTTAGTCAGCGTGGTGGTAGCAGTCCAATAAAGTGGTGGCTGCAGTCCTCCTGAAGCGATGGATGTGGTTCTGTTGAAGCAGTGATCCTGTAGAAGAGTCTGGTATTTGTCATAAGGTCCAGTGGTGGCTCTGTAGCTCTTGTCCTATGGGAATCCAGTGGGAAGAGCTGTCCGTGGTGTTCCAAACCTCTGAGTATATACAGATGGGAATGCTCAGTTCCTCCTCCTGGGCGGAGCATCTCACAATGGGGCGGTGAGTCCTAAGGCAAGGCATGGATGGGCCCGTTAACAGAACACAGTCCTGAGGGAGGAGGCAAGGAAACACTGCCCCACCTGGTTTCAACAGCTCATGAAGATGGCAATAGAATACACTGCAACCCAGGACAAGCCACAGCTTTCAACTGCCTAGCTTTGCACTGGATCAGCTTCCAGAGAATGTCTTCCTGAGTCTCTGTTAGCTGTTTCATTTTTCAGCCGTGTCATGTGCTGTTGAAGGACTATGAAAAGAGCTCTTCCTCTCTTTATCACTCCAAGTAGCAATATAGTTAACATTGTAGATCTCTGAAGGGTGATCATCCATCAGGGTTACTGTTCATTGAAATGACCAGATGTTCCCAAAATGACTCAATTTCCCCAGGTGTAAGCAGGCGCTGTGTGGATCTCAACCTACTTTCACTGTAAACATTGCCTTCAAAATTGCAACTTCCAGTCTCCTTCTTCATCCCCTGCTTTTATTTTTGTCTTTGACCCAAAGCAACCCAGGGTCTTAGCAAAGATTTTGAGCTCTGCAGGCGAGACCTCTGTTTTCTTCTTCCTTCCAGATTTATGCAAAATTTTGTGAAACAAGACTGCAAACTGTTTGATCTTGTTAACCTTGGTGGCTTCAGCTCCTACTTCCTGGATTCTGTAGTCAGTAAGAAATTAATTACTATGCTGTGACTCGGCAGTCTCAGTAAGAATAAATCAAATTGTAAATTCTTACGTTAAATAGATTCCTATTGTGCTTAAACTGTTGTGTGTATAAGGACTTCTGCTGTATCCATGGTCTGTTACTAGGTGTTATCTACTGTTGCTCTGGTTTTTCGCTGCATGCCTTGTTCGTGTTAGCAGTGAAGGGCTTTCTCATAAGTTGTAAGATAAACAATGCCCATGTTTTTGTAACGAATCTTTTCTAGGCTGTACTTTCAGAATTGTTTTGCATTCCTTCTCCGGAGGCGGAAGAAGGTGATGGACTGAATTTATATCCTATCAATTTGGAGAGGCTTAACCTCTTCATCCAATTGTTGATTGTCTGTGCATATGTATATAAGTGTGAAAATAAACGAGGGGCCAGGCTTTTGCCCGTTGGCCCGAGACCTTAGCGTGTGAATGAAACCTGCATCCATGCCTGATTGTTAGTGTCGATCTGCGACAATCTACCAGTCCTATTTTGTGTGCTGATGATTCATATTCATAAACAAAAAGCAAATATATACACTGAGAAAAGCCCAGTAATTTAAATTAGCATGGATTTGTGTGTGTGTGAGAGAGACAAAGATTGTAAATAAAAAGATAGCAAGGGAGATTGTACTTTTGGTGATAATTGGTCACTCTCTTAGGCATATTTATGGGAGATCTGTTACAGTTTGCTGGAAATGTGCCTGCTTCTTGTCCAGGTAGTCTGAACATGACATCAGTGATCTGAAGTTGGTCTGAGATTCCCATCAGTATAACTAATATTGTATATTAAAAAGTAAAGAGGAGAAGAGCGGGTTACTGCTTCAGTGTAGCGTTTTGGTGTTAAATTGTCTATCCCGTTTATGCCTTTTTTAGTTATATCATTGTGCTCTTCCCCTCCCCCCCCCAAAATCACTGAAGTCATGTATCGTATCTGGAAAACTTAGGTCACAGCCACCATGATAATTTAAAAAAAGCCGAACCACGACTGCCAGTATTTTTTTGTTTGAAATTAACATGGTATCCTGACAAAGTGGCAACATTCCATTATAATTGAATCACCAATGATTTCAACTAAGTATATGATCTCTCTTTGCTTTAGTCAGAAATTGTGTAGGATGTGCAAATGCAGCATTGGTAGCACCACGTGCAGAGACAGCTGAATTTCAAAGCGTGTCTTGTTACCCTGTGTCTTGTGAAGGGTTGTTAGTGTGATGTTACGTTGTATTTTAAGTGCTTTAGTGCTGTGAGTTGCAGAAACCTGATACATCAAATCCATCATAAAGTATTAGAACAGCTCGAACCTTGCATCTGTCAGGGCTGATGTCAAGAAATGCTGTTCCTTTCCAGTCGGCTGAGTTCAGGCGAGTGAAGTGATCTTTGTGTTTTTGACATTTTAGATGCCAAACTCTGAGCCAGTGTTGGGAAGCCCCTCCTCCCCTTTGTGTATCATCAGTAGAGTTGAGCAGAAAATGTGATTGAAATGTTCCTGCCTTAAGAGACTCTTGAATTTGGTCTGGGAGAATTTTGTTCTGTTTTCTGTGGTTTTGGTAAACATACATGATGAAAATAAAGATGTGGGAAGTCGAAGTTATAAATGTGGTTTGCATATGCTGCGTGAAAATGTGCACGTAATTTAAAAAATACGATATTTCCTCTTTGAAAACAAGGTCCACAGTACTTTTTTTTATTTCTAGATGAATACTGTCATTTAAATTTGACTAAAAATTTTGATTATCAAACACCTTTACCTCCAGGTGGTCTTTTTTATCAAAGAATCTAGTAAAATATCTCTGGATCTTTCCTGACAGAAATTTTTGCTTTAGTCTAAAAGGCATATCTCTTGTTGAAAATGTTTTATTGAACAGAATCCAGATAGCTGTGGTTTCTTTTTTTGGGAAGGAAAG
Organism: Oreocharis arfaki; assembly: GCA_013398015.1. NCBI lineage: Eukaryota > Metazoa > Chordata > Aves > Passeriformes > Paramythiidae > Oreocharis > Oreocharis arfaki. The sequence continues at coordinate 480,990 of VZRR01002371.1, read as the reverse complement.
ACTCATGTAACATTTCAGATTTCCAGCATGAGTAATTATTTTGTGAGCATTATTTTGGCATTCACTCACTTGTGTATTGAGGCTTTGGCAGCCTGGAAAGAATAGCTAAAACCTGGTTCATGGGTAAGACCCAAGTGCTATGGCAAGATGAGAACTGCTCTGAAAATAATTGTGTGGTAACTGAAGTGCCTGGGACCTGCTGACACCAGAGTAATACAAATGTAGTCATAACTGGGAATTACAAGAAGACAGTGTTAATACAATACTGGTCATTAGCCGGGGAGGAGAAATAGGGTGGTAGCCCATGGATTGCTGTTGTACATCTGCAGGTAGTAAGGAGGATCCAGGAACTGCATCTTGAATGATGGGGCATCAGTCCAACTTCATGCCTCTGGGTGATTCATGCCATTTTCAGAGTTTATGCTGCACACTTCAGGGGAATTAGAGCTCCCCAGTGTAACTATCTGCTTTATTCTCTTAATTGTGATCTGAGTGCTGTGTGTATTCAATAACCCTTTGTAAAACCATGCTGCTCCTCACCAGTGTGTGCACAGGGGGTGTTAAACAGGTCCAAGGCAGCACCCATGGACAGGGCAGTCTTTATTGCTATCTGTGTAATTGTAAAAGGTTTTTATCTTCTACCTAGGAAAGACCTTTTAATTTACTTTTTCTGCTGTTTTCTGACGCTACTCAGCTCACTTGGATTCTTAGGCACAAGATGGGATGAGGAAGCGATATGTGGCTCACACAGCTTTTATGTCACATTGCAGCTTGTGAAGGGGCCACCCAATGTGTGTGTGCAGCACACGTGGCCTGGCGCAGCAGTGGTGAAGGGCTGCATGAGCCCCCTGGCCAGCCCTGTCCCCATCGCCACCAAGCCCTCCTACGTGGTGCTGCCCACCCCCAGCACCGTGGTGGGGATGGAATCTGGGGCCTTAGGAACCCCCTGTGGGCATTGCGTGTGAGCCTAAAGAAGTATCATCCTGGAAAATGGGGCAGATTCACTTTGTGATTTGGCCAGATTATTTTCTTTCTTGTCAGTTTATTGAAAAATGACTGGGAAGGGGAAAACAAAATAAAAAGGCTCGTCTTACTTCTTTTAATACTGCTCGTTGAGTTTTAATCAGTCATGCTTTTTTTGGACTCTTATTTCTTGCCTTGCGATCTGCCGTCTAATTCAATTTTTCATTCCTGCTGCAGAAAGTGTCTTTCTGCAGTTTCCAATATCCAGCTTCATTTATCCCTTTTAGAAGAAATGTAGGTTTTTATAGCATGCTTTTTTCTGTCTGGCTTCTGTGAAGCCATGGGTGAGAAAGTGTCAAGCCTGAGGTAAAAAATTAGATTTAAACCCCCTAATCGAGGTCTGCTGTGTGAGCTTCCATCTGTACCTGACTCCTGGGAGATTCTGGTCCAGAATCAGATTGAAAGTCTGTGTGGATGGCAGCCTGTATGACAGTAGACATCCCCTGCAGGAGACTTTCAGGGGGACTTACCTACCTTGTCTTGATTGAGACTGCACTACTCCCCTTGCAAGAGTATTACCACCAGCTTCTTTCCCCATGTTTCTTTCCTTTTATAATCCTTCTCTCAAAATAATGATCTTTCTGGCCCTCTTGTAGCCACTTTTCTTTGGTCATGGAAGTGTTTAAGAAAGAAACCCTTTTTCACTTCTCTGGTTGTTCTTACACAGTCGTGGCTAGACCAGTTTTAGTCTGGGTCTTGCCAGGGGACTCTCTCAGAGGGTCTTCTCTGCCGCCTTACAGAGCTCTCTCTTGCTGCTGATAGGCCTTTTCTTGATTTTTCTCAGTGCAGACTTTGCTGCTAATGAGATGTTCTTTTTTGGGGGGACGTGCTCTGTTCTCTGTGTTCACAGTTCTCTGTGTCTGCCTATTATAATTTAATTCCTGTTATCCAAGGGATATTTTCCTAGTAACAACATTATTTTTGTGCTTCTTCCCTGGAGTGTCTTCCTTTAGAATTGGTAATCTCACAGCCTCTTTTGAGTTGACTTTGTTGATTTTGGAGGCTCCTCTTCCATTGAATATCCCAATATTTGTGCAATAGGTGTTGGTTATCCTCACTTTAATTTCCTGTTTGTTCCTGGAGACCACATTCCTCCTAAAATGGCTCATGTCTGTTGAGCAATTTATGCGCTGGTGTCTCAGTGTTCCAACTCTTCCTCTAACCCTTGTCATTGCTACATATTCCATTTTTTTAGACTCCGGGCTTCACTTTTCAGAATTTCAGGATCAACCAAATGTTTTGTGCTTCCAGATGAAAGTATGACTTTGTCATTCTTTCTTCTGCATTTCATTTGACTCTGGGTGATGTGAGAAAGCGTGATAGAGTCACATTATGAATTGCTATTTTAAGGCCTCCTTTGAAGAATGCAATTCTCATTGTTTAGGTCCCTTTGCTCCCCTCTGGAAAGTGCCCTTAGGTTTCCCAGCCGACTCAGAGGAATGTTAACTCTTATTTAAGAAAATATTTCTGTAATTAGGTGTCTATTTACTTGGTCTGATTTTTACCCTGATCCTTAGAGTTCCGTAAAATACATTGGAGAATCTGACTGGAGGACAGCAAAGGTAGGGGGTAAAGGTCATATGTGCTAGGGAGACAAGAGATTTTTCTGGGCTATTTTATGTAAAGTTTGATTCTTTGCTTTTGTGGTGAGTGGGGGGAAAATGGATGCACTAAGAGTGTTACAAAATAATTTAGTAACTATTAATAAAAGTCCACATAGTCTCTGTAAAGTAATTAGAGAAGAGTTGTGAGAAAAGCAAGCTTTTGTGCTGGTGAAATTTTTTAGGATGGCACCAAGCCTACTCCTTTGACACTGTGATTTAGAGTGTGCCTAGAACACTCTGTGCTTGGGAGGCTTGGTAGGATATTTTTTTTATTTTGCTTCTTGGGTATCATTTTAATTTATTTAAATCTCAGATAAAGAAGGTTTATTGTTTTGTGATTTTAATTGGTGTAGTGTTTTTAAATCACTGAAAGGATTTGAGAGGGGTGACTTTCTGATGGGCTTGTTAAAATAGTAGCTGGGCCTGCTTCTTTCCATTGCTTTCTTGTAGAAAAGGTTATGGATTAAAGCTGATGAACAGGAAAGATTATTAATGTGCACAGTCTTCTTTCAGCCAATTGAAATTTGGGATTGCAGAGCATCTTTTAGCAACTGTATCTAAGATAAGCACAAGGCATGCAGTTCCCCCAGACTATCTTTAAACTATTTTGTCTTCATTTTTATGTTCTTTAGTAGTTACCATTTATTCATCTGTCAAGTGAATATGTGTGACTAAAGGATTTTCAGAAAGAGCAATCATTTTGGGGGGTTTGCTTTTGTGATACCATAGTGGTCTGCATAGACCGTCACCACAAGCATGTAGCAGAAATCCTTACTTTTATCAGTTTTACAGTAATTTCACTTTGGAAGTCTCATTTAGTGCTTTTGCAGGTCTGAAGTAGCAATTGCTGCAATATCTAATTGCCTTATTATTTCTCTGCATAGGGCAGAAACGTGAGAAGCTCTCAGTGAGAAAGAAGATATGAGAGAGATGCAGAGGGAATTAATAGTAGCAAGCTGTGTTGGGAAGCATAGCTGTGTAACAGTTATGGCTTGCCAATATTCACTGCATTGCTCCAGTTCAAAAATTTGCTAAAGAGAATTAGCAAGGAGTTATTGATTAAATGTTTAATCTGGGTCTTTTTTTGTCCTTTAAAGCCTATCCAATTAATCAAGTGAGATTGAAAGATAATTGAAATTATGATTAACTCTTCTCAGGATAATTCCACTTGTTAACATTCTCAGTGAACTAGGATGGGTTTTTTTGGTGATAGAGGGTGTAGTAAGCTGACTTTCAAAAAAATCTTTAGCCATTTTGTCTAGATAATCTCTTATGGAGAATCTAGGTAATTATTTGATGGTGTAGTGATAAATAGATTGCCGAGACACTGCACTGGATATGCAGAGAGGGATTAATTAGTCCCAGCTTGCTTTTTGGAGGAGACTGTCTTTTTCTTAAGAGTCTAATTCTAAAAACATCTGTCATGAAAATGGAAGTAAGGACTGGAAGCTGCTAATCAGCAACTTTGCTGACTGGCTAAATTATTTTAGTACAGTACTGCGTATTTCTTCTGCAGAATATTCTTCCCACAGTTCCTTGCTGCTTCAAAATTCATTTTTGTTGCAAAAATGACTGGTTAATAAATTTGTTGCTTTAAGATGAGTTTCTGTAGTAACTATGGAAGGCTTGTGTATTGGAATTTTGAACAAGGCTTACACAAGACAAGTTGTCACTACCAGAACACAATGTTGTCATGTAATTAACTTATTAGTGTTTAAGTTTCCAGGTCAGGTCTCTGCAGGCACAAACTGCAGCCTTACCTTTAGTCATTTCAGGCTTTCTGTGGCTTTGTGAAAATATCAATGCAGTAGTTCATATTCAGGTTGTGTTTTCAAGGTTGTATTCAGGAATTACTTTTGTTTTTAAACATTCTGGAGAAGATAGGGATTAGTTTTGCAGCAATTGCCAAGGAGCATTCATATATAATGCCTGAGGAATTTGTATCTTACTGCTAAGGAAGTTCTGTAATTTCTTACACGTGCTCTAATATCTGTCTTTCCGTGGTGGGGAGGATAGGTATAAGACGTATTGAATGGGAAGGTGCATGATATCTGGTGTATCTTTCTGGCTCTGAGGTTTGGAATGCAGATACCAGAGGTGGATCGAATGATAGGTACAAGTTAAACCTTGCAGATCCACATGCCATGCTAAAGAAAATGGAGAGAAGGCAGTGAGCTTGGAGGATTTCAAACCCCTTGGTATGTGCTACATGAACTGTTCAAAGTAGTGTGAAGTTCTGCAGTCCTTGACTGCGTAAGTGATGATCTTTGCCCAAACCTCAGGCTAACAGCATTTGCAGCTCCGTTTAATTGCTCTTTATGGCCCAGCTTTCAGAGCTGCCAGTTGCCTGTGGCATGATCCCTTAGTATCCCTGCCTGAGCCAAGGAGCTGAAGCTACAGAATTATCTGGGTGCATTTGCAGCGAAGGTGACATTTCTCTTATGGAATTGCTTTCACATCCAACCACCCTCTTCTGCCTTATCTGAACAGTTACTGCATTTCAGCCATTCACTTTAAAGCTGCTTTTTTTTTCCTACTTAAGAAGCTTAGAATGCAGCCTAGAAAAGATTACTTGATTTATGTGGTGCACTGAACCAACCTGAAATAAAGGACTTCTGTTTAATCCGAAATCAAGGCTTTTGCTGTACAGATAAAGGAACAGGTAGTTTATTTCTTGCTATGATGCTACAAATTCAACAATCACAACTCTCTCTTGCTTTGTTTTAATGTATTGTAACAGTTTAGTTGACTAAAAACATCCCATCACTTCATGTGTTCAGCAGCACTTTGTGTGTAAGAGCAGCACTTAATTTTTGTTGGGTTTTGTGTGCCTCAGCCTGAGAAGTGCGATTAGATTACCGATGGTACCTGTGTAACTCAGCTGCCTGAGTCCCATTCACTTGCTTCAGGAACCCACCATCAATATGGAGATGTGCTGTGTCCCCTGGGATGCTGAGGACAATGGAGTGGGATTATGAGGTGCAATTTGCTTGTGAAGTGATGGGACAGGGATTGTATTTTTGGTGTTGAGAAGGTGCAGCTGGAAAACGGGGAAGAAGTGGACAATTTTCTTGCTCACTTGAGGTCCAGCACACGTGTGAAAGCTGCTGCTGTTGCAAATTGTCTTGGTAGCACTCACCAAACAAAGTTATAAAATCCTAAACTACTTACACATGAGCTTTTGTCCACTTGCCAGAAAGATCATTAAATTTTCATGTTCACCTGGCAGAGGAAGTTCAATTTGCATGATAAACACCATCTGCAGATAATGTCATACCTGACCTCTTAACAAATTCTTGAACTTGCACTCCCCAGCGGTGTGTATTTTAAAAAGCTCTTTTGGCCATGTGTCAGCATAACACTGCTGTTACTTAATTTTAAAAGAGTTAATTAAGCTGATGCACTATCGATGAGTGTATTAGAAAGGCATACATGTTGGGCAAAGTGTATGGCAGCATTGTACATCAACTCTGTTCTTCTGGCTCTTGATAACCTTCCTCCTGTTACCATTTTCCCAGTGGTTTTCTTTTTTCTTTAATATCTCTCTTTTCCTTTACCTGTAGTAGTTGCACATGTGTTTTGGGTGGTGTTTTGGGTTTGTATGGCCAGGTTGTGGTAGCAGAGGGGCTGCAGGGGCAGCAGTAGGTACAGCTTCTGTGAGAAGCTGCCGGAAGCTTCCCCCATGTTGGGTAGAGCCAATGCCAGCTGGCTCCAAGACGGATGCGCTGCTGGCCAAGGTTGAGCCAATCAGGAATGATAGTAGTTCCTCTGTGATAACATATTTTAAAAAGAGAGAAAAGTTACTGCACAGTTGTANCCACACCAGAGCAGGTGAATGCCCAAGAGTGGGCTGTGAACCTGTGGGAGGCCTGTGCTGGAGCAGGGTCTTGCAGGGAACTGTGGATCTGTGGAGAGAGGAGCCCATATTGGAGCAGGTTTCCTGGTGGGACTTGTGAACCCATGCTGAAGCAGGCTGTTCTTGAAGGACAGCACCCTGTGGAAGAATCACATTGGAAAAGTTAGCAGAAAACTGTCTCTGTGTGAGGGGCCCTGCACAGGAGCAGAGGAAGGACTCCTCTCCCTGAGCAGTGGCAGGAACAACGTGGTGAACTGACCATAACCCCACCCCCATCTCCTTGCACCGAAGCGAGTGTGTGGCTGACCATAGACATTGCTTTTCACGTGTCTGGGTGTCCTGCATCTATGTTTTGCAAAATATGTAGTTCTACTTGAAGATTTATTATTGTTTCTGCAACTTTTGCTCTACAGCATGCTAAAAACATGGATGTTTTTTAATTGTACCCCAAGGCCTTTGACTCTCGTTTTTGGAGTATTTTTCACTTTCTGTTGGTTCAATCACCTTGCAGATAAGGTATTACTGAAAATTATAGAAGAAGGTAGCAGATTTGGTGAGGGAATTTACTGTGACCCAAAGATGCAATGTCTGTTTATTATTTATATTAATATTGGTGGTTTGAGAGCAGGATGCCGAAGTATTTGTGGGGGAGATAAAAGTCATCTCCTGCAGTTCTGGCTGCCCCCTCTTGGTACAGCCATAGCTGGGAACCAGGTGCTGCAGCACTGCGTGGTGCCAGCTGTCTCCCTCCATGGTGTGCCTGTCTCATGCCAACTAAAAGGGGAAGATCAGAAGTCAGGAGCTGTGTCCTTATGTGACACTGGGAGTCAAACAGAGAAAGAGAACAAAATCCAGGTTGCTGACAACACATATAATGTTTTAAGTATCTTTTTTTCCTATAAAGGGTTTCAAAAGCCCATGGTTATAGGAGCTTTTAAAATGCATGAAATAGAGGGTGGTATCTGTCCCTCCCTAGTAAACTTGATTAGTATCTTTGCCTTGTCAGAATGCTGAATATAACTCAAACCTTGAAGTGCAGGAAATGATGAGGTAAGGGCCAGCACAGATCTTAATATAATCTTAGTTCTGCCAAGGAACTGATTACACCCATTGGAACAGCTCAGTAACATTAGTATTTATAATAAGCAGGTATGAAAAATTGAGAAGGTGTATTTTTGTTTGCGTTTTCAGCTTTTATTATATATGCTCTGGCTTCAAGTAGCTGGGAAATACTTTAGCAGAGACAAGCATAGCTGTTAGCTCACAGCAAGTGCTGCCTTTGGGGAGCACGTGTACCTTTACAAGGCTGGGATTTGTTAGGCTGCAATGTTAATAACAAGGTTTCTTCTCACGTGCATTGCCAGTGATGTGATGAGATGCGATGTGACAGTCAGTTGTTTGTGGGGACAATGAGATGTCACAGAATGAAGGAATCCTCAGATCAAAGGGGGAGGATTTGTAACATTTAGTGCAGCTGAGAACATTTTAAAATGTACAGCAGGAACATTTGCTATAGCTGGTTTGCTTTAGATGACTAACACAAAATTGGATGTGGCCCATGGTGGCTGTGCTTTCTTCCTAGGGGGGTTGTAGTGTTCGTAACATGGAAATAAAATGTTCTCAAATAAGGTTGCAGCCGCACTTTGGGGCTCATATTACCTTAACCTCTTATTTCCAATTTAAATCGCTAGGATTTTGCTACCCTTCACATTTCTGAAGGATGTTCCCCTGCTTACTATAAGGTCTTCTGTCACTTTGTACATTAATTACATTGAGTAAATATTTTTTCATGTCATGCAACAGATTTTCTTTATTAGGCTAGGGAAGGCATGTGTGTAGGAGTCTAGCAATATGACCTGCCCCTGGGATACAGGGGACCCAAATTTTAATTCCTTTGACGTGAAAGACAAGAACAGGCATACTGTTCAAATCAGGGTTAATCTTGTATTCATCTACTACTCTGTCTCAGGCAAGGCCAGTACTAGGTGAATAAGGTATAAACAGCTCAGGAATAGTACTTTGGTCTTTCCAGCTTTTTGATGTCTGCCTCTTTATATTAAGTAATGCTTGATGTGCTTTTCTTACATAAATTCTTTTAATGAGAGATCAGATCTGTCATGTCTCAGAAGGTAGACTCAATTTCTTTCATACAATAAAAAGGGAAATATGTATGCGAGGCTGCAGCTGGTAGCATTCAGAGGCTGATCCCAGGCTGGCTTGGCAGCTGCTTCTGCCTCTTCAGACATGAGCTCAGGTCTCCATTGCTTCCTGGGCACAGGGACTGCAAGTGAGTGATAAATCTAACAGAGAATATGATGGGTGGTTTCTGTAAGAAATGGTGTGACTTCATAGGTGAAAAGTCTGAAAAACCAGAGATACCTTTCTTAAGCCTGAAGGCAGTCCAATACTGCAGTTACACCTTCCACTGACTGCCACTTACCCCAGTATTTTCTGTGGAGCTTGTTCAAAGGAGCATTGTGGGAAGAGGTGAATCCCAGTAAGATTCTGGAAGCTGCAGCCTCACAGTCTCTCTGTGAGTTAGGCTGTCAGTGGTTTATTTTCCTTTCATTGTATTTGTTTCCATTTTCTCTGAGGGAGGTGAAGACTCTTCAGGGAAACAGAGCCCTTCCCACCTACTAAACATTGTCTGAAACAATCTCAAATTCAATACACAAGTGCAACGTGGCCTCCCTGACCTGTGGTGGCTGTCCTATGAGACTGCCTACAGGTTGTCTAGCATCAGATGCCCAGCTGCCTATGACCTTTTCTTTTTTAGTGCCTCACATCACTTGGCGCAGCTAGAATTAAACACTTAATAATGTTTTCATTATTGCTGTTCCAGTGGGCCACTGGAAATGAGCAAATTGCATAGAAAGCTGAGCCAGTAAAGGAGTTTTGGAATACTTGCAGAGTCATTCTTTTGAGAGAAGAGACCTGAACTCCCTGGGATTTGCTGGGTCTGGGAAGCACTTGATAATGTTAGCTTAAAGCCTTTCCTCCTCTGCAATACTCTGCTTTTTTCCTTTTGTCACACAACCTTCCCCTGCTATCTCTACAAAAAGGCTTTCATGCAATCTGGCCTGTCAGCTGTTGCTTTTGTGCATTGTGCTGGATCTGGGATAAAGTGTAAGCTCTTCAGTTCTGATGCTGTACAATGTGGCATGAATGCTGATGGTGCTCTGGTTAAGAATAAAGCAACCAAGCAAACTCAGAATTAACAATAACTAAGCAGATGTGAGAACAGTGAGTTCCTAGAAGTGGTTGCATTTTAAAAGATTTTCATTTTCTTTCCCCTTTCAAAGCTGTTCACCTTGGTATTTTCACTATGGAAAACTGCATTGTTAGGAAACAGACTTGTGTGTAGAACTCAGCATCACAAGATTTGTCTTCAAAAAGCCAGTTAGTGCTTGAAGTAGAAGTTAATCTACTTCACAAGTTTAATTTCCATCCTTTGCCTTACAATTAGCAGCAAGCAACCACGCTGCAGAACATCACCTTGAGAAAGAGGAAGTACTGGTCTGTTTCTGTACATTTTTACTATGTTTCTGTTTCTAGAGGTTTTTTCCACTAACCTAACGTGTGTCAGTGTGACCACTGTGTAAAGATAGAACAATGTGCTGCAGCAGAGCTCCTCCGGGGAGATAGCTTAATGAGCCCTAGAGTGAGTTCTTAAGTAAAGGAGGTGAGAAGCTGTAGAAAAGAAGCATAGAAAAGAAAGATGTTAAATCTTTGGAAAGAGGAATGTTACTTATCTTGCACAGGGGAGCAATTCTGTTACATACTGCAAGCATAAATAGAAAGCAGTTCTGTTGTGCATTGTGAGCCGTAAGTTGAGCATCCATCCCAATTTCCCTCGCTGTAATAAGCAGTCAGAAATCAGACTCACATGGATCTCTAAAATACGGAACAAAAAAGCCCCACCTGTGCTGTAATCACCACGGTGCTGACAGAACCTCTCCAGTTCGGATCAGTACTAAAACCACAATCCATCATCTTGAGAAATGTTTTGTACATTAGTTTGCCTGGGTGTTACCCAATACCCCTTGGTTTAGGCATGAATTAGCAGGGCAGTGTGGTACTGTGAATAAATGGAACATGTCCTCTATCTGCAGTTCTGTTTTCAACACTTTTTGGAACTGACTACAGGTATCAATATGGGCACTAAGCATCTTTACTTGTAGCAGCCTAAGTATCTAATTTTGAGAAGGACCGAAAGCTGCAGTTATGATACCATGTGGTGTAAAAATAAGATACTCCAGCTCCGGCTGTAATGAGCACGCTGTCAAGTTGTATCAGCCTTTGGAAGCAGAGGGGAGGAGAAAATAGAAAACTGAGGGCCTTTGAGCTGAAAACGAAAGTCGATGCATGGATTGACCTCTGTATGTTTGTTCTTCATTGGCAGGTTGATGACGCCTGAAAGTGAAATTCGGTTTGTCCACAAGCACATGGGCCTGGTGCCAGGCTGGGGAGGAGCTGCGCGGCTGGTGCGGATCGTGGGCGGCGGGGCAGCCCTGCAGCTGCTGGGCGGGGCTGCCCGGGTGGGCCCCGAGAGAGCTCTGCGCCTCGGGCTCTCCGAGGAGACGCTGCCGTCCTCAGACGAAACCAGAGCCTTAGGAGAAGCCCGAGCCTGGCTGAGTCAGTACACAGAGGGTCCGACCAGTGTGATTCGGGCTGTGAAAAAGGTGGTGACAGCAGGAAGAGAGCTCCCACTGGAAGCTGCCCTAAGGACAGAGAAGGACATTTTCGGAACTGTATGGGGTGGGCCTGCCAATTTGCAGGCATTGGTTAGAAGACCAAAACATAAATGATGGTTTATGCGTAAGAAATGGGCTTGACCTTTTTGCAAACAAAGCTTTCGGGAAAGCAGCCATTTAACTGAATCATTTAAGGACTTGTCCATTTGAAATGGCATTAACATTCCTGCCATTTAGGTCAGGCAGGCGTATTTGGTGTGCAATCACGGAGAAATCCCGGGCAGATTCCCTACTGTCTTAATCACCCACTGAATGGAGATTTGTGAAATTAGTATGTAAAGGTAAATACTGTGCTGAAAATAGAACTATAATTCATTTGGAACGAGGCTGAAGATTATTTTATTTGGTGTTAATTTTGTTTTTTTAACTGGTATGGAAATTAATTACTTGAGAGTTATGAGGTTTATTCATTTGCGGAACAGGTGCATCTAAAGCTGCAAAACATGAGCTTCCCAACCAGTGTCTTTAGGCAGCTTGGAAAAGATGATAACTAGTGAGAGGATAGCTTTTATTTTTTCATTTCTAGTTAATTCTTCATATAATTGCTGAGAAAGGATCCTTGGATACTTCAATTTTAATGGTGCTTTTACAGAAGCTTTAAGTTAGTGAGAAGCTTCTAGCACTGATTCACTGACACTGATTGAGATTTTTAAATGTATGTTGGTGTCTTCTCACTGCTCAAGGAATCAACTACCTACACATGCATCCGCACATTCCCATATCCTGTACCTGTGCAAAGCTGCTGGCCTGGTTCTTTACACAGAATCTAGCTGAAATCTTGGAAGGCCATGATGTATCATGCCTCAAAATGGCTTGTCCTGAAGTGATTGGGTGATGTGAGTACTTCAGCATTCTGGTAAGATGTGTGTGGATGTGTCTATGTCTTTCTTCAATGCATTTTTGCTGGTAGGGTATATTTGGGCCGACTAGAAGATTTGGAACTCTGTCTCCACTTCATGCCAGTGACTATGCAAGCACTTGGATAACTCAGTGGGGAAAGTTTTCCCTTTAGAAATTAGAAACTGACACAGAGTGCCTGTTTTAAAAATAAACATCTGTGAGAGCAAAACCATACAGACATATCTGTGACTGAGAGTTTCCTGTACTGTTGGTTAGGATGCACTTGTCTCTAAATCCAGCAGGGACTGAGATCTGAGCCAAGGACCTAAGTATTCTGGTGGTTATGTAAAGAAGGAAGCTCTGGGCTGTGCACCACTGATGTGCATTCTTGCTCTGACCAGGCGTAACTGGCTCTAGATCATGGAACAAACTCCCTTAGGAAAAGAAAGGAGTATCTTGGATGGAAATCCATGTTACGATTTCTACCGCGTGGCAGGATTCCTGAGTTTTACACAGCGAGGTAACTACATATATTTGAGGATTTGGGGACAAATCAATGTTGGGAATTCGAGCAGATTTTGTGATCTGCTGGGGATGTTTTACTGTATGGTTTTCACAGCAATGAATATAGCCTGAAGCAACCAAGAGAAATGCTGAAGAAAGGGATGTGTTTTGAGTTGGCATCTCAGAGAAGATAAGGAATGTACCTCCACCCTGTTGAACCTGCACCTTTGCCTTTGTATCTGAAGCTCTTATGGAGCTTATTTCAAATTTCCTCAAAAATAAAGTTCAAGTTTTACTTTCAGGTTAGAGAAGAGACAGGAATGAGAACATGGGGAAGAGAGTAGTGTTTTGGTTTGTGCCTTTCCCCCCTCCCCCCAGCTCCTTTTTAGCCGGGAGCCCAGTTGCTACTCCCGCGTAGCTGGATTATTTCCCATTCCCTAAAGAACTTCAAACCCATTACTTCTCAAGTGCCTAGGTTTTAGTATAGTCAGCCAGCACTTGACTGTTTAGTAGTGAAGCTGTTCTGCTTTTCATGAAGTTTCTCAAGACTCATGAGGGATTCCAGACTGCAGCATCACTGAACCTTCAAGGAACACTCCAGTCCATACTCACCCAGCTTTTTGAAGCAGTAGCACATCATGTTGTTATGAGTGAAAAAAAAAAGTGTTTTAAAGGGCAACTGGTTATGTCTTTGCTTTTAGCAAGAATTAATGTGCCATTACTAATACTGTTATTGTTTTTAAAATTGGTATGAAAATTACTTAGAAGCTGAGCAAGACCCTCAAATCTTTTTTCTTTAGTGTATTAGGCTCATAAGTGTATTCTGTGTACTGAGTAATAGAATTTGAAAGGGAGGAAATTGTAGGACAAAGGCAGAATCTGGTTTCTTTCATATTTTCAACCAGATCTGTGCTGGCAGTTAAGTGAATGCTAAGTACACCTATGGGGGAATCTCTTTCCATTTTGATTTATAGACAATGAGCTTACTTCTCATTTCAGCAGATGTATTTCCCCAGCCACCCTCTCTGATTTGTATCAAAGGCCAATGTTTCCTTTGAAGAAAACAGGACAAATAATTAACTAGTACAGACCAAGACACATTCAGAACAGTTTCAGAAAGGGTTTTGGAAACCCATTTTGTTGGTATCATAAATATACCAAACATAGGTACAGGACATTCTGCAGATCATTACAGGTTTTGATCAAGGATTTTGTGAGTAGTCTAATACCATATTCTCTGGTTTATTTTCTTCTAAAAGGAAGATGAGTCCTTCATACAAAAAATTACCATGAGTGCTAGGATGAGAGATCCAGACTGAGATGAAATGGAATCCCATTTTACCCGTTTGAAAGCTAAATGCTTTATTTCACAGAATACTTTCTTATAATCTTAAAGTGACAAATACCTTTAACCAGCAGTTGATAAGTGTTTGTATTTTCTTTGCAATTATTGAAGATGTCAAGCTTCATCTCAGGTTTTTTTTCCTTTCTGAAATGGCTTAAAAACAAGCAAGCACTAAATGCGCAAAATAAATTAGAAACATCAAAATTAATAGTCCCAGTCTCCTAATTAAATAGCATGCCAGCTTTTGTACTTCCTAGGGGCTAGTTTGCCAGCTTTCTCCTCAGCAAACTAAGTGTCCTATTACATTGTAAAATGTCTGTCTTGTTTTTCCTCTGTGTACTGGGACAACCCAAGGGTTTAATAGGGGTGTGGATTCTGTACCAAGCTTGTAAAGGTTGGATACTGGAGATAACTTTAAGCAATACAGATACTTCTATCTTATTTGCTGCTGCTAGAAATGTATTTACCAAATAGTTAATCTAGATAAGCATGGTGTTCTTGCAGAATGCTTGATTGACTATTTTTTTTTAGCCATGAAATAGGATTCCTGTGTCTGTGGTTATCTGTTCTGGAAATGATGAGATGCTGTAGATTTTATAGTATTTAAATTTTTTTTTTCATTTTCCCTTCTGCTCCACTGTGCATGTCTCTGGCTATGCTGTACAAGTCAAAAATCACTTAGTGCAAGGAATTACAGTCAACCACATAATGCAGTGTGGCTGTGGCTTTGCTGAAATGGACAGAGAACACATTTCCTACTGAAAGTAATGGTTTAAATATAAGATGGGAATTATCAGTTACTACTTTTCCCTAGCTTGATCTGGGGAGTGCATTTGCCATTCTGATGACTGGCTATTAAGCTCTCACCAGCTTTACTTTAACTAATTTTAGTGTTTCACAGCTGCAGTCAGCCAGCAGGAGCCAAAAGCATCACAGGTGTGGGGCTGAACTCTCTACTTGGGTCAAAAACCCCAAGGATAACCACTGATAGAATTATTTGTGGACTGTTTGGGCTGCACATCCTAAAATTAAGTATATAGTGAGTCATATTCCTCTATTTTGTTTCTTGCTTTTTGCAACCTGTACTCTCACTTGAAGTGAAGTCTGTGCATATAGCTGACGTGTTCTTAGTGAAGGCTTTTGCAGCACAAAGTCAGACTTTGGTTAGAGCCACTGTATACGAATTCAAATCAGAGAAATAAGACAGCTAGCAACTAATAGAGAAAAAAGCATTCCATCCAGTTTCCTTCTGAAGTCCATGTAATTGGCTTATTTCCTTACAGGACTGGAAGATGACAGGGAAAATCTGTGATCAAGAGCATCTATTCCTAGCTGAGAATGAAGGAAATCTTCCTTATTCCATCCTAGTCTTGTCTGCACTTTCCTGACTCCCCCCGCTGATCTCACCTGTGGGCAGAGGAGGGGGGGCACAGCTTTGTCCAAGTTCAGACATGTCATCCATCATTACAGTAAGAGCATTACAGAAGTTTAAATCTACCGTTTTTAAAAATCAGTCCTTTTAATTCCCTTCAAATGGTTGTTTGCCTAAAGGAACTTTGGTCTTAAGATCAGTAGTACCTACATATCAGCTACTGTCCCTTTCTATTCTGGGATACATATACTAAGAATTGGGAGTTCAATTAGCTTTTTTAAAGACTGAGTCCAGAATCAACTAATGCCATTTCTCAATCTGAAAAAATTTATAACTGCCACAGACAGAAAAGACAAGCTGTGTTTCTCAAGATCTGGCTTTTAATATGCAGAAGTCTGTAGAAATGCAGCTCCTACATTGCTAATACAAGCACAAAACTACCCTTTCTGTGCTGCCACCAGTTCTGCTATGAACAGATAAACAGCACTATAGTCCTTAATGTCCATGTCCTTTGTTATAGGGTCAACTTTGATAACTTACACTCTTTTATTTAAACATTTATGCTGTTAAAATAAGGCTGTGTCATACTCCTGCCTGCCAGCAACAGTGAAGTGAATTAATCAGCTCTTCAGATGTCTGTGTATTAAAGCTTGCAACTCATGATTTTTCTGCAAAAAACGATACTCTTACAGCCAGTCAGGGATGCAAGAACTTCAGGATGCCACTCAGAACTAGTCCTCCGTTTTGGTAAACATGGTAAGCTGCTTTATGATAATTTTCTTTGAATTTCTTCAGTGAAGTTCAATTAAACTGGAAACATATCTGAGATTGTTACTGATAAAATGTAGTTTTATTAAATTATAAATTCTGTAACAAAACCAAGACAGATCAAGAAAGACCTCAAAAAACAAAACTACAAGGACTAGATGGCAAAGCCAGTGAAAAAGCCATGGAGAGTGTAAAGGTAAGGATATGCAACACAAGTTAACAGCATTTTTACATTACCATTGAAAGAAGGTAAATGATTGCTCTTGTCTAGTAAAAACACATTTTAACTCCAAACTCACATCTATTTTCTCACATTAAATTAAGCATCCTGCTCACACCCAAGACCTTGCCTGATTCCACATTGCTTTAGTGTTCTTTTCATACATCAATCCATGCAGAAAGTAGTAAGACACTTAATGCAACAGTCAAGAGAATGAAGACAATTCAAGTTGTACAGTAGATATACATTGGCCAAAAAGGGATAGAGTATCTTCAAGGGGAAAATGCTACAAAATAAACACAAGACATTTTCAAGAAAACTGGGCATTGCTAAACCATTAACAGGACGACCCAGTTTCCTAGAGTTAAAGAGTCTTCCAGCTGAGACATGTTAAGAGACTTAAGTTAAAACAGGCCAAATCTGTTTCTCCCCTTCATCCCACCCTCCCACCAAACACACTGCTAGGTTTGAGTGCAATGCCAATGTGGACAGAAAATTTACAGAAAATTACAACTGAGTTTTTTTTTTCGCATGGCTCTAGATTTAAACTTCAGTGACTGTGCACTGTCCATCTGGCCTTCTAGATCTTACACTTGTGTTTGCCACCCCACCCCCTGCCCCTGGTCTATCTGCTCCTGGCTGGCTTGCACCAGCATTCAAGTGTCTCTGCTGACCAGGGGATGGGCGTTGCTGAAGGTGGGCAGACACATCCTCACTGTCGCTGCTGGCATCTGATTCGGTTTCCTCAACAGAGGTGTCGGGGGCTGGCACCCTACCAGAAGATGATGATTCGTGGTCTTCTTCTCCCTCTACCCTGTGACTCCTTTCAGCCATACTGTCTCCATTTATTTGCAAGTGGGCAAAAGAGTTCTCTAGAGAATCGCTTGCATCGGGTGATGGCGTTGAAGGACTCACGAGCTGACCATCTAGTGCTGGCAGGGGCCTCACAGAAATGGATGCTAGAGGCTGCACAGCTGCAGCCCCTGGAGTCAGTGTGCTGTCTGCGCCGTCAGCGGAGCTCTCTCGTGCCAGGTTGACAGTGTTGGTGTCACAGTCCAGCCTCAGCCCAGCCACTCCCTTCTTTGGTATATCTATTATGTCCCGTTTTATTTTTCTGCGCCGTCCATGCTCATTTCTCCTATACTGAACCATATTTTCAAGGTCTGCTACGTATAAAAAACCAGCAATTAGCATTTCAGTGCTCTTTTTACCCTTGGAAAAGGCATCTTCCAGCTCTCTGCTGGTACGTTCATCATACTGCCACCAGCCATTTCTACCTTCATAGTACCAAGCATATTCTCCATTGCCTCTGCTTGCCGCTTTGAGTTCTTCAGGTGACAGTAAGGTTGGCTTGTCAAGAAAATCCTCAGGAATCTCTTGCCGGCAGAGTGCACATCGTTTCCCAAGCCAAGAAGCTCCCTTCACACACAGATAGCAGAAAACATGTTTACAGGGCAGACTTACTGGATGGACACATGTTTGCAGACAGATAGCACATTCAGGGACTTGCAGGGAAGGTGCTGCATTGGTACATGACTCATTTGTCTTCCTGTTTGTGGGAAGCATGTTGATCGAATGATCTATTTCACCACAGCCAGCCATCCTGCAGAGGATCAAAGACATTTCAATCAGTTTATTGTATCAACTTCAACTAGCACCTCACATCACATTTCACCTCAACATCCACGGAATGAGATGTTTACCTCAAATTAAGTTAAGTTACTGTTTCCCGAGGTGACAGACTAAATCAAGTACTGGGAAAATTTCTTTTGCTAATCACCAATATTTTATCTGTTTAATTTTCAGCATGTTAACATCCCTTAACATGTTAAGTTAGAAACCAAATTTTGGTATTTCCTCTGTTCATTCTCTGAAGTAGTGTTGATTAATGAACCTTCGACCAACCAGTTACTTTGGTGCCTCCTCAGGAAATTTAAAGAAATTATGGTTCTTTCCACAAGAGGTCACGTGGCTGCGAACTGAACTTAAACAATCCCTCTTCAGACTACAGGTGATCATCTGCTTGATTAAGGGACTGCTTGAACAGTATCTTGGACTAGGTTTACACAGTAAAGAAAAATATGCCTGACACCAACACCCAGCTGAAGAATTCCCCCACTCTGTTCCTTAGTTCCCATGTACCATGGTACACTATCCCTCAAACTGAGCTCAGAACAACCACAGGGCTGCAGAAATAACCAGATTTGAAAACTAAGGTGGCCTTTTCAAAAAATACCTGGGATTTCTTTTTCTTAAACATCAAGTGAACTCCCTGATATATGCGAGTGCCTCTCGAAAGGAATCGCTGCAGACCATCAGAAGCAGCAGTGTATTGCAGAAGACACACAACTCTGACTTGACTGGCTTGGGAAGTCATTGCCTTTACTTTCTCTGGCCATATCTTATTTCTGTTATTAAAGATGATTTTGTAACTGTAAGAGAATGAGGAATGCAAAACTGCGTCACTTTGGCATTGTGTAGGATTTAAGTAGTTGAAAAATTCTGGCCTAAATATGCAAATGCCTTCTCAACTACATTTTTGCCATGGCAATCTTTCACGGTCTGTTTCATGGTAATTTTCCTTTTATTTATTAACAATCAAAACCAAACACCAGATACCAAATGAGGGAGAAGAATGGGCTTTGGGGAATGGGGCCTAAAACAGTGCCTTTTTCCATTTACAATCCCCAAGAAACTTCAAGACTGATATTCAGCGAAACAGCCTTTCAGTGAAAGTAGTCTTTGTTGTACGGAGAGCTAGGATAGTTCATGCAAAACTATCACAAGCACCTGGGTCAAAAGGGACCTTTAGAGGTCACCTAGTCCAGTCTCCTGCTCCACATGGCACTAGCACCAATACTAGATTAGATCAGCTGTGGCTTTGTCTAGCTGAGTTCTTCTGAAACCTACAAGGATGGAGATACCACAGGCCCCCTGGACAGCCTGTTCTAATGTTATACATTATAATGTTTTCTAACAAAATGTGTTACCTCAAGAGAAAACGCCTAGTATTACTGTAAAAGCCTCTACTGCTTTAAAAATCTTATATGCTGGGGATAAAAAAAAAAAAGCTTCAGTATCTGTATTTATCTTTACAAGAATGTATCGTGCTGTTTACTTAGAATATTTTTCTCTGTACTGTCTGTTCCCTTCTATCACTATAATTTCCTCTTGAAAGACCAATGCCTCTTTAATCCTTTTTTTATCAAGTAATTCTTTTAAAAGCTCAAATGCTTTTTCCTGAAGTAGTACATAATTGTATCCACCTATGTTTCAGTTTCATATCTGAATTTCTTTTTCTGAGATTAATGACAAATCTGCGTAACAATTCCTAAATCAGCACGCCAGATACAGAGACAGCATTACCTACCAGCTGGTAACTGTGTTTTTACTGCACAGCACACATCTGTGAGATCCATTCTAACAATGTTGTGAACCAGTTGCTTTTTGGAAGCCTCACACTTCTGAGGCTGTATTTTGCAACAGATTTTTACAGCAAATGTCGGGGTTTATACCAAGAAACTTAGAAAAAGGAGAGAAGAAAGTCTTTTGAGATTTCAGAATACCCACAAACACAACGCAGCCATCATTTCACAACAGAAGAGCTGAAAGAGAAATCCATTTATTGATTAATTTGTGCTTACCATGGCTGAGGTAAAAGATCTTAATTTTCAAGTGCCCCCACAATGAGATACTACAGTGCAAAAATGCACAGCAGCAGAGATTTTTACTTCCGTGCTACAGTTTTAAAAAAGGATGCTTCTCCCCGCATATCCTTTATAAAGTTATCCTTTTCAGAGTCAAAGAAAAGATTAGAATAACCTGTAGGTAAGTAACTTCTATACAAGTCACGTATCATAATTAAGATTTTGGAGATGATTAAAATGCAATGCAGGGATTAAAAAGGCAATGCACTTTGACAAACCAAATTCTGATACCATGAGATAAACTAAAGAGAGTTTACCCTGAGGTAAACTAAAAGAAGAAATAAAAAGTTCTCACCTGTTTACTGGAAGCAAAAAATGCTAACATTTGAACTGTGCTCAACAGGTCATCCATTATTTTGAGGGATCTTTAATTTCTTACTAGATCAAGATAATAATGCAGGATATGAAAGGAGTAAATGCCTTTTCTTGAAATTCTTACTTCATTTTTAATGACTCTAAGGAAAATGTTATGTATGAAATGAATAGAGCTGGAAAAGCAAACCCTTATCTATAAAAGTGCTACCCAGGAACATAAAACTCTTACAAGATAAGCACAACTGCAGTTGCATGTGCTCAGAATGCAGGACAATTATGCACTTGAAGTTTTCTATCAACTACACCACCGATGCTGTCTCGCTTCTTGTTTTTAAAGCATGATGCTAATTAACCTTTTTTTATTTACCTTTTTCATACCAAATCTAGGTCAGAGTTTGTTTATAAGCTGGTGGGAGGATGTACATGTAGGTAGGTTTTTACTGAAGAGGTAATCCTTCAGAACCGAGGATAAACATCTCAGACTGCGATTTATGGCTCAGATTCTGCTATGTTATGGCTGTGGAAGCACTTCCACTGCAACTTCATGGTATTAAGAATTAAACAAAACTGACCGCATGGTATTTTTCCTGAAATTAAGAGTAATATTTTATAACAAGGTTCAATCAAAACACACATTATATCAGAACTGTTATCAAACAGGAAAGCTCTATGTTCTGGAGGACTGGGTTCCCTTTCAGACACTCCTGGCATAATGGAAAATCATATTCTTGACTACTTGACTACAAATTATTAAACTCAAGTAAAAATTCTAAAAATAAGTTTATTTGAAATATTTAGATCCTTAATTCAGGTATAAATAAGGGAACAGTAAGAACCTGAACTCTGCATTTTAACATAAATACAGCCTAAAACCAACTGAGAAGGAATTAGTCCACAATCTTGCCAGATCCCACCTCTTGTGGTTGTTTTTAATACTAAATAATACATTTAATTTCTAAGCTACGGGGCCTTCACCAATACATGAAGTATGGAAGAGGTGATGTTTAACAACTATATTAAAAGACCCCAGGCCTTCTTGGACTTTAATGGAAGAAAAAGTAAATTCACACAAAACCACTTCAAATTCCAGGTCAAATTCTAACTGCAACTAAGTAGTCCATCAAGGAGATGACATGTTTAAGTTCATTAACAAAACAACAGCTTACTTTTTCTGAATAATTTCTACTGAAGCATGCCACAAGACTGAAACGTCCTCTCTTCAGATGTCTCCAGCTAGGATAGCAGGTCCTCCTTCCCAAGATTGGCTCATTCCTGACTTGTCCTGCTCCGTGGCACACTCCAGCGTTTCAGCTTCTCTGCAAACTAACAGAAAGCAAATCATACCACCATTAAAATGTCGTCCAGAGGTATGAGCAAGCAAAGCACTATGCCATGGTTCTGTTACAGAAAGGAAATTACTATGCTTTTATTTACTTGATGCAGGTTATTTTCAGTAAAACTACCATTGGACTTCTGTTTCACTTTTTGCAACCATCAATTTTAATCCACAGTTTTTATTTTTATTATTTTTTTCATTATTTTAAGCCAGTGTGCAATCCATGCAAATAATCTTTTTTAAAGCATTTTAAAAGGCCATTATTTTTGACTATAGTAAGTCTATTGCTCATTTCCATACACTGACCTCACAAAAGGAGTAACATAAAAGGAGAAACAAGACCGAAGTTGTGAACCTGTTATGTTTATGCAAATTTAACCTCTAATAAATAATCCCTAATATTTAGAAAATTTAAAAAGTCACAATGGCTTCCTAAAGCTGTTTACAAAGCTATCTGTATCACACCATTCCAAAGGACCATCTAGCCATGTGTATTGTCCTGACATGGACTAGTATCAGATGCTTGAGGAAAAAACAGTGCACGTCAGCAGCTGATTTCCCCCAGCTCTTCTCCATATTTCAAGCAGAAATCTGCCTCTTTATATGTCGAGGCTAAGAGCCTTGAATCCTTGTCCTCTTTTACAGAGATCATTGCATTCATTTAATGAATGAGCCTCAGAACCGTTCAGCACTTTCTTCTTTATAAATCTACATATGTACATCCTCATACCAGCTTACAAACAAACTCTGTGACCTACATTTGATACTTAACAAAATAAACAAACAACAAAAAAATTAATCAGGACCCTCCTAGATTTCTTTAAAATGTCCTGATGGGCTCCAAGGTTCAACAATGGAAAGAATGTATATGATCCCTAAAAAAGAGGACAAGGATGCAACTCAGCCTCCACGCCTCAGAGGTAACACACCCCTCTTCAGGCTAGCAGATGTCAGTCACAACACATTTGGTGAATGCCACCAACCAGAATCTGAGCCAAGTCATTTCACAAATACATAATAATCACCAAGTGCCTAACAAATACCTAAAAAGTTCCTACAGTAGGGAAGTAGGAATCTGCAAACTCAGAAACGAGACCATCACTCTTGCATTCTCACACCCTAAACAGGAAGGTCTTGACCTGAAAGAACCACTTTCAGTGAATCCTATGTAAAAAGACTGATGAGCCACAGAGTCACATCTTCCTTCTGGTGTGTCACTTTCTGGATGATTCTTAAACATTGTGAACTACAGTTTCCAGTTGCTGCAAAACATTATATATAGGAATGATTTGAAGCAGGCATGAGAACGTCACCTCTTTGATTTCAATTTGTTCAAGGAAAGAGTCATTTCAGCATAAACAGTGCAGAGCAGAGCAGACATGTAAGAGCTGAGTGAAGTCAAGGAGTGATAAGTCCCTGAAAGAACATGGAGCATTATAGTGTTCTGTGCTATAGTCCTTCACCAAATGATGGAATGTTTATCATTAATAATATCAGAGTGTTGAGCTGACTTCAGTGCATGAAGCATTACTCAAGTGTGTTATTTTCTTTATAGCTGAGCTCCATGTAACATTCTGTGCAGCTATTTTTAGAATGAACTCCAAAAAATGCAAAAATTAACAAGCCTATCCACACCTTTTCTCCACTCATAGTTCTAGCAGCTTTCCTTTCTTCACACATCAATCTGAAACCACGAGCCGCAATCGCATTAGAATTGTGGCTCTACTAATCCACTGAGACAAGATACTATGTTTTCTATGATCAAAGAGACAGCTGCAACAAGCTTGATGCTCTGGGTGTGGTGTTCAGTCCTTCATCTCCGTAGCTGCTTTCTGTTACTTCAATAGGTATCACCTGAAGCCTTTTATCTACTACCTCTCACACTACTAGAGGTAGTGCATCATAGAACCAAATGCTATGTGGAGATGGCAGAAAAGGGCTGGGTCAGTTCTGGGAGATTTCTTACGAGAAAGAAAAATGCATGCACATATTCAATGTATGTAATTATACCTAGAAGAACCCAAGGAAGGCATAATTACAGGATTGTGGTAAGGCAAAATTCTATTTTCTGCAAAGCTCTTGAAAAGAACTAGTTCACACACTGACATCAGGTAACCTCTACGTTTCATGACATTGTTATTTATTTCATAAGCCAGTCTTGAAAACTCTACTGAATGGACTGACAGACACTTGTGGTTACACACGCACCCCTTCCTAGATGATGACTCCTCCTTTGAAGTGACCTGGGTAAGAGCTGTGTTCTACACTTGGCAATTAATTTTCTCTTTTTCCTGTAGTATGAGGAGTTACACTATCTGCAGCAACCCGCAGGTATCCATCCCTTCCTAAACCCCTGCATAACACACTGATTCTGAAACTTTAAAGATGCAACAGACAGAAGGACAATGTCGCTGGTGGGGAACAAGAATTCAAATTGGGCAACATCCCCATCCAAACTGAGACTCAGCCAGCATAGAACAGTTCTCTTTGTTCCCTTGAAAGTCTCTCAGGATGCTTACTGGGAGAAGTCATGTCCACTTCTTCCACGGTTTAAGATTTTGAAGTCATGGACTTCCTACCAGACCTATCTCCCTAAATGACTTCAGGTTCTCCTTAAGAACAATGTTAAGCTTTTACTAGACCACGACGGAATGAAACCATTTCTTGTCAGCTCAGTCAAATGTGCTCATTAAATTAGGAGATGCAGTAAATTATCACATCCAGCACAAATTTTCCACCCTTACTTCTTTGGGAAAAAACAGCAACAGTTACAAAAAAACCCCCAACTAACAAAAAAAAAAGCCCCACTCAAACCAAAACCAGAAGCAAGCATATTTAGAAAGCCAGCTCCTATATATTGATGAAGAGTTACCTACAGTCCTAAGTTTCCTCTGTAAGTAAAATCCTAGCTTTTTAAAAACAAACAAGTTCAAAACATTGATGAATTCAACTAACACCAGCCAAAGGCTATTATTTCAGCCCTACTTCAAATGACAGATATCTCATGAACTCTGCAACTCCATACAGATTATTCTAAAATAGCTATTACAAATTCATCATTTCCCCCCTTGAAAACTCAGCAGAGTTACAGTATTAATTCACAAGAATAAATGCTCTTCTGTAATTAAATACTTGGATTTTTTTTCCATTAAGCTCCCTAATTTGTAACTCAACTTGAGGGCAGAAGGAGAAAAACATCCCCCGAATTCTGCCCTTCCCCAAAAGTCACCATGAGCCAGACAGGGTGGGGGAAAGAAGGTGGCTGTTCTATTTTACAGGACAAAATCACTCTCCTGTCTGATGGTCTGCTACTGTCAATACACTACCAGCCCAAGGTACTGAGTCTTATCAGGTAGGTTTAAAACTGTCCCTGGCACTGGACAGCACAACAGATAAATGACCTCACTATTTCCTGTGATTGCCTACTTTTTTGCATCTGTTTCTTAAACTTAGAATATTTTCAGGAATTGCTAAATGTGATGAGGCTTCAAGTTGCCTGTCATTCCTTATCGTTGGCTATTGCACATTAATCAACCCCCAACATTTATATGTACATTTGGAACTGAATCATAAAAGAACAGTCAAGTGCAGAACAGTCAGCCATTTCAGTATTAAAATGCTACATGTATTGAAAATGAGGTTGTTCCCTATGCTACAACTGGAGCACCGATCTTGAATTTGGAGCACATATCCTATTTCAATCCATTTAACAGAGAAAAATGTTAATTTCTCACTCAAATCAGAAGTGTGCAAAAAAAGAAGGAGAAACTGGTTCATCTTAAGTTACCAGTGCTTCAGAAACTACAATAAGTACAGGGACATTTCTTAATGTGTGTGTGTATATATATATATATACACACACACTTGATTAACGTGCGCAGAAGAGAGGAAAAAAAATCAATTTCAATATGAAGGTTTTTCCAGAGGCCCACTATTCAATAGGCTATAAAAATACTGCACTTCCAGTTCTTTAAATAAATGACAATTCAATTACATCTACACTGATGCAATATATTTTGAAGGAAACAAGAACAAACTTTTTCTTTCACTCACAATACACTTGGAAAGAAACTACACAAGACTATATAGCAAGTTCTTGCAAAAACATTCAATATTTAAGATTTATTCAAAATTACCGAACGAATATTCAGGTTTCACCATGTCTTCAATACTATTACATACTGTAATTTTTGGTACCGCATTTTTAGAGATGCTTCAGAATCTATTTTTAAGTAGCCCACTGTCCAAAGGCAGCAGCTAACAAAGAGAGAAGGATTGGATTTTTAGTATTAGAAACCCGACAGAAGCAAAACGTTTTAAAGCTCTGCTCCCTACTCCTCCTTGTAATTGTTAATGTATAGCTGCACATTACACACCAGTAACAAAACCTACAGCATTTCTCAGGCATATCACTGAAAAGCTGTACTAAGATTAAACCCCCCACAATTTTAGTTTAACTATTTCACCATTCCGATCGTCTTGTTCGTACAAAATCCTCGCATTTAGTTAATATTTTACAACAATTTTTCAGTGGCGGCAACACGTACCGCGCCAACAGCGGGACCTGTTTTCACCTCTCACGTCCCCTTTTAACATTCCGAAGGGACGCAATGCAAACACTTGAGCCGGGGCCGTCAAGCACAAAGAAACAAAAGCATTTCCACTAGGAACACTTGGTTACTCCTGTCTCGGTGCTCCGCGCTGCGCGCCCGTGACCGCCCGTGCGGCTCCGCTCAGGCCGCCGGGGGCAGTGACCGATGCCGGCCGGGCACAGCGCTGACATCCGCAGGGACGAAGCCACACATTAAAGCGCTGCACATCGCCCTGGGAATTAGAGCGCTGCGTCGGCTCGGCCAGGGGATTCCGCCACGCGTGACGCCGCCACGGCTAATGCTCCTGACCTATTTTACTGCCCAGCACAACGAAACCCCCCGACTCACAGAACCACAGAATCAATCAGGCTGGGAAAGACCTCCGGCATCATCGAGTCGAGCTTAAGTCCGGGCCCGGTCCGGCACCCTGCGCGCACCTCGCTCCGCACCGGCGCGGGGAGCCTCCTCCTGCCGGGACACGGCTCCGCGGAAGTGGGGCCTGGACCGGCAGCAGGGCCCGGCAAGAGGGACCGGGAAGCTTTGCCGGCGGTCCCGGCTCTCCCTCCCAGCCTCTCCGTGCGGGGCCTAGGGAAGGGCTCCCGGCAGGACTCCGCCGCCGCGGCCCCGACACCCGGCACGTGACCCCACGGGCGGGGCGGCGGCGGGCGACACCCTCCACCCTCCCCTCCGCCAAAACAATACCGGGCAGGGCTCTGGCCAGCCAGCGGCCGCCCCTCGCTCGGCTCAGCCCAGCTCGGCCGGCCTTTTGTTCAGGGCACTCACTCGCGCGGGGAGGCCTCAACGCCCGCTCCAGCTCCGTCTGCAGCCCGCCGGCGGCGGAAGGGCGAGGGGAGGCAGCACCGCCCCGGCCCCGAGCGACCGCGCAGGGGGCGCTGTCGGAGCAGGGGGCGCTGTCGGTGCGGCCTTTGGTGGCCGAGGCCACCGCCGCCACGGCCTCCCCCCGACCGCTCCGGCTCGCGCCCGCCCGCGGCAGTGCGGGGACTCACCCGCTGGGCCAGCCNGGGGCGGGGCCGAGCGCGTGATGCCGCCGGGTGGCCCCGCCCCCGCCCCGCGGCTGGGTCATGGCGGTGTCATGGCTTCTTCACGCGACTAGGGCCGCCCTGGGCTGAGGGGAAGGGACTGTGCTCGGGCGGTGCTCGGCGGGGGAACCTGCCAGGCGCTCGGGAAGGCCCCGCCTCACCGCTGAGGTCCCCTGCCCGCCCTTCCCGGACCCCCTGCCGAGGTTGTGCCTCCTTGTAGCGGGCTGACTCTGGCTGAACGCCTGCTGCCCTCTAAAGCCGCCCTGGCACTGCCCTCCGCAGCTTGGCAGGGGAGGGGGAATATGACGAAAGGCTCGTGGGTCGACATCACGACAGGACGAGATCACTCACCAATTGCTGTCATGGGCAAAAGAATCTTGACGTGGGGAAATTAATTTAGTAATAGTCAAATCAGAGCAGGATCGTGACAAATAAACCCAAATCTAAAACCACCATCCTTTCCTTCCCTTCTTTCTAGGTGGATTTTTGGCTTCCCACTTGCAATTTTTGGGGCACAGTGCTTCAGGAACAGCCTGCTCCAGCAGGTGTCCCCCACAGGGTCCTGCCAGCACACCTGCTCCAGCACAGGCTCCTCTCTTCATGGGTCCACAAGTCCTGCCAGGAGCCCGCTCCAGGGGCACGGCCTCCTTTGGGCACCCACCTGCTCTGCCGTGGGGTCCTCCAGGGGCTGCGGGTGGATCTCTGCTCCCCCATGGACCTCCCTGGGCTGCCTTGGCACGGCTGCCTCACCCTGGTCTGCACCAGGGGCTGCAGGAGAATCTCTGCTCTGGTGCCTGGAGCACCTCCTCCTCCTTCGCTGACCTCGGAGTCTGAAGTGTTGTTGGTCTCACTTACTCCCATTCTGCTCTTCAGCTGAAGTTGTTGTTGTGTGGACTTTGTCCCCTTCTTAAATCTTTATCCCAGAGGCACTACCACTGTCACTGACAGGCTGAGCCTTGGCCAGCAGTGGGTTCATCTTGGAGCTGTCTGGCGTTGGCTCTATTAGACACAGGGGAGCCTTCTGGGAGTTCTCACTGAAGCCCCCTCCCCAAGCCCCTGCCACTACCAAAACCTTGCCACACAAACCAAATACACCAGAGATTAAAGGTCTGGAAGTGGTGGGAGCCTCAGTGTGTGTATTCCCTGGAACTTTCTGACCAGAAAAAGTAGACAGGCATGCTTCCTTGGGATTCCTTGTTCAAGTGCCTGATGGCAGTGCTGGGGGAGATGAACTAGCACAGCTCTGTCACGCTTGATAAATGTGAAGGCAGGTTGCAGTTGCCCCTGTTCCCCCAGTAAGGCCAGACAGTGGATTCAGCGGGAGGCACGAACAGTTGTTGGCCTTTCCAGGAGCACATTCTGCAGTTCAGGGAAACTGCAGCTCATTTTTTGCTTGAAAATTTAGGTGGCTTGACAGTCAGGCCTGTGCCTCATGCTGCTGTGCATTGCCCGGCTGTATTTGGGTGGCTGAGGAGGTTTGGCTGCTTTGGTGGTCACCCACAGGCAGAGATGGACATCGGCAAGACCCAGATGTAACTTTAGGGGGTCAGACTGTCCCAAAGCTGAGCTGCTCCTGTAGATGAGGTGCAGGGAGGAGACCTGTGCCACCTGCTGTTGTCGATTGAGAAGCCTGCTGTAATATTTTTTTGATAAACCAGGATGGGAAACAATAATCCACACATCATTTAGGTTGGAATGGTATTCGCTTAGATGGGGGGAGAGGGGCCGTGTGTCCAGGTACTCATTGCACCTAAATGGAAAACTAAATGTTTCAACACGACTAAAGTTCGAACTGTCTAGCCAAGGGCTTGCTTGAGCTACAGCTACTCTTTGGCTGCTCTTTTTGATTTTTAAACCCCCAGAAATCACAAGCATCAGAAAACATAAGAGATAAAAGCTCTAAAAATACTAAATTCTAAGTGTAACCAGGAATACTAAAAGAAATGTGTTTGGTTAAATCACGTATTATTTTCTAAAAGTCTAGAAAAGCCTACCCAAAATTAGCACTGGTTTCAATAAATGTGACATGTTTGCATCTAAGGACCAGCCTTTACATGGTAATCTATGTTCTATTTAGATAGTTCTGTGTGAGGCTGAGTCAAAGAATAGAGGTTAGGGAAAAGGAAAGGTCTCTTACTGGCAGTGTATGCTCAGCAACAATAGCCTTAATCCTTTACTGAATCAGACCTTGATCCTGTGGAAGCTATTGAGGCCAAATTCCTGTCGGTTTCTGTTAGAATCTGACCTAAAAAAAGAAAGCAGGCTTGTGCTCTTAAGGGATCTAAAGAGTTCAAGCAAAGCTACTCTGACTGCATGCAGCTTTGTAAGAAAGGCAACACCTTGGAAGACTGTACTTAGTGAAAAAGAAGTCTGTGGCTGTGTATGGATAGGCTTGTAAGTTTCGCTGCAGCTGCAGATGGACTGAGAAAACGTGCTTGTGAATGAAGGATTTTATTCTACACTCCATGAGTTACGGAGCAAGCATGGCAATCAAAAGAATATCAGACAGTGCCAAAGATAGTAACCAAAGAATTAAATGCATTGCACCTTACTAGACTAAGGGAATAAGGATCGTGTAGGTATCTAGTTTAATAGATTGCAAGAAGGGGACCAGTTTGAGTAATATACCTCCTCAAACGTTCCCTACATGGTTATCAACCCTTATTACAAGCTCCTATTTCAGTCAGAACGGGTATTGTTTAAATATCTTTTTTTGTGTTTCTGTTTTTGGCATGGACACAACCTCTCCATTCCACTGATGGCTTTCTTTAGGCCTATTACTTTGTACCTGTCTGTTATATTTGAAGCCACCCTCTTTTCTACATCTACTTGTTTCACATTTCTGTTGTCTCCTATGTTTCTCTGTGTGTATTTTTATTGTTGTCTACAATGTCATCACTGTGAAAGTTGTCTTTTGATCACCACTAAATTATTAATTAATACAGTGGTTTGAAAAGTAAAGACTTGCCAGACTAATTCTTGAAAGACACCACTTCCTCTGCTAGGTGTCTACAGTTCCACCATTAATATTTTGCTGATGCTGTGATGGTAGAGAACTATTAATCCATATGTCAGTGTTTCTATTTATAAAGCATTTTTTCTGCTTCTTCAGAGCTGTGTGATACTATGTAAACCTTTGCAGATGTGCCAATGTCTTATATTCATCAAGAGCTCAATCCTTGCTGAACTTGGTGCAGCTGAGGTGAGAGGGGAGAAGAGCGGTTTCCTTCTGCTGTGGCTTTGAGTCAGTTTGTATTGATGCCTTGAGTGGCCACCTAGAAACAGAGACTAGACAGGAGTAAGGGAATAAAGGTGGGTATTTATTTGAAAGGCCTTCACAGGTACACCCTGGGGAGCCAAAGGCTACATCCAAAAAGGACCCCAAGATGGAGTCTCGTGTTCTTCACACTTTCATAGGTTTGGTTCATTTGCATATCAGCATAAATGTGCCAATTAAAACTTCAGCTAATGATGCAATTTCCCCAAGCTTAAGCCCTCTTCTCAAGATATTGGTTTACACATTTTGGGCCTAGGACATCCTGGGTGTCCTTGGAGAACAAACTTAGAGAGGCTTTGTTATGTCTATCTTAGCATAAGAGAGCAGAAGCTAACAGGCTACAAAAAACTTCAGAGTTCCACACTAGACAGTACAGGATTTGAAAAATATAAAAGTTAAAACCTAAGGCATCAATATCAAAGCAATTTGGGAAGTTGGTGTGGAGAACCTCAGAACTGCTGCAAGTTACACTATCAGCAAAGGAGTGGATGATGTGTGGTATCATGCCCCTTCCACGTGTAAAGACCAGGGACGGTGTAAAGTTGGCAGTGCACTGCACTTGTCTCTTCCATGCAGGGAGCCAGAGAGGGGCAGAGAATCAGGTTACAATGTGTAAATGTACTAAAGAGAAAATCTTCATTTTGCTTGAGTGGCACATTCCTTTCATGAACCCCCTGTTTCTTATCAAGTCCTGCATTCCTTTGCCTCTAAGCTGTCCTAAAGCAGGAGATCCCCGTGTTGCAGTGCCATTTTCATTGAAGTAATATATGTCTTACAGTCATCAAAGACTAAGATACACAAATTTTCCAGGATTATTTCTTTTTACAAATTACATTTATGGTTTTTTGCAGTCCAAGACACAAGCTTATTCCTTATGCTACAGGTGTTTTAAGATGGTGTCAGTGAGGCAAAATGATATTCATTGAACTCTCTTGAAGTGCAATTGCAGTTGTGCCAATGATGTATGAAATGTGAGTTGATTGATGGAAGTCTGAAGCCCCTTTGGGTTTGCAAGTGTTTTTTTCATTTTGACTATCTAGAAACTGCCGAGGTATATGCCTGTTTCAGCAATCTGCATTTACAGTCCTGCTGCACTGTAGCTAAACTGATTTCCAGTTGGTATTTGTACATTCAGAACAAAGTGTCAGTTAAAGGCTGAATTGATGTATGGAAATGCAACTACTGTACCTCATGGAATATCTGTATTTTACTTACATAATCTAGATATGTAGTAACTTCTGCCAAAAATGCTGTTATTTAACAGCTTTGGAAGGATTGTGCTGGTTAGTCATAAGAACAATCCCATTTTGCTTTAAAAACAGGAAGCTGAATGATGCTGAGGAGGAGGAGTGGGAGAAGAGGAGCTCAGGGCAAGTTGTTTTTCTCAGTTCTCTCAATATGTTACTTTTGCTGTATCTGTACCCGTTCTGTCTGTGAACTCCCAAGGAGAGATCGTGATTCTTTTGTTTTCATTTAGCGGCATTAAAAAATTCCACACAGCATACTAAACAAATTTATTTTATTGCCCTAGTTGGCAGGCAAGGTAACATTTTCTTCTGCCAATAAGTAAACATTGACTTTTTCCATTATCCCAGCTGTCAAAATCATATCACAGTATATGTTGCTGTGGAATTGAAGTCATCCATATGGTGATGCAGACAAGCAGAAAAATCCCACCACAAAACAGTTATTGCGTTACAATACAGCGTGTTTAAATCTTTTAGTTTTCCAGGCAGAGTTTGCAGGATTAAAGCCTCTTTTCCCAAAAGCAAATCTTGTGCCTTAATCTCATCATCACTAGAATCTCTTTCTCTTCGACATCTTCCTCATCAACCAGGGGTGCAACTAGCCTCATAAAAAAAATAGTTTGGGATCTTCAAAATCATGATTTTGGGTTTCTTTTAAATTTGGCCCCAAGTTTTACATCTGTAGGACTAACATTAACCTACAACTACACATAAAATGTCGGTCTCTAGCTATAAGGCAGGCTTTATTTTAACTTTATAGAAGCTGAAATTTTTGTGTAATCATACATGTTCAGAAATGAAATCTTGAAAACTAGCTGGAGTCACAAGATTCTTGGTATATGGAAAAACTGTTAACCACAAGGAGGAGGTAGTGCACTCATACTATATTTTATTTTAGTGAAAGGAAAGCAAACTATAAAAAAAAGTTGTTGTCATCTTCATCTTTCATTTTGCAAAATAGTGAATGAGAAATTGCAATTTCCTTTTGTATCACTAGATGGTATATGGTAACTGTGGGGATGCTGAGCTCTTATAAAAATTATTTGATAGAGTATAGGTACTGCTGTCTCTCCTGATCCAGCTGTTGCACTGACCAGAACCCTGGCTTGCAGTAGGAATGCCTACAAAGCTGTTCCTGACACCTAAAACTGCTACTTGTACCAAACACCTGGTCCTATTGCAGGCAGTGGCAAAACTTACTGAGTGGTTCTGTGCTCATGTTTTCTGGGAAACTGCACAGTATTTAGGCCTTGAACTCAAGATTACATTTTTGAAGAGGGGAACTCTCTATTAAAATGCTTGAAAACACACAGATTTTATTGGAAAGTAAAAAGCAAAGTCTTCAGACAGCATGGATCAGACCCTCTGAGCTACCTGCTGGGGAGTGCTTGGTAGGTGTAAAAGTTCGTATGGAGACAGACCAACGGAAGTTTAGGTTTG
Organism: Oreocharis arfaki; assembly: GCA_013398015.1. Taxonomy (NCBI): domain Eukaryota; kingdom Metazoa; phylum Chordata; class Aves; order Passeriformes; family Paramythiidae; genus Oreocharis; species Oreocharis arfaki. The sequence continues at coordinate 447,750 of VZRR01002371.1, read as the reverse complement.
TAATTTTCGTTATAACAGTATGAACTACTATATAGTTTCCATGCAAGGACCTACTTTTACACTAGAGGGCATCTTTTTATTTTGTCAGGTAATAGTTTTGAATGCCACGTTGTCACAATCGAAACAGCATCTCCTATAGCAATTATATATATTTTTTTTTTGAATATGCTAGTATAAAATGTTTGCTAGTATTTTATAAAAGAACTGAGAACATTTTATGATGTTCCATTTGGATAAACAGTTCATCAACTTAAATGGAGCTATTTCCATGTAGTTGCTGTAGTAGTCCATGACACTGTAGTTTGCAAATTATAAGCTCAAAATTAAAACTTCCCTGCATGACTCTGTCCTCTAGGCTTTACTTGTGTGAAAGGGGTGTCATAAGCAAAATTTATAGACATGATTCCGTAGTTTAATCTTATTTCGCCTATTCCATTAAGCCCAGAAATTTCTTAGTGCTTTTTAGAAAAAGAAAGTGTCCAGTTTTCAGGGGGTGCTTTGCTGCTTGTTGGTTTGTGCTTTTTGCATTCCGTTTGTCTCTCATATGCTTATACTCTGTGGCTTTCTGGGTAAGAGACCCATTATGATGGTCAGTATTATCTGAAGCTTTCATAACTGATTCTCATGGTGTCACCAGTTTCCACAGCAGCAGGAAATGTTGTGGAGAAGGACTCAGAGTGCAGGGCTCTGTTCTGCACAGCCTGACATTGCTGGGCCTTTGCTCCCCTTGGTCTTCTCCCCGGTGTGTGGCAGGTTCCTCGGGAGGGAAGGGTGTGAGGAACAGAGCCATACTGCGTGGTGTGTAATCCCCCAGCACTGCATCAAGGCAGCAAACAAGGAGACAATCTCTTTCTATAGCTTCACCAGACTTTTTTCCATAAAGAAGAAAAAGAAGATGGAGTTGTTATGGTAAAATCCTGGAAGGAAATGAATTTAAATCAGTGCTTAAATAATTATTCTAATTGCAATTTTGATGACTGTCACCTTTAAGAGCCAGGCAGAGTGAGACAGTTAATGCAAAGGTGATGTTGCAGGTGGAAGAAACACTATCACTTGCTTTTGCATCTGTCTAATGAAGCGTTCTGAGACAGTATGACAGCATAGCACAGAAATTTCTTAGTGGTATGAAACTGAGCTGACAGGAGTTCATTGAGGATTTGATGCATGCATTAGGCAGTAATGCTGTACTGACTGCTATATCTTAGAGTTTAATTAACAAATTCAGTAAGGAGAAATAGCATCCATGAGCTGATAAAGGGACATTCAGTATAACTAGCAAAATAAATAATACAGTCAAAATTTAATAATTCTGATTACCCACGTAGCTCCCAGGCCAGTACTTACACACAACCTTACATTTTGCAAGTAGTTTCATTAGATCCATCAGGATAGGCTGCCCAAGTGAATATCTGTGTGTGTTTAACTGCCTGCCACCTGCAACCTACTTGGATTGGGAGGGAGAGTGTGGAAAGTTTTATGCCTTCTCCTATAGAAGGGAATGGTTTGGGAACATGACAGTGCAATTAACCCCTCTGTAGATCTTCTCTGGGGGGCTGAGAGTGACAAATTTACATCCTGGTTTAATTTGCTGCCAAACTGGTTTAGAAATGGCATGAGCAGGCTGCCCTGATAGCACTATTTATCAGGAAGAGGTGCTCCATGAGAAGATAAATGACTTGTAATCTCGAAAGAGAAGGGGTGCATTTTCTGCAGCCTGGAGTGCAATGCTCTTTCCTTCTGTAAGCTTAATCCCTTAACTTCAGCCATTTCCTGCTCATTTGGTTAGCTCTGATAGTCCTAGTTGTTCTGATTGAGTTCATATCAGTTCTGTGGATTTCACAGGATGACAAAAATTAGCTGCAGCAATACTATATTCCCTCTCTGGACCCAAATGAAGAGAGCAGGCAAAGGAAAATGGAAGGCAGGAAAGGAAAGTTCATAAAAGGTTCACAGTACCTTTGAGATCCCAAATTTGCCAGATCAGTGGTCATTTTAACTAGCTGTGTAATAAACTATATTACTGACCTGTTTCACAGGGATCTTATTAGGATTCATTAGATACAGTCCTTTGAAAATGGAAACTACAAAGTGGTAGTGTTCTGCTGACCCCGTAATCCTTTCCAGGTTCCTAAGTGTCAGTAGAGGATGCTCTGGGGAAAGCAGTTATTTTCAAACTGCAGTTACTTACCATTTATTGTGCATACAATAGATTATTGTATCTGTTATGTATGCTTGAGTTTTTATCTGCTTGGATTTTTTTTTACTGCATTTTTTCTTCTGTTTAGTTTGGTTATAGGATCTCAAGATGAAATTAATTTCTTCAGTTTGTGGTGAGGCTACCCTGGGGATGACTCACCTGAGCCCTTGTGTGCACCACTGCATAATTACTGGTCTCACTGGAGTTTAAAAGTGCTATTCCAGGGCTTCTTCATGTGTGAATTAGGTCTCTTGGTACATCTGTAATGTTAGCTTGGAATTTGTTTGTGGTTTAGGTCTGTTTTATAATCTTGAAAAGCTTCTGATGTATTAATGCATCATTAATTTTCAAGAGTGTGTATTCTGTTAAAGGGCTAAGGTAAATAGATCAGGCCTTTTGTTATTTCATTTGAAGTCTTCACATGAGCTGCATTTCTAGAAGTGTTCTAATTATGTGGAGCATTGAAAGCTGGGGGAAAAAGCAATGGAGTAAGATGTTCTTGCTTTGTGGCTTCCAGCAGTGCTGATAAAAGCCCATGAGGGGTTCATATTGGGAACAGATGGGGAGTCTCAGTTCACCACTCTTCCTGGTTTTGAGTAGGATGTCACTTTGGGCTTAATTCTGGCTGGTTTTCTTTCTGGGTAGCACTTACCTCTAGAATCAGTTTCACTGATTTCAGTTAAGTCAGTTGTATGATGATCACTTCTTTTGCTGTTGTCCTCTCTCCAGGGAATTTGTGTTAGGCTTTTTAAAATTCAGGTAAGGGAAATGGCTACACTATTTCCAGTAACTTTAAAATAAGCTCTGGAAAATCTCTTTTTTGTATGTCTCCATTTTGTGGCACCACTGAGCACCACTGCCTTGAGCTGTGTATTGCCTAATGCCACAGGGACACACTCACAGCCAGCAGAGCTCAATGCCATTCCATGGAGTTTAGCAGACTTTCAGTTACTCACATCAGCAATGAGTAATGTGCAGCCTTTAAAGTACACAAGTATGTGATCAGCAAGATGAGTAGCTTGTATCTGCCAATTGTATAAATTCCTGGATTTATATGAGGGCTGAATTTATGGCATCTATTTACCTGGGGCCTCAAGGCTGCCCCCATTAGTCATTTTGATTAGGATGCTGGAACTATGTTATTCCACTGATCCTGGATTAAATTCACTGCTGTTGTAAGAGCATATAACTAACTCCTTGAGTTCCAGTGAAGTGACACTGGGTTACACCATTCACAGACTCATTTGTGTGGTTTCATCCAAGATTCCAGCACAACTGGATAGTGAAGCAATGTTGAAGCAGAATGTAATGGCTTAAAGAGTGAGCAGTAAGGCTAGAAAAGATGACCAGGTATGTTTGAGTGAATGAATGAACTCAATTCTGATTCTTATTAAAGACTGCAAGGCTATAGATGTCAATGATGAGGCAGTACATTTTACAGGAGGCATAGTTCACTTGGCTTGACAGGAGATGATGAATGAATCTGTACTTCCATTTGCGTTTCCGTGGTGTGAAAGGTATCTGTGGGTTTTTAATGAATGTGCGCAGTTGTATCCATCCTCACATGGACAGTTGAGGATTCATCGTGCTTTGTGTTGTGTGGCAAATTTCTGTGAGCTCAGGCCCAGCAAAGTAGATATTCTGTGTAGGTTCAGGTAAATTAGTGCTGGTGGTTTTGGTTCAGCTTGATGTGATACCAAATAATTTTGTTGATGGAGCAATTATTTGCACCATCTAGCTTGCTACACCTCATTACTCCCACCTCAGTTTCTAGTTTGCTGTAAAATGGCAGCAGGAGGGATAAATTACAGAACTCTGCAGGAGAAGCAGAAAGCTGTGCAAGATTTGCAGAGGAATATTCAGGACTCAGGGTATCTGGACAGGTGTGGTGGACAGTTAGGGATTGCTGAGTAAGTGCAGAAGCTGGATATTTCTGCTGAGAAGTTTAGCAGTGGTATGATACTCATTCTGTAGTTCTAGTCTGATATTATCAGGCTTCATTCTTCAGTGAGGTGCATAGTATCCATCATCGTTCCTCTTCGATTAGCTGAAGAGCTGCTGCACAACACTCTTTGACTGATCACCCAGATAAAATGCAGTAGCAGTCAAGATCTCTCAGGAAAAAATGAAAGCCCATATTGGAGAGGTGCCTGGGATGATAGTAGAGTGAAAAGGGCAAAGAAGGAAGGACTCGTATTTTAAACTCATTTAAGACTGTTAACTTTAAGAGTAGGCAAATGGTCCGGTTATGACAGCTTAAGAGCTGATGCTCTTAGTTGAGTGTCCGTAACTGTATAAACTTTTATACCAAAAGGAACAGGTCAAAACTAGGTCACGCTGGGAGATTCTGTGTGAGTATTAAATACACTTCAGCCTCTCTAAGTGTCTATAGATATGCCACCCATTTGAATTTGTGAAAACGTAGGTAGGCTTCAGATGTCTTTGTACACATGTCTTGGGCCTCTTGAGATGCTGGAGGGTTTCTGAGACACCCACTTGGGGCTGGTATATTTAACACAGAGCCTTTGGGATACCCATGTCAGCAGTGGTAACTGAACTCCAGGCAGGCTGTCCCACGGCATCTTGGATTGCAATCCATAAGGTGTTCAGGAAGCTGCACTGAGCTCCTGGGCAGTACAGTCAGAAGAGCTGCTGGACCAACTCCGTTTGTCCCAAAGTGATTCAGAAGGCAGGTGGCAACCATGCGTCATTTCGGATATGACACAAGCCTTACAGGAGATGTGTGCCCTTTTTGATGTTCTCTTTGGAAGTCAGCACAGGCTTGATAGGGAATGTAAAATGGCCCTGGGCACCTACCTTTGGACAGCTGCATTATCCTCCAACCTCCACTGCTGTGTTTACCAATTTTACTTTCACAATTTTACTTCACCAAATTTACTAATTTGTTGACAAAACTAGGATTTTAGACACCTAATCTGTGCAGACACCTCCACGGAAACAGTGAAAATTGGGCATGGTTATCTCAGTTTAAACCTGGTCCTTTGCCTCAGCCCTGAAACAGAGAGGTCATGCAGAGAGGCTGATTTGGCCAAGGGGTTGTGCTCCAGCAGGTCACTGACTCCTGCACCTGAAGCTGCTCTTCCTTGCTGGGGATCGCTCTTGCCTGTGCCCAAGCATCCACGTGCTGGTAGAAGCCAAAGGTTTTAAGGGCAGCTGTAAGCAAAAGAGAGGCTGTTGCACTGGTCAAGGCTGCAAAGGCTTTTGTGTCCTGATGACAGATGCTGAAGAATTGGATCCCATGAGCTTATATCTGTGGTCTTTTTAAAATATGAGATATACATAGAAATTCCCACTGTGTGATGGCAGCAAAGAGACCGCGTATTCAAGGGGCACCAGAGTTTTCATCTTTCCACTGTTCATCTGTGAGTAGTAAGGTGGAGTAATGCCATAATAGAATAATTACCATAATATTCTTTAACAATGGGAGTCTCACTGATAGCTGAGCATATTTAAATTAAATTTATGTCATTTCTCATGATGCAGTGAAAGACAGTACTGCTGTCTGCCACTATACATAACTTTACAGGTAATTGCAGCTATATATGAGCTGTACTCTTGTTTGATTAAATTTGTTTACCCAATAATTGAAGGCTTATTGTAGTATAATTGTAATTGTAGTGTACTGTGTTATTTCTGAACAATGGAAAAGTAAAGGCTAAAGGGTATCCAGTGGAACAAACTAACTCTTGCATGCAAATAAATTGTCCAGTTGCTGTTATAGACAAGAAGCATTGTGTTCTGCCAGACTTGCAACAAAGAAATCATTATGTCTGGCCTGTGTGTTGAAGAACAATGATCTCTATTTCCAAAATTAAACCATAATTAACCTATTATTATGAGTCCACAGCACAAGAATGAAGAAAATGATAGTGTTAGGCCCCTCTGAGTCTCAGATCCCCAATTAGCAACCCCCGAATCAGTGGGTCAGATTCTTCCCACATGAAGATTGCTTCATGCCTGACTCTTTGTCGGTTGTGGAGGCATCACCCTATGATCTGAGTCACTGAAATGCTTCTCTTATTACCTACCTGCTATGCAGGACATTGCCAAGAAAGGCAAAGTGTCATAAGGATGTACCTCAAACACCTAGGAGAGCAACTTAGGCTCTGTCAGTTATTGGAAACCAGAAAATTATATAGGAGCCCTCTCACTGGTAGACGGTGGTCACAGAATTTTTTTTTTAGCTAATAAAAATAGGCTGAAATCATGTCTCAAGTCCTTCTTCAGGGCTGCATTTCACTTTCCCTTTGGATATTGCTGGAAGTCTTGGTCTTGATCATTCTGTCTTAATAGAATTGTGGAAAGTAGGGTAAAAAAAGACAAGGGTGGAGTTTCAAGATTTCTACCACAAAGCGAACTCTCTAAGTTACAACTGAGAACATACTGATGTGTGTGTATGTAAGTGCTTGTTCACATCCCTATTACTGCCGGATGTTAAGGCTAAGATCTTCGTAAGTCCTATGCTTCATGTGTGTTATTAATGCGTCACTGAATTTAAAATGAAGACATTGTTCAGGTCATCGGGACGGAGTGATAAATAGTAAAAGTCAGTAAAAAGTCTCTGAGTGGATCTTCAGTATCCCCGTAGCTTCTGTAGAGAATGAGTGAGAACACTGCAGCTAAAGAATTTGCTACATTATTTAAACTGGCTGACAGTGCAAAAGTGACTTCAAATTTTGAAATACAAAACTGCAGTGAGTCAGAAAATAAAGAGAACCATTTTAATGTGACTCACCCACTCACATCCTATTTCCAGGTTTAAGGCTGCAGCTGACTGTGCAGTCTGGAATACCCTGCATGGGTAGGGTCAAAACAAAAGCCAGCTGACTAGGCTTTTACTTTTTGTAATGAAAACTTTGAGGAAAAAACATGATCCAGAGCAAGAAATAAAGAAGTTCCAGGTAAAATATGTTTTACTGACATAATATTATGACCAAATTTCCTCTTCCATCAGTTGGTCATGTAGCTTCATTCTTCCTCTACGCTTCTGTTTTTCTGCCTCCTGTAGTGCCTTTGAAGGGACTCCTTTACCCACTGCCTTCCTCAAACAGATCCTTCCTCGTGCTCAGATCAGTTCAGCAGCCACATCACTTTCTGCCCTGCACGCCCGTGTTTTGCTGGTGAGCAGATGTAACGCTGCTCAGCCACTGAGGCCAGTGTCAAAGAGATGTCAAAACAGGCTTTCTTTTAGTAAATATTCCTTTGCTTTATGGCCATGTGATCCTAGCTGCCTTAGCATGCATGGTCTAAATTGCAACAGTCACACAGTAGGAACGCTGCTCTGCTCTGATGTCTGCCTCAAATTGGGACACTCAGCTGTGACCTCAACTGTCTGCTAGTCCAGTGAAATGTCACTGTCCTGCATCCTGGTTTTTGGAGAACAGGACTCTCGCTGTCCCTTTGCATGTGTTTGTTTTACTTTCAGGTCACAGCATATGCATGAAATAAATAGTTTGCTTGGGTAGACATAGACATTGATGCACACACCTAGAGATTCAGTCCAAGAATTCACTTTTCAATTCTGACTACATTAGATAGCTCTTTGCTCTGCTTTCTGAGGATCCCTGCTTGGGATCCCTGTTTTTAGGATACACTTGGAGTGGGAGGACTATTTCGATGTCAGGAAGTCTGCACATGCTGACTGGCAGCTCAGGATCTGACTGTTGAATGTCTGCTTTGTACACACTTAATTTCCCCCCCCCCCAAATTAGGGTGAAACTGGCCATCAAGGTGGAAATTTTCTAGGACAGCTCACTACCAGTTTTCTGGCATGATAGAACAAGTTTTGTTCCTTTCAGAAAGATGATAATGTTTACGTTTTGCATTTTTCTTCCAAATTAGGAGGCTCCACTGTTTCTTTGGATTACTGGGAAACAAGGAGAGTAAATTTTATTTAGAAAAGAGTAGGAAAGGTGTTATTCTTGTCTAAATGAATGAATGAGGGAGCTAGGAATGCAAACATGCACATCCTGAGAAAGGGTAAAATAAGAAACTGGCTACAGATGGGATGGAAGGGATATGTTAGTTTTGGTGCTGGGACTTTTGTGTTTTGTTTTTTCTTTTGCTAAATACCCTCAGTGAGTTATATTGTTTAGTATATCCAGAAAATGATAAATTTCTACAGATAAAGAATTATTTACTTGTTTCCTTCAGCTGACTCCCATTTGTGGCCATATCCCTCTCATCCTTGGCAGTGTTGCTGTATGGCCATTATCTGCTTCATAGGTAGGTAGGTGTGGGAACATTTTTCTAAAACTTTGTTTTTTGAAGCTTTGATCATTCTCAGTGCTTTTGCTGGAACAATTTCTAGTTACACCACTTCTTTCTTGAACTGTGGTGTCTTAAAGGGACATTCTGCTTCAGCTGATACTTCTGGCAGTACTGAATGGAACAGAAGAATTTTTTCATATATTACAGACTGTATTTCTGCATGTGTGTCCCAGTATGATGTTTGCTTTCTTTGTGATGTGACACTGTTTACATTGAGCTGTGAATTACCACTGCTGCCTAAGGGGCTTTTTCTTCTTACTCTCTGAATTTGTATGCTTCTGCCTTCATGTGGTGCTCTGCATTTTCCCCTTTGATTTTCATCTTGCTGCTTTACAGAAGCCCACAGGAACCTTCTCAGCCTTTGGCCACAGCCTTTTTAGAGATTTATTCTTGTGCTTAGCTGAGGAAAGAGACTGTGGGAGCTTCAGACCAGCTTCAGGAGAGCTTGTGCAAGGGAACATGTTTGTACCGACAGCTTTATACAGAATTGTAAGTCACTGTTACTGCTTGCCCAAAAAATCATGTGCAAAGACATCTTGACTACAGATCTATGTCACTGTATTAAAAAATCAAGGTAAAAGCAGTTTAAGACAATACATAGTGCCGTCAATGCATCCTTTAAGTAATCCTCTGAGTGCTTTGCATCGCCTTTTGCCTTATAGCAAGCACAGGATGTCCACTTTTCAAATTAATATAGAAAATCCTTATGATACTGTCAACTGTTCTTCCAAACATGGCAGTTACTGCTCTCCCACAGGGGGAGATGGCTGAAGGATGAGGAGGATGCTTCTGCAGCTCCCCCTTGTAGCAATAAATAATACAATGCACGGTGCCACTACTGTGAATTTTATGAAGTAATGTTTCAGTAAAACTGGTTAAAAAACACACTAAGTATGATTTATGGGCCTGAAATTATGACTATCCAGCATTCCTGAGTGATGGATTATTTATTCTTGTAGTCAGAAGACAAAGCTTTCTATATTGAAAAATAGCTGATACCTCTTTAATTACAGCCCAGGGACAATGTGCACATTGTGCTTTTTAACCACCCACTGACAGACACTAAAGTGCAGTGGACCTGCATTTCCTAATGTATGAAATTGCTCCTAGGATCTTGCAGGACCCATGAGAAAATTGCAAAGAATTCTTACTTATCCCTGAGCAAGTCTGTCTCGGCTGAATAAAACTTCTAAGTCTTTCTAAAAGCTTAATTCTTAAGACCTTATATTGAGATGGCCCCCTAATGGTGCACCAGAATTTCAGCTTAAGGTGCCCAGCTGACTTTCAAATACTTACTTTTAATTGTCATTCTTTTCTTTCCCCTGGGATTAATTTTGAAAATGTAAGTCTCTGGGTGTATGTGCTTAAGAAATTGTCTTGTGTTGACATTTCTCTCTTATATAAAAAAAGGAAAAAAACCAAAACAAGAATTTGATATCTCAAGCAAGATTTCTACTGCCACAAGAATACTTGTTTTTCTTTTTCTTTCCCTCTAAGCAGCAAGCACAATATGTCTAGACTTCAGTAATGCATTTGGCACAGCAAATGTAAGGTTGTAAGAAACAGGCTGTGAAAAGAAACCACAGATGAGGGATGCTAATTACATCGTTTGATGCACTACTGGAGCTCAGATAATGCCAGCAAGGTAAAAGGATTCATAAGGAGTAGAGTATGTGCTCTTGCTCAAGATTATCTGGGAAGCTATCACCGAAAGGTACTCCAAAGCGGATTTGTCAGGATGGAGAGTAGCAGGTGGCTCAGCCCTCACTATTCATTAACTATAATGTAAACAACTTAATTAACATTCAAGAAGACTGTTCATTTATTACAAATCCCATTAGGAAGTGAGCAGAGCATCCGTAGTGGGGAGAATAATACAGAAATAGCACAATATATTCCAAAGGTGTAGAAATGGGCCAAATCCGTAGCCCAACGAGGTCAGGCTCTACCCTTGGGATTCATTTCAAAGATGACTACAAGAGACTAAAATGTGTGAATGGTCTCCCACAGGCTTTCAAGGTGTTTTAAACTATAATTTTGGCTCATCTCATATCCTCCCTCTTTCAGAGGGGTTTGATCTAAAATGCAGTCTCCACCAGTCCTTCCATCCCTGACTCCTGTCGCACACACACGAGCACGAGACATCCAAATCACACAATCTTGTTCTCAGTGGAACTGGGTTAGTTATCTTACATGAGGCACTTCTGTGGAACAGAACGCAGGGGCTGGTGCGTAGAAAAGTGTTTTAGAAAGAAGTAACTAGAGTCTGGAAAAAACAGAATTTCATCACAATTTGTGAATGGTCAAAGTCACTCTTCAATGGAAGTGACACACTAGAAGAGCAGTAATATCTCAGATATTATTACTGAATAGAGTGACAGGAGGACATAAGCATCTGACATGGGAGACATCATCACCAAACGTGGCAGAATTGTGCTCTTCAGCCACTGTTCAAGAAGTCTCCTGGTTTAAAAACAGACTGATACCTCCTTGCTCATTATTTGGTCTCTGGCTTGCAAAACCAGATGCTTTTTTGTCAGCTAGTTTAGGAGTAACAGTGGGGGGAAAGGGTTGATAAAATGATGACCATGAGTTTATTATTTTGTACATTACTTTTCCAATAACTATCAGGGATATGCTGTTATCCATCAGTGTCTTCTGGACATAGTTTACCCATTTTTAGTCCCTTCCTGCTGTCTCAAACTCTAAATCCTGTTTCCAGAGAACAGAATTATTAGAGAAGCTATAGGACACATTCTGTTGTAATTTACTCACTGGAGGTTTCTTTTATGAACAAAGCATCACTGTGAAAAATAACCTCCTTTACCATTTGGAATTGTGCTTTTGCTCTAAGATGTTTTTCAGTTTCTACCATTGTTCAACTTTGACAGCAGACTAAACCAATAAATCATTTTTTGTAAAAAAGGAACACAGCGCTAAGCAGATTATGCTGATCACCACAAGAAATATTATCCACATTTTCCTTTTTCATGGCAGCTTGCTTTATGAACTGCTATATATTTAAACAGTACATGGATGACATATTAAGGATTGAACCATTTGTAAAACCAGGTATTTTGTGCTATAGCATAAAGTAGGAAGGGGAACTGCCCTCCTGTTTTTCAGTCACAAAATTTACCTCAAAATCACAAAAGCAGTTCCTTAATATCATGCTCTGGGAAAACACCAGAGTTTTAGTAGAGCAAGGTGTTTGTTGCTGTACTGGCTCCCCCTGGATAATGTCTATATGAACATCTGTAGAACTTTAATAACCTGTTTAGACACAGGTGTACTGGAGTAGACTATAAGTGACTAGAGATTACTTCATGCATAGATTAAATAATAGTGACAGCACGGTTTTCAGCTTCTTGCTTATCTGCAGCCAGCCAGCACTCTGTTCCCTTCTCTGCAATTATTTGTCTCATCTCTGGTTTCTTTCTTGATGCACATCAAGAACTAAATTAATTGAATCCCATTGATTTCATTCTGGGATCATTTATCCTAGTGCTTTACTCCCTTTATACAAGAAAATGTGGTTGCTGTTACTAGTTTAATTTTGTTCACATCATCCTTTTAAAGGTGGCAGACCAGCTGACAACTTTTTTCTCTCCTGTCCTTGCTATATTGCCTCATATTTTTGTGGTAACTGCAAAATTCGTTCTGCCTCCACAGTAGTGACTATGGAAAAAGTTGTGTTGCCAGTTTTATCCAAGAGAGGCTGCTTACCCTGCCCTCTTTTCCCCAGGCTGAGGTTCCATGATTACAGATGAGTCTGCTAGTAAGACTGTTTGGTTTCACTTTAATTTATATGGACATCTTTAGTGCTCTAAAACACTGTATAGAACATTATCAACAAGAATTTCATCTGCACAGGAAAACACAGAAATTTCTGTGTCAAAACCAATCAGTGGGTACTCTCACTTTTTAAATGCAATTAGCATTCCAGATCTGAAAGGGCAGGCCTAAACCCACTAGGAGTATCACAGCAAAGTTAGGAGAGGAAGATGTAAGGAACAGATGGGTTATTAAAATGGTGAGCAAACATGCTGACTTAATTACTCTTTAAATTATGCCAAAATATTGCAAAATACTAGGAAAAATCTAACCTCCCATTAATAAGAGGCCTCATGGGAAAATTATTTGAGGGTGTGTAACTACAGAGTGTGCTTGCTTGTAAGTGTGCAAGGTCTTTTATGAGTAAGCTTTGTGCTAAATAACAGCAGTGAAGTAGCAGATCTGAGCCTGAAAATGTGACCAAGCTCTTGCTGATGGACTTAGGAAAGACTGAAGCTGCAGCTGATGCTTGCAGAATGTCACTTTGAAGAGTAACTCCTATGATCAGCTGTTATGTCATCCTATGCAGGGGTTTTTGTTTGAATTTGTGCAACTTCATGTGAACCATGCAAACTAAACCCAGTGCTGTCTCTGCAAATAACAATGCATAGCAATTAAGTACAAGTGCCATGGTAAATTCATGCTGCATCAGAAAGTTAAGCCTTCAATAAGTTTCAGAGCCTAAAACCACAGAAACAAAAAATAATTATAGTGACTCATAAGGGCTATAGAGGAATTCTTCTGAATTAATAACAATATTCATGTGCTGCTTTCCCGTCAGCACATCAACCACAAGTGCCCAGAGGTTGTTGGTAGAGACACAAGACTTTCATTGTGGGGGATGACTGGTGGTGATGATGGTCCCGTTCTGCTGATGGGTTCTTCTGCTGCCACTTTGCTACAGGGTACAGCAAAACCTGTCATTTATTTAGTGCATTGGTCAGCCTGAAAACTCTGCTCTGGTGGCTCAGAATAAAGCTGCTGGGACGAATTCAGTGAAGGGTTCAGCAGTTCAGCACTTAAACTTTTTAACACTGGATTCCCTTATTTGGATCTTCAGGTGAGAGATCAAGCTACAGCTTGGTCAGACAGGTCTGGAGCCTGGGACGTAACAGTTGTTTGCATTTTTCTGTCTCTTTGTTACTGATGACAATTCCTTGAACAGCTTAACTGTCAGAAATAGCACTCGATTTGTGTTTATCTACTGGCTTTAACTGATATTTAGTATTTTATTTCTGATATATTCTTTAATAATGAGCACACTATGAATTTGGCTTATAATTAATGTCCATTTAATTTAGGTCCCATTCTAAGAAAAGCTGTTCATAGTCCTCTGGGAATCACTTAAAATCGACTCTTAAGATTTTGAGGTATTTTTTAACTGAGAAACAACTGTCAGGAGAGAAGTTTCACACAGGTTTAGTCACAGATACTCCTACTACTTAATCAGATCTTCTCCAGTAAGGTCCTCTGAGTTCTCACTAGCTCTCACTAGCATGCAAGATCATTGACTCCTGATTTTACACATTTATTACTAGGTGGGCAAAAGGCGTCGTTGCAATACACTTGGACTACAAAGGTCCATATTCTTCTTCAGGTTTTTGGGAGTCTCAATGGAGTAGTTCACCTACCAGCAGGGTAGTCTGCATTCTGTGCCAGGACTTGGGAAAATTTTAGTTGCCCAGGTGAGTTGGATGTACTTTTTAGTGCTTCACCAGGGCTATAGGCAATAGTGTCAAACATTTTTCTGAGTGGGAGGAAGCAACATGGGAGACAGCAACTTTCTTGTTTGTTTCCAGGAAAGAGGTAACATGGTTTTTCAGATACCAATGCCATACATTATTACTGCCATGGGCTACATTCTGTTTACATTTCAGTTCCTCGCTGAAAGTGACAGTATTCCAAGTCCTGCTCTTGGTAAGACAGACTTGTCACTGCCTCTTGCGTAAGCAGGGGATTTGTAATAAAGGTTTTTTTAACCGTGTATAACAGAGCTCACATTTGTATCCTAAATTATCTTGTTTTCCTTTCTCCCTCCTTCTTTTCCCTCAGTCTGTAGCTCTTGACCTACTTGATACTGCTTTTCCAGTCTTCTGTTTATCTTTGCCAGATAAATGGCATTCCTTTGACTCCTCCAAGTATTGTAGTAGAGAATAACTGAGATCAGGGACGTTCTGAGTATAGAATCTAGTTTTGCTTTTTCCTTTTTTTAATTAAATCCCTCTCTGAACACTCTTGTTCATTTTTATAGATTTTGTTTGTGCTTCTATCAAAAGCCATTTTTCCATACCAAGCCTCCTTGCCATTTAGCTCCCATATTTAATCAAGGCAGGGAAAAGACACAATCTTACTGGTTAGTTTTAAGAGTTGCAGACAAACCTTCCCTGAGTTCAACTAGTCATGTGGTCCAGCTGCTGACCTAGTTTGCTGAATCCAAGCAGGGATGCTTCATCTGGCCAAAAACCTATCCTTGGAGGAAGTAAATTGAACACTAAATTCTTCCTGAGCAGCTGAACGTCCCTGTCTGCCCACCAGCACTGCAGACAGATGAGTGACTGCAGCTGCAGCAGAGGGTTTGAAGTACTGGGTTCCGCTTTGTGTTGCGATGCCAACACCTCTCAGCCCAGAACTGCTACTTGCACCTGATCTTTTTGTGTCAGCTCCGGAGTCTGGCATCATGAGGATTTCTCCTTTCCTCTTTCTACATCCCTTCAGCATCACCCAGAGCCTCAGTGCTGCACACAGGTTCTGCGCCCTCCACTACAGTAAGGCCAGCTCCTCCTCAGCTGCTGCTGCCAACAAGGTGGGGAGATGTGGGTGGAGGAATTTGACTGCTGCTGCTTGGATCAGTAGTGGGAGACTGAGGCCACACCACTCTGGAGGAGGGTATAGACAAGTTTTGAGATGGAGCTGGGAGCTCACAAATAGTCACCCCTGCTCCAGTCTCTCACTACTAGGTGCCCCTCACAGGCACTCAGCACACCCTGCTTTGCTCTCTCACCCATTCAGACTCCATTGTGTGTAGGAGTGTTACATGTGTATGATGCTCATCTCTGTAAAATTCAGCCTTTTGGTCTTCTCAACAGCAAAAATATAATAAATGCATTAAATCAGGGACTGGTTACAGAAAGTTTTGATTAATTCTCATGATCATTGGAAGCAAACTGTGGGAGCCTTAAGCACCATGTGGCTAGACTACTGCATCTACATATATCGTTAGAGAGAAAGCCCTTACAAAGCAAACTGTGGGAGACTATCGTATGTTGCTGTCTGGATGATTAGGATATTCCTTGGAAAGTCACTGAGGCCTGTCACTCAGGTGTCCTCACCCTGAGAGATAGGCTTCGGTGGGTCTTTTTTAAGGTCAAACTCACTGTGAGAAACAGAAATAGTGAACAGGGAGGGGAACTGACTCCTGCCACCTGTTCTAGTCCACGCTCCATAGTGGGTGGGCTCCTACCCCCGTGACAGCTGTCATTGGGCAAAACATGGCAATAGAACACATACCGTGAGGTGTGTTGGTTCCTCAAAATGTTTCTGTAAAGGGTAAGTCCATTTCTGAGCAGCAAGTCAGTGTGCAGCACAACTTGTGTTTCACTGATGCGCCATTCTAACCTGTAACATACCCAGAATGGTACTATAGGATATGGTTTGTCCTCTGAGCAGTGGAGATTTTCCCCTCTGCTGAGTCAGAGAGAAGAAACAGAATAGGAATTTAAGTAAAATTGGACAGAAGTTTGTAATTTCTATACTTCTATAGATTTGTTTTTGTAGATGCTCTTTTGCTAGATCCACAGTGTGGGTGTAAGTTGTATCCTCCTCTGTCTGTGAAGCTATGAATTTATTCCCTTCCCCAGTGGAAAAAGTGACACCATCACTGTGAAAAACACATACTTAGATGATCTGTTTTTCTGGTTTTTATTAACTCAACGTTGTCTCCTACAAATACGATTTGTCATTCATCAGAAGATTTGAAATGTAGACTTAAGTTACACATAGGTATAAAAAGCATAAAACAGCACACACGGTACCACTGTTTAGACCAGAAAACACTGTGTTGTCCGCAGATAAGAGCGTTAATCAAGCTCAGCTTAGTTGCCTTCTGCCTCAGGGATTCAGTCTTCAAAGCTGCAGATGCTTCTGCTTCTTATCCCTCAGCAGCTGAAGCCCTGCTGGCTTTCTCCTGATGTTTCTCGCCCATGTCTGGAGCGTGGACCGGGAAAACACAGGGCAATCCCGTCCTGCTCCACCAGTGGTTGTGAAACCTTGGGCTCCTACTGGCTCTTCAGAAATGTTTTCCTCCTTCTCTTAATTATGTACAATATATGAAGGGATACGATTTTCGTCTTTGATTTAGACATATCTCTTGCCTCATACTTAAACAATAACTTGAAAAATATTTTACAAAGAAAAAGAACATTGTTCATCTGAACGTCATTCATTATTATATTGCTATATTTTATACCCTATTATTAATATATACAAAATTTCTTAATTGCCTTTTACAGATGCATGGAAGCATATAATATAACAGTTTTAAAGTATCCCATCTTTAGATTTTTATTTCCTTGGCTCATGTCAATCTCTTTAATAAACTATGGTTGCTTGGAGAATATAGGAAGCATTTGGAATGTTGTTTAAAGTTTAATAATAACTGGTAGCATTGTCCATTTGCGGCCTGAATGGTTGGAACACCTGTCAGGGCGATCTGGTAGAGATAGCAGCATCATAAGACTTAAACAATCATGGAGGGCCGTTAATGTGCAGTGTCAACGGATGCCAGGTCCTGTTCTTTGTTTGGGGATTTCCTTTTCTTCGGCTGTGTTTTGTTGTTGTTTTCCCTCTGTTCTCGGTTTTGTCTTCGGGCTGCTCGCCCTTTGCTTTCCTGTCTTGTCTCCTTGCTTTCATCTTTGTTGGAGTTTTTTCTTTTCTCCTCCCTATTTTTTTTCCCTGAAAAAAACGATGGCACATTAGAAGATTTGCTCAGGCTACTGCAATTTCTGAGTCCCTCACTTTGCCATAACCTGTGAAACCAGCCTTGGATTGGCACCTCCCATCAGGAGCTGTACACTTGTATTAGTATTTGGAAATGTCCAATCACCACACCCGCATCCCAGGGCATTCTTGGTATAGCAACATGAATGCCATGGCAAAGTGTCTGCTCCAGCACAGGTATGTGATGGTCTTCACACTAAAATGTGGTGTCTCAAGTCAAACTTTAGACAATTGTAACAAAATTAGGTATTCAACTACTTTATTGCTTTAAATAAGGTAAGATGTTGAGGATTTTGTTGCTGCTGCAGCCCTCTCCAGTAAAGCATCCTGTCCCCTTAAGAGCATTAAAACTTTGCTTATTGGCTGTGGAGATGATGTAATAGAGAACATTTATGCTTGCACATAAGGAAGAAATTCTTTATGCTGAGTGTGGTGCGGCACTGGCACAGGTTGCTCCCAGAAGCTGTTCATACCTCATCACTGGAAGTGTTCAAGGTCAGGCTGGATGGGGCTCTGAGCAACCTGATCTACTGAAAGATGTAACTACCCATGGCAGAGATGATCTTCAAAGATCCCTTCCAACCAAAACATTTCTGTGATTCTATTTCTTCTATTTGCCTTACAAACCAGTGCAGAAATGACATTGACTTGAACTTGTAAGTACACACAAGCTTAAACCAGATTAGACTTTTTGTGTGTGTGGAACTACTGAGCTATGCAGCTGAAATTCACCTGTATGAATCCCAATGATACCTTCAAAGGCAACCTCTCTGGAGACTTTCCTGATAGAATGTCATATTGACTCATATGCCTTCTTACATGGAGAAATTTCTGGACAAGTATTGAAAAACATCTGGCCAAACTCTCTTTTATGATATCCCAATAATGATACTAGTGGAAGTAATCTATCCTTCTTTGTTACAGAAAGAATAGTTTCTGGTTTTCAATTTTAACTGAGATAATCCAGGCTTTCCTACACCAGTGAAGGGAGAGTTACACAAACCTGGCAATAGCTCTTGTTGTTAAGGGTGCTGAATGCAGGGAATTTTGTCCATTCCTGCCTCAAAACCAAAAATGGGGGTTTTTGATGCCTCACTGAGCTCTATGGGAGTATGCCACAGTGAGGAAGTAGGTGCAGGGGAAGTGGCTTTGTTCTGAGAACAGGTAACCATCCAAGGAGGTGCAGGTCAGATAAAGGGAGAGATTCAGTGCAGGTGAAGAGAATGCAGAAAGCAAGGATCAAGACCAAGATGTGAGAATATGCTGTATCTTCTTGTTCTGTAGCTCTGTGGGAGTGTTTTACAGCTTCTCCATTCTCTGCCACAGCTGCTGGGATTGGAAAGTGAGGAAGGCTTAGACATACACATTAAGTCAAGTAGGGACCAGTATCTGCCTTTATCATTTGTTGTTTCTGAAGCAGTTAAACTTTAAATGTAAAATTACACCTTAAATTTCAGGGAACCAGTCAGAGATTACCTGAATATACACCCACACACCTGCAGAATCCCTCTCTGAATTTGTCAATGCCATCTAAGATGTGCTGAGGTGAGCAGGGGAGACCTGCAGAACTGGTGTGGGAGCCTCAGCAAGAGCTACCATCACTGGGAGAACTGGGAGAGGTCCATGCAGAAGTAAGGCTGCATCTTACCCAGCTGTAGTGCTGTCTCTTACTAATGTATAAATGACAGTATGGGATTTCATTCCAGTGGTTTGTAAATACTGTTGGCCCAAGATGAAATGTTATTTGAATGGAAACTGTCCAGACATTCAGTGTTTGACATTACTCACTTGGTGATTAGCCAAAATCATTCAGCTGTGACCAGCCACAGTTCTTTAAGTATGTTGGAATGACATGTAATGGTTTCCCATTCCGTCATGGACCAGGATGTATGTATTTATATGTGTGTGGATATACTAAGAGTAAGATATCTTTGTCTAGCTAGAGACTTATCTAGGCACAGCTTTACTGTTTCTGTTTTAATCAGACTGGTGTCTTTACAAATGACAAGAAAAACTGATCTCTGGAAAATACTTAAAACTGAGTCGTAATTCCCTTCTCCTCTGAGAATAGCTAGTTTGGAGTCTTCTGTGCAGTTTTGTACATGGTTTAATGCTACCACCTCTATTCTCTTGCCATTCGTGAAAAGATCTGCCCTCTAGACCTGTGCTGTTATGGTAAAGCAATATAGCATAAAGGAGTCACCTTTGCTGGTTCTTTAGTTCCTTTCACTAAAATGGGAATTTTTATATGACAGTGTAATGTTACTCCCAGTCAGTCCTTGTTTCAGTTTAAACCCAAGAGAAGATTCTCCCAGCAGTCCTCTGCTAGCATTGGGATATAGCTGGAGCCCCATTCTTATGTACATTGCCCTCCCTGTTCATATCCCTTTTCTCTTTTTCCCAGAGATTCGTTCCTGAATATTTTTTCTTCTTTCTTCTACTTCCTGAAACTTACTTCATAGCAGCACATTGAACTGGGCACCAGATACTGGGAAATTCATAGGAAATTTGGGCATTTGGCTATCTGTGAAATGAAAAGTGCAAAAATTACATGGGCCATTATGTTTACATCTCTGAATAAGAGATGGCCTCTCAGTACTTAAACGGAGCTTATAAAAGAGATGAAGAGCAATTCTTTATATGGATAGACAGTGATAGGACAAGGGGGAGAGTTTTTAAACTAAAAGAGAAGAGATTTAGATTAGATGTTAGGAGGCAACTCTTTATTGTGAGGGTGGTGAACCACTGAAACGAGTTGGCCAGAGAAGCTGCAGATGCCCCATCCCTGGAAGTGTTCATGGCCAGTTTGGATGGAGTTTTGAGCAACCTGCTCTTGTGGAAGGTGTTCCTGCCCATGGCAGGGGTGCTGGATGACCTTTAAGGCCCCTTCCAACCCAAACTGTTCTATATTCTATGGCCTTCTTTGCCTTTGAAGAAGATAACAAAGCAAGGCCATTACTAAAACCGGTACTCAGCGAAGAAGTAAACGGGACAATAACGTGACTTGGAGAAAAACATTCTCCTAGAATTCCAACTCCATTTACGAAGAATGTTCTTGTTAGAAAGCTCTCTCGGGTTAAAGCGTGCAACGCTTCAAGCACATCGATCTCCCTGCGGTGCCGCAGTGCCGGTGCCGCCCGCGCGGGGGCGCCGCGGTTCCGCGCCAGGCGGGGCGCGGGGCGGGGGCGGCTCCCGCGGCCGCAGGTTCCATTCTCCGTCCCCTCCAGCCGTGTCCTCGGCTCCCCGCCCGTGCCCTTCCTGCCGCTGTACTGCCTGTCTTTGCTTTATTTCGCCTGCGGGTGAACTTTCCCGGTGGGTCACGGAATGCTTACTACGATGCATTAACGTTACTAACGTTTATTTCTTCTTAAAGATTCAATAAAACCGTTCAAAATTTTAAAAAAAAAAAANAATTAACATCAACAACCTGGAGGATAAAAAAAAAAAAAAAAAAAAAAAGTATTTTTAGACACGAGGTAACGAAACATTTTCCAATAGAGTGTTTTTCTCATGAAAAGAATATATATAATATCAGAGAAGTATTAGAATCTCATGAGTACTTATATATTACAACTATTGTATTACAAATGTATAAAACTTGCAATATATATTACAATTAAGTAATTATTTGGTGTTAAAATAGCTTTTATGTCAGAACCAAAGATTTGTACAGACAACTATACTGGAAGAATTGATCTGCAGGCACTGTGAGTTTTCTGGTACACAGAAGATACTTTGCTGCTTCTAATAATAGCAAATTGCTATATTGAAGAAAATCTAGAGACTTGCTATAATTTTGAGAAGTGCAATAGTTCAAATTAAATGCAGACATGAAATTAGTTTGGATAACAATACAATTACATGTCTAATCAGATTCAAGGTGCTGAGTTCTTGTTAATTTATTTGATAGCCCCGGGTCGAGGAAATTCCTGTGTCTATATTTATGCAATCCATGTCTGAATACATCTATAAGTACACAAGCCAGGGTATTTCAGAGAAGCCTTTGCATTATATCTCATCAGATGTGGTATTTCCACTAGATCTATAGCTGTATTTTATAGATTACAGGGAGGAGGCATTGGCCATGACTTGGGAGGCCTTGGTGCTCAACAGCACTATGTGCCAGACAGTTACTTAGAAAATTATGGCTGACGTAGATTAACTACCATAGGTGACCGATTTCCTTTGCTTTAAACATTGTCACTTAGTCCCACCTATTATATCCAGCTGAAATTATTCCAGGGAACTCGGGTGCTGAAATCCCAAAATACCATAGGAAGACATAAAATCTGATTGTGCAAACTGCTTCACTTTGATTGGGGGGGGGTGGGGGGTGGAGGGAGGTGTTACAGGGTAGGCCTCATGGAAATCCCAGAGGGATGAGAATCTGGCACCAGGTATTTGTGATGATTGTATTTCTTTCATCACTCCCATGAAGAAATTTACTGTGGGAGAGCAAAAGGAGCAAGAGGAGCCATGGAACTGCTCCTGTTGGGATTGCAGGCACTGATGTAATAGGCCCCTCTCTGTAAGGGTCCCACTGCTTCTACTGTGCCTGTCACCACGGACCACAAATCCTCCCTACTACACTGTAATAAGCTGAAGAGCTGTAATAAAAGACCACAAGCCACTGCTGTAATGTGCCACAGTGTTCTTTCACACCCCTCACAGCCTTGTCTGATCTCTTGGCGCTTTCCTGGCTACTGGAGCACTATTAGCACCGGTGCTGCAGCACCAATGCCTCAATCCCTCTGTACCCCACAAGGTACAGGGACAAAACTTGAGGGTTCAGTGCCACCATACTGTGTTGCTCTCCTTCCCACCTGTCCACACCCTTCTCAAAGGCATTTTTAGTCCTCTTAGACAAAAAGTCTGTCACACTTTCCTCATCATGTGACATGGACAACAGCGTGATGCAGAGAAAACATGTTGAGCAAAGAAACTAGGAAGACGAGCATGCCCCAGGCTCTGAACTCCCTTACTATAGCTCTGTCAACAGCACAGTCATGCCGTATTATGCAAATGAGCAGATCATTCTCATTTTCAAGAAAAGTGACACATTTTTTTTTCTGGAACATAGCCTGTAGCATGTACTCGCACTACTTGCCAACAATCCTCCAAACCCCCGGCTGCCCAGTGATGCAACGGACTTTCTCCTTTCTTTCCCAAGCCACAAGTGGCTGATTCATCTGGTATGCCTTTTTGAAGTCTAAACAGCATAACTGCATAACTTATTTCACAGCAATCTTTTTTTTCCTTCGCTGTTGTGGCCCTATTTTATAACCACTAGATTTCCGGGTAACCAGAGTGTGAGGGTCAACAACTTCAGAACAATCTAGATACTACATGACTTAGTACATTTCCTGGCCTGCCTTTACTACTGGAGATATTCCAACTGTGGAAGAGAATAAGGGTAAAAATTTTAATGGAGCTAAGGTCCAAAGACATTCAAGGAGCAACTAACTTGGCCAAACCTATGTTCTCCTACTGTTGAGATGCATGACGACAGCCTACCTGGTTTCCCATACCGGTCCAGATGGATACAGATCTTTAGGCACGTGTCATATCCATAGTTCTGTGTGGTGATCTTAGATAATCCAAGATACCTGCACAGGCTCAAAAAGTGGGCCCATGGGAATCTCATGAGGTTTAACAAGACCAAGGTGCTGCACCTGGGTTGGGACAACTCGCAGTACCAGTTCAGGTTGGGGGACGAACAGATGGAGAGCAGCCCTGCCGAGAAGGACTTGGGGGTGCTGCTGGATGAGGCTGGACATGACCCAGCAATGTGCTCCTGCAGCCCAGAAAGCCAAACGTGTCCTGGACTGCATCCAAAGCAGCGTGGCCAGCAGGGTGAGGGAGAGGATTCTGCCCCTCCACTCTTGTAAAACCCCACCTGGAATACTCCATCCAGCTCTGGGGTCCCAGGCACAGTAAGGGCACTGACTTGTTGAAGCAAGTCTATGAGGAAAGACTCAGAGAATTAGGATTGTTCAGCCTGGAGAAGAGACAGCTTTGGTGTGACCTAATTGCAGCCTTCCAGTACCTGAAGGGAGCCTACAAGAAAAATGGAAAGGGGCTTTTGACAAAGGCAAGTAGTGGCGGGACAAGGGAGAATGTCATTAAAATGAAAGACAGTAGGCTTAGGTTAGATCTTAGGAGGAAATTCTAGAACTGGTTGCCCAGAAAAGCTGTGGCTGCCCTGGAAGTGTTCAAGGCCATGTTGGATGGAGCTTCAAAAACTTGGTCTAGTAGAATGTGTTCCTGTCCATGACAGGGGATTGGAATTAGATGATCTTTAAGGTCCATTCTAATCCAAACTATCCTGTGATTCTATGATGATGCTATACCTCAAATGCTGTCGATACTTATGGTTGAGCCACTGTATTATGGGACTTGGTGACTAACTTGTACTTACATGTCCTATCTCCTCTTAAAATGGAAATACTTCTCTAGATGTAGACTTTAGGTGTCTTTGTATGAGTATCCATGAGACTCATCTGCCTCTGAAAATAGGATCTGGACTACTAGATTGCATTCACTTGAAAAATGTTCTTATTTACATTGTGTGTGCTAGCTTGTCCTTGCAAGAGCAGTGCTGAAAGAAGCACATTAGCAGGAATGAAAATTTGTTTCCAAATACAGAAATAGCTCAGGCCTGCACCACAGCCGTTTGCATAAAGCAGGCAGAGAGGAATGGGAGGAGGCTGACCAGATTAGCTATGCCAAGACAGTAGATGTTTGCTGCTGTAGGAGATAAGGAGAAAATTGTATCCTTTTAGATGTATGGGAAGTCAGAAGATATCATTTCTTCTGTGGCTGGTTGGGAAATGACACTTCTTCACTCATGAGCGCATAAGCAAGACTTATGGAAAGTCCCTGGCTTGTGATGACCTCTTGCAATAGAAACGGGTTGGATGTGCCTTTCCTGTGCCATGGAAAAGACATTGCCAGTGCCTGAAAATAGAATGTCCTCCAGTCGAAGAAGCAGCCAGAGGAGAAGGATTCCTGTAATGAGTTCTGTTTGCTGTTTGTGGAGACATTTTCTGCTGCCTCTTCAAACAAGCGCTTGTGGGGATTTATTTCCTTCATGCTTGTCTGTTGGGACTGAGGGAATTTGTTAGCAGCCTTGTTTTAATCAGGACTAATGTGCTAACAATACCAATTTTGTAATTACATAACAGTTTTCATCTTATAAGAACCCGCAGGTTATAAGGTCTGAACGCAGCTTCCAAAGACAGGAAAGTAATGGCAATTTAGCAGAGCAGAAAGTCGCTTCCCATTCCTTAGGACAGGAAGTGACATAGACCATGCTGGTATTTAGGAAATTGGCGTTTTTCTTACTTTGAGACTTTTAATGATGACTTCTGAACGGGATTGGGTTTTTACAGCTCTCATAAAAAAGACAAAAAGGTCCATGAGTGTTCAAATCCACTTGATAGGCCTCTTTTAAGACTAAGGGAATCAAGAACCAGTACAAAGACTGGGAATAATAGTGATTGGTACCAAAAGCCCTTACCTTGTTTTTAGAGCATCAGGGTATTGGGAGAAATCTCTAATAGCTTGTTTTCCTTTTAGTCATGAATAATCCAAGCCCTCCTTTTAGCTTGGATTGAGGTCATAAATACAGTCCTTTTTAGAGACTTATTTCAGCTGGTGCAGGCTTTTGAACAAACCAGAAATAAAAATGTGATGCTGCATTATGTCAGAGCTGCATGTTTAGTCTGCTGCTCTAGAAATAATCAAGAAAAGTTATACATGATAAGAGACAGATGCTAGTGCCTCAGCAGACATTTAAACTCTTTCTAGTACAATAGTAAAATGGAGAAAACACACAAAGGAACTTGTTTCTTTAGTACTCAAATTTGTACTTGGTGTGCTCTGAAGGGAGGGTAAGTGAGAAAAGATGTTTTCCTTGGCTTTGCTTAAACTGATTGCCTCGATGGAACCCGCTAATTCAGATGATACCTGCATGACCCCAATGTCTGGGTGCATCCCTAGGAATGCCTTTTTCCATTAGCGACCATGGCTCGGAGCTGGGCTATACTGGTGATTGAGTACAGATCCTGGAGGCATTTGCAAGTGCCAACTCCGACACTTGGATCAGGCCGGCAGCTCCTGCCCTGGTACTACACACCAGGACCAAGAAGCCTGGGCATCTTCCACCATTTCATTTGCTGCTATAGGTGCAGCTATACTCTCCCCCTGGAGTCCCCTCCTTACATTTTCTTAAGTTTTCTGATATGTCAGGAAGGTAAAGGAAGATGAGTCAACAGGATGCACCTCTGGCCCCTCTCAGCACGGTTCACTTGTCCCCTCCACTCTGAGCATCGTTTGTTTGCATTTCTGCCTGGGCTGACACCTGTGCTGACAGGTACCTGTACACCCCAGGCCAGCCGGACAGCTGGATCAGCCTATCAGCAGCAGGTAACATGCAGGGGGACAGCAGCTCCTGATGGATCCTCTCAGCAAAACCGTCAGCACAGAGGCAGGCTGTTATCACTTAAATTCACCGGAGGCCTGATTCTGACCCCTGAGTTGTACTTGCTCAACACGCCGAGGTCACCAAGGTTGGTGTTTGGTGTAAATGAAGGGAGAATTTGCTTTCAAGGATACTTTTCAAATCAATGTGTTGAAAATTGACTGTCTCTTTCTGGTTTGTGTCTCCAGTGTGTGTGTACTATTTCAGCTGGCCAAAGCATTAATCCTTCCCTCTCTAAGTAGTGCCAATACTTCCAAATATTTTTAGGTTGGTTAAAATGACAGGTCAGGCTTCTAAATTTCTTATGGATCAGAGACTCCAAAGGTTCCCTCTCAAAAAGAGTGACATGAGATTTCACTTTGGCCATCTCCATGTGTTTCTGAAGAATTTTTCTCACCTATTGAGAGAATACCTGGCAGTTCACTGGTTGGAAAAGCTTATGGAAAAGGACACTGGGATCACCAAGCCTCTTGGGCTGCCTCTGAAAAAGGCTCTGGGAATTTATATGCCAAAAGGATTCAGAATTTAGCCCGAAGAAGCTCAGGAATCTTGCACCAAGTTGCCAGAGGGATCTTAGGTTTTCAGGCTGTTGAGTCTTTTTCAGCCTGCTGGGTGGGTTGCCAGAGGCCAATCCAATGGACAAGCTGGAAGGCAGAAACCTAACACAAAGGCAAGGTTGTTTCAAAAACCTGCCTACTTTCCACAGGGACTTCATTGAAATCAGCAAGTTTCTGGGAAATGTGATGACTTTGGTAATCTGGTATTTTCCATTTCTTTGGAAAATTAAGGCCTATAAAATATTAAAAAAATATTTCTAAGTAAGGGTCATAGTGGATATGCATGAAAAGAACTTGAATGCAAATATTTTAACATTGCCCTTAAGTCTTTAATATAACATGAATCACAGATAGGAATTGTCCATGTGAATTTTATCCAGGCTGCCTTCTTTTTTTTTTTTCTTTTTTCCCAAGAATGTGATAAGTTTATTCTTTTTAAATCCCTCTGAGGATGAACTGTGCATTTAGAGCTTTTTGTAGTAACACAGCTTTGCACACTGAAGCGAGCAGCCAGCTTTATGAGTAGCTGGAAGTGGAATGTGAGGAATGATTATGCCATGTGACAGTGCATCACTGGAGCCCACTTCACTTAGGAAACTCACAAGCTGACTGCCATGCTGTTGAGATCGGATGAGGGCAAGGCTATGTGGCCCAAAGGCCAGAGGAGACTCAGCCCCCACTGAGATGAGGGCGCAGCTTCTCATGACAGAGCACCACAAGAGCTGAGGAAGGTCTGAAACCCCTGTTCCACCTCCACCGGCAGATCTGTCCCGTGTCCTGTCTCACACACATCCTGCCAGCAGTGCACAATGGCCATTCAGCACAACTTGCATGTTTTATTTTTCTATTTGTCTGGTGCCTTAAGAGCATTACAGCAGTGCTGGTAAATTGGTGATGCCCCTAGGTGTTCCTGTGGTGTGTGTGCAGCCCATACAGCAGGGCTGGTTACAGGAGCTGAACTGTTGGAAAGCAAGAAAGGTTCTAAGGAACCTGAAGCAAAAGTTTAGCGAGTGATATTTTCAGCACAAGAATGTACTGCAACAAGTCAGCATCCTCTCTAGCCTCTCTGGGAAAAATTGGGACTGTGGGGATCAGCAGCCTCTCTCTCCAGCTGCCTCCTGCCTCCAGGTGAAGAAGCCCACTGTCCATTAGTCACCACATTTGTTCATGTTTCTCTTCCAAACTGAGTAACTAATCACTTTCCTGCCTGCTCCAAGAACTTTTGCTTTAGCCAAAAGAAGAAACTGCTCACTATTTCTACAGATTTGAGCACCACCTGCTTTTGTTAGCAACTCCTTTGGCACTCTTTTATAAGATCTGAGACCAGTCCTATAGCCACTAAACCAAGTAATATTTTGCAAGGGTCTGGAATGACATACTCAGAAACAGTTTACAGACAGTGTAATACAGAAGTGTAGAAATCCCAGGGGCAAGAATATAGCAAATACTTGGTGCACACATACTGTAGCAAGATACTATAAGGAGCAGGATGCTTTTCCAAGGAATTCAGAACAAATAGACTTTTACTCCAACCTCAACCAGAAACTCTAAGAAGTTACTTAAAATTGTTCTTGCACTTTCGAAAATGTTACCCAAGATGTCTCTGTGTCCAGGAATTTAATTTATGTGCTGTGAAAGACTGAGTTGCTTTCAGATAGAAACCAGAGGTGTATCCACAGAGACTCTTCCATGTCCATGTTACATCTTCCATTATGTCACATTTAAACTTGAGAGATTTATGCATCATAGCTTTAGTTTAATTTAAGACCACTGTGGAAAAAAAATCCAGCAAGAAAAAATATACTGCGTCTGGGAATGCGATCCTTTGTCTCCGTGACAAAGACTTTTTTCTTTATAATACCATCTTTATATGGCTTCCTCAGGTTCCACAAGTGTAAAACGGAGATAAGAGTTCCTTAAATTTTGTGCTTTAGAATCTATGGATAAAACCCACTACTGCTGCAAATCAGAGCTGCCAAAGTATGCAGAGGGTGCTCCTTTCTTCAATTAATGTTTTGAAGGACCAAATGTTGTACTTCAAATAGAGAGCTCAGGATCCTTCTTTACAGAATTATTGTTTCCATGCTCATGCTTAAAGGTAGTAAGGGCTGGATCACCCACCGGCATTCTCCACCACCACCCACATCCGTACAAGAAATAAAGTCAGTTCCTCTGGATTTAAACTAAATCCTTCTGGTTTAGCAATGCACATTTCTACTTAGGCAATAAACATCTGTCATCTGCCATTCATTAATATTAATTATAAATGGTCACTAGCTCATGGGATCCAAGTCCACCAGCTGAGATTTTTCCAACTTTGACCTTGTTAGGGTTTGTATAAAAAGTGTTCAGAAGGGTTCTTCGAAGCCCGAAGCCAGCAATAAGTGCAATTTGCAGAGTACGGCATTTAGATTATGCACTTAGAACAAGGGCAGTCAGAAGGGGTGATGGGGAGTGGGGGAGGGAGAGGAGGAGGGAATGCAGAGCCTGAAACGGAGCTCCTTTAAATGCTTAAGAGTTTTAGACCTTTCTGCAGGCTAATGACAGGGAGAGTAGTCATTGTCCATAATGAAACCAGCCCATCCATTAAACGTTACTGTAAATGAAAGGTTGCGTGAATTAAAGGTTGTTCATCTCATGTTTCAGGAATGTAGCTGTGTTTCATGTCTGAAGCCTGTTTTCTTTTTAAATGGAGTTCTTCAGATGACAAATGAGAGAGAATTTCAGAAAGCAAATGGGCAAAAGTAAATACATGCTCAAGAACAAAGCAGAGACATAACTGTAGCTGTAAATCTTTACACTGGGGCTACTGTTTGCTGTAGATATTCGGGAGGATTAGATTAGAATTGAGAAATTTCATTACTGGGTCATTTTGCTTGTAAAACAAAATAACAATAGAAAATCACAACAGTTAATTGTCAAATTCTGACCTTAATGTCAGCTATATGTGTTTAACTTATGGAATGCCAGTTAATTCTTTTGCTACCATTTTGAATTTCAGGGAACTAAAAATAGAAAATTTAGAAAATGTTTTTTCTGCATCTTGCATGGCCACCACATTTCTAAATGATGAATGTTGGGTTTTCCCTTACAATAAATTTTTTGTCACTGAAAAATTAATTCAACAAAAATTACTGAAAAATAATATTTGTTTGCATCTATCCTTATTCTACTTTTTTTTTTTCAGGCCTAATCATATAGCAATATGCCCCTCATGAACCATATCTTCATCTGCTCTTAAAATAGACACATTTTCATTGGCGGAGTTGTTACCTTATATCTCTGGTAAATTAGCAAGTAAATCTAGCCCTGTACTCTTCCTATAACAATTATTCAAAGCTGGTGAATGCAAAGAGAAACACGGACAGATATCTCTGCAATGCAAATGACTAAACTGGACAAAACAAAAGAAAAGTTGATTTCAGTTCTTTGACTCAGGCCCAAATAAAAGTCTGAGCTTGGAAAACGACAGCAGGAGGCCTTATACTGATGTCAGCGGACAGAGATACTTGGATTAGTGCTCTGTAAATGGGCAGTATGCTGTCTCTTTGTAGGAGTTTTGCAGAAAGCAGCAGGCAAGAAAAGGTTTTGTGGAAATTTTGTAGCCATTTTATAAATGCTTATCAAAGCATTGTCTAGTGCCTTACTAGTCTACGAAGCTGAACTATTATGCTTAGGCTGTCTCTGATGATTATTTGTCTAACCTCCTTAAAAATCTTCCATAGAGGTTCCCACAACCTCTCTCCCGATCTTTACGATCTCTGAGAATAACACTGGATGTTATCATCTCATTGGGAATGTTCTGAAGCTTCCCTGGACCTTTATAACACAAGGTTATGGCAGCAAGTGCTTAACTTCCTAACTGAACTTCATACCCTTTCCAAAGTTATGAAGGTGAAAGAGAGCTAGGAGGTGGCAGCCGAAGCAGACCAAAGGCTACATCAGGTGTCAGAGTTGGCAGGGAGACTGAGCTGAGAACAGACAATGAGACTGGAGATGCAGAGACCTGGGTGGGGAAAAACAAACAGAGCTGCCTGGGTGGGGAAGAACAGGCAAATATCCAGAGAGATGAGGAGAAACAGCGGCCAAAAAAGTGCTCCTTTGTTTTCGCTTTGTTACAAAGGAATGCTGAAAATCCCTGCTTTATGGTTAGATCCACAGTACCCTGAAGTCAATGGGATTTCAGTGGGTCTTGGACCAGGCCCTTTAAAATAAGGGCAGCTGTAACACAATAATGAATGAGTGCCATGCTGCCCATGGCTGCAGTGTTATAACAGCATTGCTATACATGGAAGTGTTCCACAGCCCAGGATTTAGCTGATTAAACAGTGCTGGATGTGTCGCCATTAGACTTGAAACATCCACAGCCTGATTTACTCTGTAGCTCACATACCCCAAATGTTTTGCATTCTTGGACTAAATTTGATAGATGCACTATCAAACTTCTCTCTTGCATTTATTCCTCTTTCCAGGACACTCAGGTCAAAATGGTGAGGAGTTTACATTTCCAGGTGGTGAGAGCCAGGTGGGCCCTGCTCCCAGCAGCCACCTCCCCTCACATTCACTTTGTAGCATTATTGTCCAAAGGTGAGAAAACAGCTTGCTGTGGGGTCTGCTGAAGCGTCAACAGAAAGAAGTTGTCAAGGTATCCCACTGTGGAACACATCCTGGAAAAGCCTCTTTTCCTCTTCCAGCAGTGACAAACATGTCCATTCCTCAGAAAGAGCTCCTTACTCACTAGGAGTTCAGGGAAGGACTTTAGAAGCAGCACGACTGTGAGCTGTGATAGAAGACCAGTGCAGGAAGAAAGATGGGTATGCAAGGATGTGCTGGCAGAGGAAGGAAGGGATGAGGCGTAAGAGAGAATGACACGCTGCTCTTCTGCACATGGTCTCTGCCCTGCGGCACTGAGAGTGGAGTGTAGCCACAGTTTCCTGCGTGCCTCTCCCTAAAACAATGGGAAGTCACTGAAGGTGAAGGTGCCATAAATAAGTTGTGCCAGAGTTGTTTCCAGCTGTGCCAGGGAGGAAGATCAGGGACTAGGCAGACCCCTGCATGTCTGCACAACATAACTGGGAGTTTGTTTAAGGACTCTTTGACCTGCCCTCTTCCCCAGCCAAATCTGCTGTGGAGGGAATAGCCCCAGCTGGTTTGGTGGCAAGCCAGAAGGTGGACCTGGATCTTACGGGCAGGGAGCAGACCTCTGTCTGCTTTTCTTTCACAGAATAGACAGAGATGCAGATTTCACCTTCTAAAGCTGGAGCTTTCAATCCAAAACATTTTTATTCAAGAGGGAAGAGTTTAGGCAGGTGCTGGAAATTTAGTGCTGAATGAATACCTGATGGATACTTTGGAAGGGGGAGGAAGAAAGGTTCTTGAGATGGTTGTATTCTCTTCGGCTTTTCCTACAAAGCTCAGGCATCTAAAATATAGTCAGCCGGCCAATTCTGGAGCACAAAGAGGCACCAAAAGGGAAGATCAGAAGAGAAAAAGAGCTGATTTCTATCCCTTATTTGGTTTAGTGATCTGAGGAGGATAGCTCTCACATTGTTCACATTTTAATAAAAGAATGCAATCAGCTTTTTTCTGATTCACTTCCCTTACAAGAACAATTGACCACATGCTTCTGTCTCAGCTTTGACACTATTCCTGTTAATACAAGGTTGATGCTTTTTATCATCAGTGTGCCCAGCACATTTTTTTATAGCATGTTCCAGAGGACCTCAGAGCATCTGAGTCACCTCCCCACTGCTCCCAGGCTCCCCAGGACAGGGAAGAGGCAGAAGGTGGCAAGAGAAGAGCTAGCAGCAGGAAAGGAGAACATCTTCCAAGGAGCATAGAGACAATGTCAGCCCAGCACCCTGCAGGACTTGAACTAGTTTTGGTATCTGAGGGCACAACCATTTTCGCCTGACTGTTCATCAAGATGCATATTATTCAGAGAGCACAACCTTGGCATGGTGCATGTGTACAGAGGGTGTGTAGTACCATATGTGCAGAGGCACACAGCACGGATGTACTACCTGCTTGGGTGTTCATATGTGTCTGTCAGAACTGGGAGGTTTGGTGAGAATTTAGTGTTCACAGTAGCATAAAAAATAAACATACTTGTAGTGAAATGAAACATTACTAGTAATTTGTTCAGATTTTAATGTCTCTGTTTGCAGGTAGTAACTTAGTAAAACTTCCAAAACTGCCTATGATTAAATATTGAAAATGCTACAAGGTTAAAAATATCTTTTCCAGCCTTTCAGAACTTGATTTCTAGAGTCAGTACATCTTCTACTCTTAGCTATTTTGGATTCACAGATCATTTAGACTCATTTTGGCCTTATTTTTACCTCTGAAGCCTATTCACCCACATATCATCTCTAGGTTGTGCCCATGTCTGCCGGCCAGTGCCAGTGGCAGCCAGGTGCTGACTGTGCTCTGCCTCACTCGGGGTATCCCTAGGATGCCATTTCCCTTCATGTTGCAACTAGTGGATTCCCAGTCTCAGCAGCCATACTATTGGACGCTGGAAATGTGTTAAAGTTAAAGAGTCAAAAGCCTTGCAAGGAAAGGAAATGAGAAGCCCTCTTGGCAGCAACAAACGGAAAATAAACAACCAAACTCTTCACAAGACAGATTCCTCAATTATAGTAACTCAGGCTCGCAAAGGCCAGAGTTAGGACCCACTGGCGTATGCAGTATGTAAACACAGGGATGCAGTAATTAGCTTTGTGTTCATTTTGAGGTTTCAGAAGTCCTGTGACCTGCCATGGAGTAAGGTCGTTAACCATAACCACACTAGTGACCTTCACACAGGACACCCCATCTCTCACAGTTACACGAGCGAACTGTGTACTGGGATGTCTCCCCAGCTCACATGCTCCAGCCCTCTTGTTTTAAATGCCACTGAGCTACATATGAGGGAGAGGATGTGACTTTTGGAATGAGCTGTGATAGGAATATCTTACTTTCCCACATTGCAGTGCTTAGGACTTAAATATGATTCAGTAAAAGTAGTCAATACCAGAAATATCTAGAATTGTTTTCCACTTTATTTTTTTAATCAGAAAAAAAAATTGTTTAAAAAATAGTACACTGAGGAGTTATTGAAGTGGTGTGGGCCTCCATTGCCTTGGAAAGAGACTTTTATCTTTGGAGTGTGGAGTGTATAGGGACAGGCGGTTCATTTCAATAAGCAGATGTACAGCCATTAGTAGAAGTTTATCAACACAACAAAATCCTGCTCTAACCCTGATTTTGCCAAGACTAGATAAAACTAGTATTGGACATGAGTATTTTTCAACTCCAGCTTTTGTTTTACTGTGGCTGACCTGTGGATCCCCTGAAATACACTCGTTCTGCTTACAGAGTCCCTCCTCACACCATAGCCAGTTGAAGACTTCTTCAGACATGATCTGATTAATATGCTTGGAAGCATTATGTGGACATAAAGCAATAAGAGATGGAGGAACTAGTACAAAGAAAAAACAGAAATAAGCTGAGTCTCAGTTCTCTAAGCTATTCAATGAAACCAGCAGTTTTATATTCACATGTATGCCGTACAGTATAGAACCTATTATTTAACTTTATTTATCCAAAATTTATACACTTCCTCATTAAAACTGCTTAGCAACAAATCCTGTTCCCTTGGCTCCCTTCTGTTCACCAGTCTGCATCTAGGATTCAGCTCCTCACCTCAAAGGCATTGCTATCTCTCTTATTCCCACTGTAAATGTAAAAAAAATCATAGCATAGCGTTTCTATTCTCCTTACAGCTCAAACCATTAACTGATAGGATACTTTGCCTCCAGGGGGTTGTAGTCTTTTGAATTTTGATTAAAATTGTCCCTCGTCCTCTCATAACAGTGTCCCGCTTT
Source organism: Oreocharis arfaki (assembly GCA_013398015.1). Taxonomy (NCBI): domain Eukaryota; kingdom Metazoa; phylum Chordata; class Aves; order Passeriformes; family Paramythiidae; genus Oreocharis; species Oreocharis arfaki. Next base: position 413,526 of record VZRR01002371.1, on the reverse strand, counting down.
CAGACTGTAGAAGGCGACAATTCCTATGCTCCACAGTGAAAAAGAAATGTGCTAATCCACATTCGCCCCACCATGTCTTCATGTCTAATGCTTGAATTTTTGCCTGTCAGGAACAGGAACTTTCATTTGGTCTGTATTTGCACAGAATGGGACACAGTTAACATTGCTTCTGTCCTCTGAACATCTAAACACCGCCAGTGTGCAAAAATTCAATATAAGAACTAGAAACAGTTGAAATGTATTTATTTGCTTACAACAATACAGCTGTGTAACCAGTGTAATCTATTGGCTTGCATAACACTCAGATTTCTAAGGTGCTTTCCGTGTTCATAACTAATACTAGTTTTGGTGAGTGCTTTAATTCTCTTCAAACTGATCAAGATGTGTCCTCTGAAAGTACTTGAAATTGTCTGATCTCTGGGGGGGTTTTAGCTGGGACTCAACAGAAAGTCATATGGTGAATATTCTCTTCTTGGCAGAATTACTCATGAAAACATGCAATTCTTTCCCCACAAATACTTTTGTATGCAGAATATTGGAATTTCAGAATATTTGTCTTTCGTCCAGTAAAAGTCAATCTCACACAGTTGCAGACAGCAGTCCAAAGGGACTTGTGTTAGGCCAGAGCACATTTATGAAGGCAAAGAAATAATATTGATGGATAATTTGCAGTGTTTGAAGAGCTCTGAAAGTTATGCTTTTCCAGTACATCTATTTGCCATTTGCCATTAATGGGCATGGCTACAAGAAACATGAGACTCAATTTTTATCTGTCAGTGAAGGGTAGGAGTCAAGAATGTGCTAAGTGTGAGAAGGTAAAAGTTACAGTACACTACACTGGGGGAGCAAAACAAAAAGTGTGAGGGAAAGAAAAGAAGAAATAGAAACTGGAACTCAATATCATATAGTCATGCAGACTAAAGAGAACACACCATCATGGGATTAAAAGAGGAGAATGATGGAATAAATTACAGTGATGTTGGATGGGACTGAACTAGAAAAAGAGCCTGCATGTGAAACACATGGGAATTGCCATGTCAGATCACACTGGGATCAGCTAATTTAGTGCTAAAATAAGAAAAAAGAACGTTTTAGGCTAATTGGGCTATTTGTATCCTCATTATTCCTATTTGTTTGCATCCATTCTGAAACTATTAGGATATTCTCACGGTAAAACATCATTGTATAGCCAGTGAGGGAAAAAAAGTGGTTGCAAGACATCTCATCAGCTTCAATGACACACCAGCAGATGGAAACAAACAGAGGAAAAAAAAGCCCCCTTCATCTGCTTTATCTCGTTTTGCGTAGTTGTTCCAGAGACATGTCCTTGCTGCTGTGCGATAGCAGCGCCTTCCCTGAGTAACATCCTGTCGCTGACCTCAACGTCTCGAGCAAAGTCATTGAGGCCTCTGTGACGAGCACACCCCGTCATCATGTGGTCTTTGCCCTAAATCCCTCAGCCACAGACATCTATCCAACATGGAAATGGCTGAGAGTGACCGAGCTGACCCTCTCTTCGTGGCCATGGGGAAAAGATTAACAGCAGTGCTGGTCGCTGCCGGGTCTGCTGCTGCACGTCAAAAGCCAATGCCATGGAAGCTCAACTCTAAAGCAATACCATGGGGAGTTGTACAATACAAAAGACTTCAATATTTCTCAACAGTAAATACAAACTTACTGACTTTCCCTTTCCTTTCAAGTGTTTCTGTTGTCACCTCCTTCTGCACTCACTGACAGGGCACAGCTAGCCTTAAGAACAGAGCCTGGCTTGCTTTCTTGGGCAATTATTCTATTGTTCAAAGGGGAATAGAAGTTTTTCTTTGTGTAATAAGGGACAGTAGCAGTAGGGAAGATATGTCGCCTGGAGATTAGGCTGGAAAGCTTTGTTTCCCCATTCCAGTAGGAACAGAAGGAAAACTTACAGCTCAATTCTCACCTTTCTAGCTTGTCACCATAATTCATCCCTTGGAGCTCTTTTAACCTGATGTTTTATATGTGATATTGCTGAGTTTTATTAAGAATTATCTTTCTTTAAAAAAAAAAAGTTTATCTCCCTCAAGAGATGAATGTGAATGGAAAAGACTTTCGTGAATACTGAGAAAGTGAATGTCAGAACAAAAAAGAAATGGCTCTCAGGCATAGGCACACGAATCCCAAGGGCACAGATAGAAGGAAACATAGATTCATCTTTTGAAGGAATTGTCTACTAAGCATCAAACAGGCTAGAATATAGACTGTGACTTGCTCAAAAGGAAGAAAAAACCCACCTTTATGCATATTGCAGAAAAGAAGGAAAGAAAAAGATTCATGATTGTGAACGAATTCTTGCGGTGCGCAGTATTTTTCAAGTATGGTTTGGCTCAAATCCCATAAAATAAGAATGGATAGCAAAATACGTGAGTAGTTTCTTCTAAAGTTCTTATTACACAGGAACAGCAGGCATTTCTCAAAGAGAAATGTCTTGTCCAATCTGAAGTGTTTGCCAAATTGCTGTAAGCACATACACAATATCATCGCCTCAAAAAGACCCAGTTTCATAGTCTAAAATTACAGTTCAGACCTATATTTTCATCTCTGTCAAGATAAACCTTGGGTAGAGAAAAAAAAATGGACTCTTTCCCCAGTTACAGTGGGCTAATGAGAGGCTGTTTCAAGTTGGTAGGACCAGAAGCAAGCATGGACATTTTGAACATAGAAATCTGTAGGAATTCTAAAGGGAATCTGTAAACAGGTTGTCTTGGCTCCTACCTTGACACAGGTACACCTCTCTACCTCTTCAGGTCACTGCCTGACTCAAGGAGGAGGAGGAGGTGACATCTATGCCCTGTAGGTTCCCAGTTCTTGGGTGAGGGGGGCTATCTGGGCCATAAGATCCTCCTTCTAATGACAGAATCACAGAATCAGAGAATATGCTGAGTTGGAAGGGACCCTGAAGGATCATCAAGTCCAACACCTGGCCTTGAGCAGGACACCTCAAGAGTCACACCGTGTGCCTGAGAGCATTGTCCAAGCGCTTCTTGAACTCTGTCAGGCTGGTGCTGTGACCACTTCCCTGGGGAGCCTGTTCCAGTGCGCAACCTCCCTCTGGGTGAAGAACCTTTTCCTGGTATCCAACCTAGACCTCCCCTGACTCAGCTTCAGGCCATTCCCTTGGGTCCTGTCACTGGGCACCACAGAGAAGAGATTAATGTCTGCCCCTCCTCTTCCCCTCCTGAGGAAGTTGTAACTGCAATGAAGGCTCCCTCAGTCTCCTCTTCTCCAGGCTGAACAGACCAAGTGACCTCAGCTGCTCCTCATATGGCTTCCCCTCAAGGTCCTTCACCATCTTTGTGGCCCTCCTTTGGACTCTCTCTAATAACATTATTGCCCTTCTCATGAGGTACATCCCCAGGGAATGAGCCGACCTTCAAAAGGGTTACAAGATCCAAACCCCCTGAGCATTCCATAAGTAATCTGCAGCAACCCTGGCCATCATTTAGCAGTGGAACAGCTGGTTATTGCCTGGTACCAGCAGCTACTGCTGCCTCACAGGTGTTCACATGGAGGGCCAGCTGCTCCAGCTCTTCCACTCACCCTCGGAAGGGGTGGGAGGAAAGAGAGAAATCTATGAGATGGGGAAATGGGAGGGACAGAGAAAACGGGGGGAATGGAGAAAAGAAAATATTCCAAAGTTCCTCCTGTGTCAATCAGAGTAACTTCACTGAGGACAGATCAAGTACCTTCCCCTTTACAAGGAGGGGAGAACAATCAAACAACTGTATCTACTGGGTGGAATTTGTCTAAATTATTATTTCATAGGCTTGTTAAGCATCTCCCAGTCTTAACACGTGTGATGCCGTTCACTGGCTGCCACGCTGGGGAGTAAGTCCAACAAACTGCCTTGCATGGAGGGACAGTTCTGCTAGCATTCTTGCTTCTTGGGTGAAACCAAGTGGAGTTTCCCTTGTCTTCCATGCAACGCTGTGATCTTTCTCCCATGCTGGGACTCCATGACCCAGATGCAGATGGCAGGATCAGGCTGTGTTATTCAGCCAGAGTTAGTGGAAAGAGTTCAGGCTGGGAGAGAAGCCACAGGACTGCATTTGCGGGAGTTAAAGTCTTACTTGTAGGGAAGCATGAAATAGGAATTGGTTTGGAGGAATCCCACTGTTGAAGCATGAAACTTGGCTGCCTGATACCCAACAAACAACACCCACCACGACATGTTTTATGATGGATCTTTTTGTTCTGAGCACTACATGCAACTTTTCATCTTGGAAACTCTTTCTGCAGACAGAATTGAGAGACAAAGTGTCTTCCCATCCAGCCCACCCTATTCTCTCTAGATCACACAAAGCACATTTTTGAGCAGTGTTAGGATTTATTTACTGCAGGCAAAGGCATAGTTCTCTCCAGCCCAAAAAACACCACATCAATGGCAGCTTTGGTGAAGCCTGAAATTGAAGTCTAAGAATTCAAGTGTGAATTATTTAACAAACACAATACCAAACTCATATTATGATGATGAAAACTTGGTACCTTTTCCTTCCTTCTGACATCTCTTTCTTTGTACAATACATTTTCTGCTCTCGCTTGTAGCTGGGCAAGGATTGCCCCTTGCTGATGGATGCTGTACGATCTCTCTGACCCTTACTTCATTTCCTCTTTTGAAACCACATGTTTTTCCTTTCTTCATGCAAGGGCTCCACGGACTCCACTCACTAGTTTCACAGTGCACTGCAATAAACATAGAAAAAAATGAGCCTGACCAATGCATTTTTGTATACACAATACATATGGTACATTATTTTCATTCTGCATCAGCCAAAAGGTGGCCAAAACTAATGGAATTAATCAGCAGTGAATTGCAGCAATGAATTGACAGAAGTTGGATTGTTAAGGAAATACAGCACAAACTAATGTCAAATAATTATGTCAGTTACTATTTTCTACTCGCTGTTTTGTAATTCCATTCCCGAAACAAGGCAACAACAACAAAACTGCTCTCAGTGAAATAAGTTACTGGGGTGTGTTCTGTGCTTTGGTTTGATGGAGGTGTAAACGCTTTTAGCCTTAATGGAATAAACTTTGGTCATGCCTGTGTAAAAGGTGAGTGAAATCTCAAAGGTATTGAATTTCAAAATCAATAGTTATAAAGGACCAACTGATACCAAAAGATGTTACATTACACGTGTCTTTGGTCATCTAAAGAGCCATCATCTGTAGCACATACAAGCTGGAAACAGGTAAAGCAGGGGAGAATTTGGGTCAGTGTGAGGTTTCAAGCTTTTCAGAATGGTGCAGGTTACCCTTTCTAAACCAGAGTGATGTGAATGTGCATCTTGTACTGTTTGGAAATCAGAAGGTGTGTCATTTCACTCTTGTCCAAACAGTGTAAACAAAAAAATGGGAGTAACCTTGGAAGCTTAACAATATGCTTTTAATAGCTATCCTTCTCTTGTGCCATCTCACTATCTTTCTCTTGAAAAAAGATAGTAAATATATATATTTACTTTAAGTCCAACTGCATGCTTAAGATTATGAGTCACCACTGAAGAAGGAAAGACTTACAGCTCCTCTATAAGGAGGAATTAGTAAGTCAACATTTTTCCAGATCCAGAATTTACTTCTGAATTTTCCAAAACCTAGAAATATAACAGACTTCAGGCAATCTCTGAGCGTTCCTCTAGTGAATTGTCATGTGAGTAACTTTTTTCATGTTACACTGGAGGTCTTCCGTAAAAATAATTGGCTTTCACATGCACAAAAAGGTTCTGTTTTTTACTCCATAGCTTTAAATGGCTTTTCCTAGTTGAGACTGACTCATTGTTAAAGCAGCTTAGTCTACAGCACTTGGAAACAGCCATCGAGAAACAAAAATGATCCATTGAATTTCTTTCAAAGATGAAAGTTTTTGCTTGAAAATAAAACCGTAAAAGCCTACACTACCACCTGAACTAATATACATTTGAGAAGGAAAGTACCAAACTACTGCACATTATTTTTATTCCTTCATTACTTCCCCTCCAAAACACTCGATTCCAGAGAGAGCTATGTGCATGATTCTGTGGGGGAGGAGATTTCCATCATGGCCAGACTGTGCCTAAGTGCTCCCCGGTTGAAGAGGTCACTGCTGGCACTGGAGCTCACAGCCCTCAGCCACCACAATTCACAGCCAACGTACTAAAATAAGCTGAACCCTGCCACAGCTTTGGCGTGCCCGTGGTGGGGGGATGCTAACTGCAGCATTCACAGGCTAACATATCACTTGTTCTTTCACTTGGAGGGGTGGCAGAGGGATGGAGCAGACAGTTAGGTGTGGTGACCTCCAAAATTGTCCTTGTGTGAATAATCGGAGCTTTTGAGTCAGAGGCTGAAGATACAAAAGCAAGTCTCTTCTCCACAGCCAGTGAGTCACAATGACATCAATCTCACTCCTTCAGTGTCAGTGACACCCTATTTGGTGTTTTATTTTAATCCTCATTTTCTGAAGTCAGGTGATTATGCACATATACTGTTTTGGAGATTGGGTTTTTTTGGGGGGGTGTTTCCTTAATATATTAGTTTCTAGCCTTCACCTTTGAAAACGTAAGCTTCAAAATGTTATTGTATGCATGCTTTGAAGGCTCAGGCAGTACAAGGGAGCTAAAGCAAAGCCATTAATATTTTAATCTTTCTTAAACTACATGTGATGTCTGACTCGGGGTTTTTGAAACTTTGATGTTAGTAGTGCTGCATAACACTGTAACAGAGCAAGTAAGAGATGCTTCATTTTACCTCAGGGCAGACCAAACAGGCCATGATTCCTGTGGCAGAATTGCCCTTAGCATCAAGGCTGTGTTTGTGGGACACAACCAAGTTTGTGCCTCTTGTGAGGTAGCAGACTTGGGAAATACCTTGGGTGTTTTGTGCTGGGGAATACATCTTGTTATGAAGAACGTTTTTATTTTAAGTTGCACTTCTCTGGTGTTGTAACTGATTATGCCTTCCTTAGATCCCACACCCCCTCTGAGAAAACCAGGCAGGACATGGGGACCAGACTTACCGATGCTAGTGCACTCCATCGTGTGGTTGTTGGCTTCCAGCCCATCAGGGCACTTTTCAAGGCACTTTCCACTGTATAAGTAAAACCCACTTTTACACTTTGTGCAGAAGTTTCTGGTGAAGCAGGTATCACAGTCAGCTTTACATTCTGAAATGCAAACAGTAAAGAACAGTGTTGTTGCTCTTTGCCATGAACTGCCATAGGCTCTCTCACATATACCAGAATCACACAATTCTAGCAATGTCAGACAATCCTCAAAGGAAGCAAATTGTATTAGGTCTTCTTCCTGTCCTGTACACATGGTGAGGCCAGCCACAAGTGACCCTGGCATGGGTGAGAATTTAGGAAGGATGGCCTGATGCTGAACAGCCTCACACTGCTAATCTTCTTGGAGACCTATGCAAATGGCAGACAGAGCACAGCACATGAGAACAAGACTGTGCTGCTTCTGCCCTACGCTGACACTGCATAGGTGCTAACTAACCCTGTGGGGCACAAGTGCTGGGTTGGCTCCACACTACCTATCTCCATTCATCCAGGAGAAATAAAAATGTGCCAGAATTTAGAATCTGCTTAGGAGTGGTTTGGATCAGCATATCTTTCATTTTCTTTAAATGGTTCCCTGATGTTCAATCAGATATTCTGTAGTATTTCATGTATTCTCTATATGACTACCCAAGTTGGCATTGCTGATAGATTTCCTAGTTCTCAGAATTTTTTAAGAGAAATGCATAAAACCTTATGTGTGACATGGCTCATGTCTGATATGCAAGGCCACACACTGCTAAAAAGTGAGCAAATACTCTACAGTGTCAAGTTACTCTGTAAGACTTTACTCTGGGGTCCATTCATTAAATAACTTTTATTACCAGGTAAAAACTGGGAGAGTTTCTTGGCCGTCGCTCTTATGTTTTTATATCACCTGTGGGATTAAAAACAGTGAATTCAACAACAAAAAGAGGAGTGGGGAGGACATTGTGATCTTTTCCAGTTCATTTATGGTTCAAAAATCCATAGTGGGGTCAAAATGTTGCCTGAGCAGTAAAGAATAGAGTTGCCTTCTCTGTCCCCCAGCCCGGAGACAACACGAATTGGTAAATTCCCCCAAATCAGGCTGAAACCTGGCCAGCTGAAGCCTGGCCAGCTTCTACAGGCATTCAGAGGACTACAGCGAGCGTGAGACAAGCTATAAAGAGACCAGGGCAAACCACCTCTCCAAAGAATGCCACCTGCCATCTTCTCTCCTTGTCACAGGGGTCAGGCAGGTAAGGGCAGAGGGTTAAACAGCTCCAGCCACCAAGACTCAGCATTCCTCGGTCCCCGCTCTCTCTTCAGAGCTGCCGGCGTTCTCTTGCTGCTGGAGGGCAGTGCCTGGTGCCCACCGGCGCTTCCTCTTCACACGGGGATGTAGAGGAGGAGGCCATCACCTGGGTTCTAGGCAGGTCATTCATGCAGAGCCAGGATCCCTGAGCTTTAGGCCATTTTGTGGTCTTTAACTTCTTGCTCAGGTTAATATTTACTGCACTACTACAAAGAACTGAACAAATAAGGACACGGCCTGTCCGTCTCCTTCTCTGTTGACTTGACTCCTAAGGAGACACAGCATTCAAGAGAGAACAAACAAATCCATGCGCTTCCCCTTTCCCCAGCACTTACTTGCACACTTATTAATGTCAGGATACCGTGTCCCATAGTATCCGCTTGGACACGAGGAAAGACATACTCCAATCTGTTTCATGCCAATCCTCTCCAGAACAAAAAAGAGCCTGGGCTTACATGACAGGCATCCGTTGTAGTCAGAGCATGTAGCACACCCTCCTTGGCAACCCTGGCTCACATTAGGATGCACTGAGAAGAAAAGAATTTAAAAAAACAAACTGTGAGAGAACAATACATTAAACAAGACCATGAAATAAAGGTTCCTCTGCACTTGGAAGGATGGACCATCCATCTCTCTGTCAGCTCTTAAAGATTGCTTCATTTTTTCTTGTGTCTCTTATGACCCAACTTGTCATTTCAGAAATTATTTCATCTGCATAAAAATGAGAAGCCCAGCTGACATCTTCACATCTTGCAGAAATAGCTGACAGAAAATGATCTTTGAAATAGATTGTATGGAACAGCAGCATTCTAGAGAACATGTATTTTTCTTTTCCTTATTTTCAGGGGCTTTTCTGCCTTGTGTGCACTTGGCTCAGCAGATAAATTCATGTTCATTTATCCCTGCTTTCCCTAGTCGGATGATTAAAAATCTATCTAGTGTATCATTTCCCTCATTGACTAAATGCCGTTTGATTTGAGTTCTGCTGTGCAGGAATATGCCCTTGCAAGATCTGATGATACTTTGCCTTAAAAAAAAGACACAGGAGAGCCATCCTTCTCACCCTCCTTCTTTCCCTGGAATGTTCTCTCTGGCATGTTTTTAATCTCTAACAATTACAACCTGATGTTTAGACTTAACTGTGGCATTTACCCTGCTCCAGTCTCAGCATGTAGCATAGGTAGGATTATATTCGCCTTTCAATTGAATTGTTCTAATTCTTCAGACAAGGAAAGGGAAATTTATTATACTCACTGCCTAACTTCTTTAGAGGCTTGGGGATAGCAGAAAGGAGGATGCTCTTGCAGGCTGTCTTTTCAGTAGCAGACATTAATCTGCTATGTGATATACTGGGATGTATTACTTCTCCTTGGTAGAGAATAAAGTTTTGCATCCTCCTGTACTTTTGAATTTGTGCCTACTTTTAATTCTTTCTTGCTTGCTTTCTTAAATAAATTGGAACTAAAAAAATAATGAAGCATCGAGCAGCTCCAGACCCCGTGTCTCCTCTTTTTTTGGCCTTATCTTGCATGAAAAAACAGGCTTTTTTAGAAGTGCAATCTTTCATCTCTCAGCCTGAGACATCTGGCTATATTTCATACACAGGAGAAATATATCCTCATTTACATTTGTAACTTGTATTTGTAAATACTATTGGCTTCCTGTTCTGCCTTCTCCTCAGGCCAGTGATAATTTTATAAATATGAACATGCTGTGATGGTGTGATTGCCTATTTTAGTGCTTTGATTTTATTTTGATCTGCAGACACTGCTAAATAGCTTGCACATGCAATGAATTCGCTTTTTCCAGCTCCTTTCTGTGGAGCCCTTGGAAGCAGACCAGAAGCCCCTATGAATCCATGGCTAACATATTGAGAGCCACCACTGCCTGCTGCCCAGAGGAGGGTTGCCCGGCAGGGAAGTTCAGGAACATCTCTGTACTTTGTTCACATGCACACCCGGCAGAAAAGGCATGACCCATGAATGAGAAAAGCAATTCTCTGTGCTCCGAGGTTTCAGTGACAAGTCCTGCGATCTGAAGAAACTCAAAGGGAATTTGAATTCACTCTTCCTCTTTCATTAACAAAACGAGGAATGAGGGTTATTTCTCTCAGTAGGGCTGGACACGTATGAGATATAGAAATTTTGGCCCTGCTGTGCACAAACAATTTCAGTAAGAATACAAGAACTCAATTCTCTGTGCACACTGAGGCACTCATTTTGTAGCACAGCCTAGAGGAAAGTGTGCTTACAATGAGGACACGACACCACTATGAGAATAAATTACATTCAGCATAGTGAGAAGTTGCAACCCCAATCCAGTTATCATACTTGCTTTCACTAGGCTCTCAAAATACTGAGTACTTAATAAATATAACATATTTTTTTCTGAAAATATTCCAAAGGTACAGAGCTTATTGATTTTGAGATTAAGAGCCTGGAAACTTTTTTTCTTTTTAAAGTTAAGTAAATGAAAATGTCCTCGTCTCTCTCTCCTCTGTTTTGTGGCTCTTGCATGAAACTTCTTTCAAAGGCAGACACAGTAATGTGATCTAAGAAGCTGACATTATTTAAAAACTATCTGTGACTTCCCTTCATTAAGTCTGACAGTTGGATGAAAAAGCAGCTGAAGTACAAAATATTTGTCATCAAAGCTGCTATATAAAATATGGATGATCACTTTTGACGGGAAACATATTATGTGTGAGCACCTGTGACATATCATTATGAATAGATTCTCTTGACAGAGAAAACATTACGTGCAACTGCTCTGAGGTCAAGCTGTGTGTGTGAGCTGAGACAGGCAATACTTTACTATTGAAATATGATAATTCTCTATAGCTAAGATCCATTACAGGGCCAATTTCCATCTCCCCTTTAACTCCAGAAGTACTAAGTATAAAATAAAATGTGCTCCTAGCCATTTTCACAATTTCTGCCTCTTTTCATGTGTTCAAGATACAGCTCATACAAATAACGCAGCAAAAAAGGAAAGCCTGTAGTTCCAAATGGAGAATGTTATTGCCAGTGCTATGGAGCAAGGAATAGGATAAAATATGCAAGTCAAGCTCCACTGATTTCATTTCATGTTAAAATTAAATGTGTAAAGCAAAATAAGCTCCAGTTCTTGGAAATTCTTAAAGAAAAATTATCACTGAAAAGTCAAAATTAACATTTTAAATGAACCATGGGTTTTTTCTCTCAAAAACTATTAAAGAGATGCTTCTTTTTGGATTCTCTCCTACTGTGTCTGGCATTTCTCTGAGTCTTGTATCTGTGTAATAGAATAGTTTCTCATTGCTTTTACAACAAGGGTAGACCCTTATTCTGGCGAGAATCAAAGCAGGCAGGGACAAGCCACATGCTCCAGAAACTGGCATTCTTTGAAAGCACTGGGCTTTGTCATTGAACCTGGGAGAAAACAAATTGTGGAGCAAAAATATTTGTGCCTAGAGAATGAGATAGCATGTTTGAAATCAGGCATCTCCAAGCTCCAGCTGAAGATCTCATTCTTGTTACATCTCAGCCTTCTCCCTCTCTGGTGGAGATCTAGATGCTTGCCAGATCTTTGTGATGTAGGGGTTGGTCCCTCCCTTGCTGCAAAGGCTGAGTGGGATTGAAGGGATTCAAAAAGGAAACACAGCAAACTCAGGCTGTAAAACAGATTTCTGCCACAGGGAGGGAACTTATTACTTCTGGGTACAGAACTGGCCCTTACTAATCCTCTCTCATTGCAGCAAAGTGTTAGTACCTGCAGATCCCAAGTGCTTCAGCAATGGCACACCATAACCCCAAGGAAGCACCCAGAAATTTTACCTCTTTTTTTCTCCCGTATCAGATATTAAGCTCAGCGTTTAAGTAATGTGCCACAAGGAGCTGGAAACATAAACCCCATCTGGTGAAATCCAGTCATGGTACACCTGGTGTAAGCATTGCTTCAAATGTCTATACTTAGGTCAACAGTGGAAATGGGTAAGTAATATATATCTAGTTTAAGAAACACTTTGAAGTGAAAAAGCAGGTGAAAAAGCACTAGGAGAGAGCAGACCACTCCTGTTAGCCACAAATTATAGATGTGGTAAGAGGGACAAAAAGAGGTTCAGTGCCTTGGCAGAGGGTCGGGCACTGTGGCCTTGTGGGTCAGAGACTGGCTGCAGAACCAGGAGGTATGGACTATGGCATTGCAAATAGGTCCAAGAAATGCTCTTGCTAAATACTCTTGCTTGAAACCACTTGGTCTTTGGTGCAACCTCCTCCATTACAAAGACAAAAAAAAAAAGAAATATAAAAAATTCTCAAAATGTTCGGAACTGACTCAATGAGGATGAACTATTCTATGCATGACCCTATTAACCACTGAGTGCTCCGCCCTCTTGTATCCAAACACTTTTTGAGCACAGTGAAATCATAGATGCTCAGGGATGGAAAATGCAGCATAGCAATGGGCAAAGCAAATGGTGGGAGCACAGAGACCCACAGACAAGTTCTTTCTCATCTCTTACAATAACATCAGCCAGAAGTGGTACAAACTATGCACGTGCAGACTCATGACTGGCTATAGGTCCAAAATCTATCCCTTCTTTTTCTTTTTGGAAAACCTAAATACTGGAGATTAGAGAAGACCCTAAATTAATATTGAACTATTCCCTTCTCCTGTCTGGCTTTAAGCCCTTTTTTTCCCAGAGGCCTTTTTTTGTGCGAGCCGTTTGTCCAGATATTAGTTTTAAGTCTCATTAGCAGATGAAATCTCAGAATATTTTCCAAAGTCCTACTCTGGAAACAATGAGTCGTGGTCTCTGTTAAAAATAGAAAGTTAAGGATAAAGAGCTGAGTTTGAGTCTGAACTTTCAGGGATGAGAAGCTAGATTTTGACTGTGTGCAGCAAATAAATTCTACACTTTCACAATGACATTTTTCAATCAGTTTTACTCCATATATAAACTAAAAATTATGGAATCAAAAAGACATTGAAATAAGAAAATGCAGGACGAATCCAGCTAGGCGTACATTCTGACAGCCAGGGGAAAAGCACAGGGTAGAAGAATATTCTTCGCCTGTTTGCTGCAGCTGAGGTGCACTGTCTCATCACTGCTCTCCAACAAGACGTCCATTTAGAGATTTGCTCTTGAAATGGATGTGCTAGGCAAATTAAATCCATCCCTGCTGCTACTCCTGGTTTCTCAGGCTTGCGCATTCTCACAGGAAATATTTTCACAGCAGAGCTGCTCTGGAATTCCGCCTTCCCAGCTGGACTGCCCCTTGCCGCGAGAGCCAGATCCCACCTCAGCTTTACCCACCACGCAGCACCCAGGCGGACATTAGCCCTTGTGGTGGTGGGGATTTGGGATAGGAAATCCCATGGATTCTCGTGTCATTCGATTGCTCTGTGCGCTCCCTCGCTTTCCTGTCTCTTTCCCTCGCCTAGTGAGAAGCAGCTGCCTGTGGTGGTGGCCTGAAAACAATGCTTCATGTAAAGCAGAGCTACTCTCAGTCATGCAGACCATCCTTTAGGCAAATGCAAACAGCATTTGGCAGTCAGCTCTTCTAATGAGAAAGTCATTAAGGAATGCAGTTTGCACACCACAGCGTATTTCCTTGGACTCTTTCGTGGACAATGTTTCTTTGTGGGGAAATGCATTAGAGGTGGGACGCACAACGGTGGGGCAAAAATGTGTGGGCATCCCTGTGTGGGCAACAGGCAGCGCGGAGCAAGGACAAAGCCCAGGAGTGGTGGGACAGCACCGGGAGAGCCAGTGTGCACGGGTTTGATAAATTTGTATCATCAGTGCTAAATAGATTGCCAGCCTGGGCCAAGGGGAAACCTGAGTTCAGTCTTGCAGGCTGAGCTCTGCTTGATCACTAGGCCCTAAATCACCTGCAGAGAGGCAAGGGACTGCATGTGCTGTGATGGGGGAGCAGCTGGGGAAGATAGACCCGTACATGGCAGTTGCTACATTGGATTGGCTGTAAGTTTTCTGGGATGAAACTGAATCAGTGGTGATAGCTGAGGAATGTGGACTCTCTGTTCAGCCTCCTCTGGATCTACAGGAATCTGAGGCACCCGCAAAAGAGGCTAAGGGGGAAAATCAGCCCAAAAGTCAACTGTTAAAGGCTTAATGTCTTCTGCTTCTCTTTGTGATGTGTTCTTCACAAGTACTTTAGGAAGAGGGTGACAATCCTCCAGAGATTTGCCTTACTTCTATTTCACTTCAGAGTATTGCTGCCTTCTGATACAAAACATGTAGCAAAGAGGATTCCCAAGTGTCGTCCTATGTTTTGAAGGAAAAAGATCCTACACAAACCAAAAAAATTTTCCCCAAACATCTGCCTGGCTTGACAATATTTTTCTCTTCAAGAGGCACTTCACATCTGAGGCAAAAGAAACCAATGTATTTTATTCACCAAATGTCAACAGTTCTAAAAAGCAACAGAAACATGAGTATGGGACTGTTCCACAGTCTCAGGGAGTCAATCCATAACTGTTTTGTAGCGGTGCCTATGAGCAAGCAGGCCCTTGGCCCAAATGGCCAAGACCTCGCTGGGGATTGCCTCATCATTATTAAACACATGTCTGGCAGAGTGATCCTGAAAATTAAGTATACTGGCAGCCAGAACACAATTCCTCTGAATTTGGTTAGAAAAAGCATCAACAGGCTGAAAAATCTCACCAGGGGTGCAGAGTTTTATGCAGTTTCCTAGCATCTTCAGCACAACAGAAATGAGCCACAGCAACCACAAATGGCTCCTTGTCATTCCAGAGAGTTTTGTAAATAAACTGAAAAATTCTTTTCATGGAGAGAGAAGGGAAATTGCCTTTTTTTTTTTCCACATACTATGGAGCACCACCAACATTCAAGGATTCAGAAAGTTTAAGCAGTATAGGAACCAAAGATAATCCCTGAGAAAATTGCTTTAAACACCCTGATAGTGATGGTGAAGGTAGGACCAGGTCATGCAATACCTTCTCACATCAAGTTCTAAATCCTATAAGCAACTATAGATATTACTTTTAGACAAACAACAACAGCTGTAGTTGTTTCCAAATAGCCAGCCTTCAAGACTATCCATTATGAATTTTTTCTAAAATGCAAAACTCAATTACATAATCTCCCTCATTGTCTAAGTAAAAAGAGCTGTTGTAGAAGGGTAAGTATGTGATCTATTAAAAGTAGTAACCTAGTAATTGTAGTAACCTAATAATTGTACAACCAGCATGTTATGACAGTTGTCAGATCCAGCTACCTGCAAATAAAGCATCTGTGCTCAGATAAAAAAGGAGGTGTGACTTTTGGAAAGAGACCGTATTTGATGCACAAATAGACAGTATTTTAATATTCTCATCCTGCAAGTTGCTGTCATGAAGATCTCCAGCTGATTTTATATGGTTCATATGGACACAGAATGCTAAAAACAAAGTTGTCAACATCGCTGTGACTCCCTTGACTTTCCATTCTCCTCCCTACAAGAGATGCATGCTTCTACTGAGTAAATAAGCAAAAATGTATATTCTACATGCTCATTCTTTGAAAAATGCTTGACTTTCTGCTTGATGGTAGTGTTCCATCTACAATTTTTGTGTTTCTAACAAAAGTTGTGAATGCTTAGGCTATCCTGGTGGCAGCAGAGCCCGCACCCCTGCCCCCATTTGCTTCTCCTGTTTTGTTCTCCTAACATACTGGAGACTTTTATTGTTGCATATTACATGGATGCTCGTGTATTTCCAATCTGTAT
Organism: Oreocharis arfaki; assembly: GCA_013398015.1. Taxonomy (NCBI): domain Eukaryota; kingdom Metazoa; phylum Chordata; class Aves; order Passeriformes; family Paramythiidae; genus Oreocharis; species Oreocharis arfaki. The sequence continues at coordinate 397,451 of VZRR01002371.1, read as the reverse complement.
AAGGATCACTCAGCTCATACTGTCAACATTACACAACTACAGTAGCATTTGCAAGTTTCTCGTTTCCCACAGGGTCTTTTGAGACCAGAGTTTTTCTCTCAAAGTTTTGTTTCAGAAACCACAGAAAGAACAGCAGGATGTAACAGATTTTACTTTCCATGCTGGGGACTAGGGAGAAGGGTTTAGACAGCAAAAGCCTGTAATCCCATGTCGAAACTATGATTTTCTACTACCATGTTTACAGCGTTAAAAAATTAATATGCCAGACAGCAAGCCAGCCTGCTGCCTTGGCGGTGCTCAGATGTGCCTTTGGTCAATTACTTAATATCTTCTCAATTTAGTGTATTTTCCTAAGTGGAACTGATCAAAAGTTTGTACTGAATGAAATGATTTTGTTCTGTGTAACTATTAAATTCATACCATACTGAAGCTAACTGGAAGCCCCGAGTATGCTGCTTGCAGTGGAACTGCTCTCGACTGACACCTGCAAACATTGAAGTGGAACCTGTCTCTTTAAACTCAAGATTCCCATCAAGATTTCAAGTCATAGTAAAAGTACTAAGGAGTATCACAGCTCTGGAAAGTCTCTAAAAACTGTATTCTGTGAATTGTAACAAGGACTAATTCTGATCTCAAATTTTCATGAGGAAAAAATGCTAACTTCTCCAGGCTGACTGGGCCATCCATCTGCCAGTGACACAAGATACTGTCCAAAATTCCAAGGTGAAATTAATGATTAAAATACTAGCTACCCCTTCTCGTCTGCAATGCTATCAACACTCAGCAAATGATGATCCAAATGTTTTCACCTTTCCCTCATGTCACTGGGACTCATGCTAGTCTAATAGAGAAAGAAGTCAAAAGTTTCTCAGCGCAAAACATGGACAGTATGATGTGAAATCAAATTCAACTCTAGTGGAAAACAGACAAGAGACATCATCACCAGTCAGCTTGGATTCACTGGCAAAAGTCCTGGCCCACTAAAGTCAGTGGTAAAACTCCTGTGAAGAAGAAGGGGTGAGGATTCCACTAATATGTTAATAAACACTGGGGTAGTGCATGGTTTGGAGCACAGTTATCTGATTTTTAGAGGGCAATGTGATTGGAAGCCCTGTTTGGATTGGGATTAAATAATAGGATGGGTGAGATTTAAGTAGGCATCCGATTCCTGAGAAACTGACTCCGTTCAACAGCTCTGTGTGCCTGGATTTTCTAGTGAAGTAACTATGAATGGCACGTAGTTAGGCCTTGCTTCATCACCCCTTCTGCGTGCAGCCCTCCCTTTGAAGTCTGAGCCTTTCCCTCCCAACCAGCTTCACTGCCGCACACACTGGCCCACATGAAAGAAATTCAGCGCTCACACCGAGCATCATTCACTTCCCCAAAACCGTCATACATCTGACATCACTGCAGTGACACACAGCAGGCAGTTTAGTGTTGAGCTACAGCTGTGCTACAAAGTCTTTGAGCTGAGTTATTGGGGTGCTGGTGACGAAATCAAGGCTATCGTCCACTTTGTGCCGAAGCAGAGAAACGGTGCATTTTCTTTGTGGTGGTACACCACCACTTCCCTGAGGATTTGCGCACCAATCAGCTCAGTTGAATTGCCGAGAAAATGAATTAAAATTAATTAAAGCTTCTGTTTGGTTTTTGTTTGGTTTTCTTTTGTTTTTTAATTAATGTAACATCTGTAATAGTATGTTTGTTATCCCAAATCCAGTTAACAGTATAACGCTGACACATCAAACTTTCCAGATAGTTAAATCAATTAAAAGCTTATGCACAGGCTGTGTTTGAAAAGAGAAGCTGCAGACTGCACAGGGCTGTAGGTGAATGTTGCAGCCAGTGGTTGCATAGATCAAGTGCCCTGTTGTCCCTTTGCTGCCACCTCCAGAGTGGAAACCCCCCCCCACCGCTGCTGGGTCAATGCAGGATGACCTGGAGACAGGCCTCTCGTACACACCTTCATCCACATTCTTCCTGGTAAGGGGAGCCCCATGGCCACCATCTCCCTTGCAATCTAGGTCTAAAAGCTGCCAGGCTGCTCCAGCCTCTTGAGGATGCCCTGAAGAGGATGTGCAGCAACCAGGAAATCAGTTTAATTGATTAAAAGTCTTTATGAGTCTTTTGCTCTGCTTCAGTGTCTCCCCATAAGGATCACACCTAGAGAGGATGAGAGGAATGTGATTGTACAAGGATTTTCGAAAGTGGGATTCATTGAAAATTTCCATACAATGCAAAAAAATTATGCATTCCACAAGAATAAAAAGATAATCTGATTCACTTTGTTTGGAATACATGCTTTCAATTATTTGAAAATAAACTTTGACAAAATTTTGCCAAAATATTTGAAAAAATAGTTCTATTTTTAAAGAGTGATACCTTCTAATGGAATTTTATTCCATTAATGATTGTCTGAGTGTCTTTAACTTAAAATAGCCATTTGTAAAGGTGTAAGGTATTTAGTCATTTATAAATTGCAAAGGTGATAAGGAATTACAGGATATGGAATTTCAATTTGAAAGAAAAAAGAAATTCTACAGTAAAAAAAATAAGCTGAGGCCATCTATTGACAATATAAGGTAAAGAAAAACAAAACCCTGTAGCCCAAAAATTATATATAAAATCAATAATTAAATATCTAGCAGACTTTGGGTTAGTGTTATGAGTCTTATTAAATGTTTTATAGTAAGAGCTGCAAAGTCAACGGTTTTGAAGCCATTTTAATGTTTCGGTACAGCAGCAAAGAAATGTGAAAAAAAAGTCTAATTTGTCTTTAAAATTTGTCTTTAGCCANCCCATTTGGAGAGGTTAATGGGCAAACTATGAACTATAAATTTTAAGGATGACTTTTTAATTTGTCTAATACATTATTTAACATCACTGATGCACATCCAAAGCAACATCTGACACTTTTTATGCACAATTGAAGAAGTGGTCATAAAAATATAGTTTTGTTGAAGCATTTAACTGGTCACAATTGTAAGTGTCACCTAATTTAGGCTGGATGACAGCAGCATCCTGAAGGTGTGTGTTTAACCTAGCTCTTCAAGTGCAAGTACAAATTTGTGAGACACCTCTTCTTATCCAAGCTCTTGCACAAGAAAATGATCCATTTGCTGTTTTGTGGCCTAAGAGAGCTGCTTTTTCAGGTGTTGGATGCCTTAGCCAGCTTGCAAAATATCCTTAGCACTTTGCAACGTGCTCTGTTGAAGAACGTATTTCTAATAACTCCAGTAACGAGGAAGAGAAGACTGTTCAGTTCTGTTTCGTCACGCTGTAACTTAACTAAGTTAAGCTGATGCAGAATGAATGATAGAAAAAGAACCCATTACTGCAAATAGAACTGTCTAAGTTATACCAACAATTAGTTAGGCTTCAGTGAAAACCAAACATCCCCTAGATATTAGAAAAACATGAAATCACAGCAGTTATTTTTAAAGCATCCAATATGATGAATATTTGGCAGCTCAGCTGGTGGCTAGTGGCTTGCCACCACGTTGGGCTGCCATGAGACAGGGCTTGGATGTGAGATGACCGCAACAACACCACTCAAAATGCCAGGCTGCTGCAGAAAAATTGTGCTAAAAAATGTCACAAGCAGATGCCAAAATGGAATAAGTGAAAGGAAAGACTGAACCATGCCCTAGAATGAAAACATCCTCCTCAACTTACTCTTTGACCTCCTGGACTTGTGTGAAGCAAGTCACGCCATTTATCTCACAGAGGTAGAAAACTGCTACCCCAAGTACCCAAAAAGCATGTGCTCCTGGCGACAGCAATCAAAATCATACATGAAGGGATCCAGTCCTGGGGGAGAATGATGGGCCCAGTTAGGAACTTGTAATCTGTAGACCACCAGAGCTCTGCATAATGTCAGAAATCAGGAAAAATTATTGTGATGGTGTCAGTTCCCCACCTCCAAAGCAAAAATATATACAGTCCAGCACACATGAAAAAGAAACCATGTGGAAGAAAATAAAAGCATAACTTTCAACATCTAGTTACTTTGTCTTTCCCTAACAATAGCACTGAGTTAGGTGCCTTTGAAGAAAGTTAGGGGTTTTATGTTCGAAGGTTGATAAAGGCGCCTGGTTATGGTCCCTTTCTAGCATTGTAAAGTACTAGAATCCACACTTTCAAACCTAGGGCCTCCAGTGACACAACTAACCTCCTGCTTCATTCCTATGTATATACCCTCATTTTCAGAATGTCTGTGGAAGATGCAGGTGGTCAGATGTCTGAAAATGCAGCTATTCATTCAGGAATCCAATCAAAGAATTGCTACTTCACTTCTAGAGCCAAACACAGAAGTTTTGGCTTTGTCATCTTTGAGCTTCAATGTTTTCATCTGCAAAGGAGAAACGATACCTATCTCTTAGGACTGTGAGGTGTTTAATTCATGGATATTTAGAATATGTCCTCAGCCTTGGCTGAAATTTCTGGCTTCTTTGCACACGCAAGCCTTCATGAGAGAGTCTGTTCCTGGCACCACATTAAACCTCGCTTTATTGAGGGTTCTCTCATATACATCAGATTGTTATGGGCACAGCTATTGAGTCATGGGTGCAAGTGTGGTAACAATTTATTGTAGTTATTCACACAACATTTCCATGCACAGATTTCAAAGGTGGACTGAGACAAGTCGAGAAGGCTGTTCTTTTAACTTTCTGATTTCTGCTCTGTGACTGAAGAGATTAGATTATTGGAAAACATGCTATTAGCACTGGCTTGCAGCCAATGGGTCTGCTATGGATTCTGCAAGGGGTGCTGTACTCACTGTAAATTAAGGAAAAGAGCTGGGTAAGTTACTCCAGCGAGGAATGTTCCCTTTGGGAATTGTCCACAGCAAACGAGAGCTGTGGTTGGTGAGCAAAGAGCAACAGGGAGAAGAAAAATAACAAAAAAGGTCAGAAATTTCAGGGAAATAAAAGGCTATTTTTCTCCTCTACACTGAGCACTAAGTTAACAAGATTTAATGTTTCTTGATCCCTTTTATGCTACTTTCTGCCGACCCAGACCAAATTGGAAAAAACCCACCATACAATTACCAAGTAAGCCCATGATTAAATTCCTCCCCATTCGAAAAAGCACATCAGCATATGGTTGCCTACACACATATGTTACAAACTCCTTGACTTCAATTAGACTTAAATACCTGATTAAAATTAAGGACTCATTCTTGAATGGAGCCTCTTGTGCTTGGAGCAGACACTTACCTTCCTGAAGCAGGCAAAAGCCCAAGTCCTAATATACTAACTTTGAAAATAATGCCTTGAACTTCTTAGTCATTAACTAATTCAAAGTTTAAACGTTTCTATTTTTTAGCTTCTCAATAGTGTTAGGTAATTTTGTATGGGTGAAAATAAAATATCAAATATTTTCAGTATAATGACTATGTTTTCATGGTGTTCCAGAGAGAAAAACCATTACTCTTTCTCCTCATTTTTAGAAGATCAGAAAAAAAATTATCTTCCCTAATAATGCAGAGAAAAGCATAGATGTGTGAATTCAAAAGACTTATGAAAGTCTTCTAGCAGTACTTTATTAACTTTTTAAAATTAATGTTCATGCATTTTAAATCATTGCCATTATATTTGGAAGTAAGATTCCTACAGTGCTTGGAGTCAGCAGCCCTGTTCCTTTGTGTCTCAGTGAGAGACTCAACAAAGACGATAATTCCAGTGCTTTTTTAATATAAAGGTGTTCAACTTTTAGATTACTAAGTAGAGTTATAAAGGGCTACTAAACTATATCCTCACAAGAAGACAAACAGGTTGCTTTGATTTCAGTAAGAATGAAACCAGTGTCCTATAAAAGGAGAGACTCAAAGCCTGTTCATTAATCTCTAAAGTATCTTTTTCAGCTTAAATCTGCTGTTTGCCATGTAATACTTTCCATACCAACATCGCATGTAACACTCCATATGGAAAAAAGCCAGTACCACAAAGGTGTTCTCATAGAAAATTAGAAAGAGGTGTTCCAAGGCAAGGAGGCCTTTTTTAAATAAAAAGGAGGCCAAATGATCAGGGAAAACATTTACAAAGTTTATCACGTGCATGGGAAAAAGAGAATAAGTATAATTATTGCAAACTATTGTGATTTCAACCATGCTTAAAACCCCTGAGAAAATTATATAATCACATAGCAACAGCAGCAGTAAGACTCCAAATATATGTGCAGTTCTGTAGGACTTTTCACCCTGTGGTCCTCAAAGCACTTTACAGCAACCAAATGAGATGCAGCTCCATGATGTAAGCAAATGCTTTAGGGGCCATATTACCTTTAACAACACATGTTTGGAGAAGAATGAGAAAGGCACTGCCTGTCTGATGGCTGCTATAACCAGTCTGGACTGAGACATTTGGGGAACCTCTCGGGTTGAAGCTGTGACTCTTGCCAGGAAATCCGGAGTGGTTGCTAACAGCCTTATTATGCGTTGTGTTGCAAGGAGGAGGCACTGCCGTCCCAATGCCCATGCCAAAGCAATCATTCAGTACCAGGGATTAAGAAGATCGTTAAGCTTTGAAGTGTCTTGTTGCTTCAAAATGCTTGAGAACTGCTGGTGGCAGGCAGGGCACACCAGTGAGGGAAACTGGGATGTCCTCATATCTTCCCTTCCAGCAGGAACACAGTTTCTTGGTCACTACATAGGGACACCACTGTGTTAGACTGCCCCAATTGTCCTGTAGCAGCTTTGTAAGCAAAGAACAGGCACATGAACATTTATCACCAAAAGCCTTCCGCTGGCATAGAACAGGGCTGAGCTCAGATATGCTGAGGCCTCAGTCATGCCTGTTCTTAGAGATAACAAAGCATAGTAAAATCTGCAACTAGCTTAGGGGACTGTTTTCTCCAAAACCAGGCTAGTCTGAGGCACACTTCACAACAGCAGCTCTTTCTCCAGGCAGGAAAAAAAAAAAAGCAGTCTGTAGCAAAGCACTGCCCCTAAAATATCGATCCTATAAAGATATCTGCTACTGGTAGTAAAGATGTAACAGATCAGTGGTTGGAAATAGGTATCAGTGAGATGGAACTGCATTAATTAAGACAAAATTCAGAAAGCCTTGGTTGATAAAATCATTGCAGCAGTCTCAGGGAGGCAGTATAATCTCAGTCACATGTATGTTTCAAATCAGAGGTGAGATATCCTTTTAAAAGTGTGCTGTAGCTTAACCATAAATTATTGTGCCTGGGAAAGGGATCATTGAGTGGATCCAACAGTTTATGCTGGGCACCTTTAGACACCCCTTGTTGCTGTACCCCTCCCTGAGGACACATGCTGGCAAGCCAGCTTTTTGTTAGCGTTTTGCCTTAAGATAGTAGCACCAGTGTCACTGTTTTCTTACTCCCAGTGGGTTCTGTTATGCTTATCGATATAACTCTAATGATATTTAAAAAAAAAAAAAGAGAATGAAAGAATTTTGGATAAAAGCAAATAAAAGTGCTGCATTTCTAATATAAGGTGATGATCTAATATTTTCTTTGTGATTTGAGAACTACTTGTTTCACAGGAGATTTCAGAAATTAAATAAACATTAGTTTCCTTCTAACAAACTCCACATTGCTGCCTTATGAAGAAATTGGATTTTAATGTCTAGTAAGGTTTCAATGTAGCATATCTGCTGAATGAGGCATCAGTGTAAGCAAACAGATGGGAGGAGACTTGTTGATTTTACCCTTATATATTTGTACAGGATGGAGAATGGGAGAATATCAAGAAAGTATCCTTTTAATGTCACGTAATTTTCTCTTGTTGTGTCTTAGCCACTTGGCTAATCCAGTTTAACATACATATGAAATTACTGACAAAAAAAAGAAAATAATACCTTTTCATTTTTTTAAAGCCTAAGCATGTATCTAAATTTCTTCAACTGTATCATCTCTTGCTCAGTTTGTTTATTCTTTATTTCAAAGAGAATTTATAAATAGCACTAGTAAGTTAGTATTTTAAAGAGGATGTGAAGATGGAATGTTGTTTTACATAAAAAAGGAGTGAAATAATGCAGTACTCCTCCTCTTTCAAAACTCTGAAGGAAAAACCAAGCCAAGTTGTTCACTGCTACTGTCTTTTATGAACTATGGCATAAATTCCACTTTTTTTCTTCAAATTAGCATCCTGCAGGAGTGTTAGTGGTGCTGTCCTATACAGAACTTAAAGACACCATTACCCTAAACAGCATATTCCCTCAGCCAGTATGGCAGGGAACAAAAAAAGAAAAACTACCTTTATAATTATAGCCTCCCTTTTTATACTTTTCTTTCATCCCCATTACAGTGAGACTCCTGCTCTGAAGGTGTAACCTGTCCTCGCTGAAAGGGATCCCCACTTCCACTGTCCCCAGGGTGTGCATTCACAGTTGGGCTACTTGGCTGTAAGGTATTTCTATTTTCAATCATCCGTTTCACACTGAAATTGCATGTGCTTAAGCTGTAACTTAACATGGAACATCAAATTTTGAGAAACGATTGTTTTCATTGTGGCCATTAAGTTGTAAAATAGGTGGGAATGGCCCACAGCATCACAAACTTGAGGCATAATGATACCCCAGCAATCTCCCTAAAATGATGCATAGTTAAAATGTCTGCTGCCCTTCAACATTCAACCATGCCTCCAGGAATTAAGAGGTCTGGAGGTTTGGTTGCCTTTTATCTACAATTTAGGACCTCTGACAGTCTTTTACTCAGTTTTTAAAATTAAGGTGCCTGCACTTAAAGACCCATGCTGGGATTTGTTTCCCCTTGTACATATGGCAGATTTGGACATCCGTGGCTGAGGGGGGTCCTAAAGAGTCAACATCTGTCTTGTCAGTTTTAATTCTTCCGTGGATGAAGAGGGGGAGATCCTCTGGGCTTGGGGACAGCAGACTTTGTAATCTTTGGAGGCAAATAAACACTTGAAAGGGCTCAGTCCATCTGAACTATTTTAAACCTCTGCCTTGTGATGAGGTAGCCCAGGAGTTGCCAGTGGCTAGCTCGGTTGTTGATGTTCATACTTTCAATATCTGCAGTCAAGGGATGAGGCCAAATTATTTATTTGAGCCAAATGCCACTGTCCTCTAAATATCAACAGATCTCTGCCAAATTATCCAGTGAAAGATCCTTGAGATTCATTGAGATAAAGAGGTCTGATCACCCAGACTTAGCAAGATTTGAAAGTAAGTGGTCTGTGTCTCTTAAAATGAGATCACTGTTGTTGGCTAGTCTTAGAAGATAACTTATCTGCCTCCTCTACAATTTTTTAAAACTTAGGAAAATGCCCTCTTGTAAAAAGAGGATTAATATAAAAAATGAACTGATATTTGTTCAGGTTTTGAAAAATCTGGTGCATTCTTGCTTCTGCTTCTTGCTGTTATTATTTTAAGGTGAATACAGTCATTTAGGGGAGTTTTGTGCCAAACAACTTCAGCTGGTCTCAGCTACCCAAGCCCACTAGCTTACTAATGTTCCTCTTTCTTGAAGAGACCATGGAGTCTGCCTCTCTACAGCTTTTCTAGAGCATGGGTATCTCTTCTGCTTGGCCTTCTGAAGCTCCTATGTATGCACACACGGAGGTAGAGTAGAAGATAAATTGTCTTACATCCTGCCTTCTTCCCTGCTGTGACATGGAAGCCACCAACTCTTTAAGTCACTGTGGTCAGAGATGGGAGTACCCACCAAGTCAGCACATTGCTGCTCAGTAGCTCATACCCAACCCTCCCAGTTGTCCAGGTTGCTTTTAGCTATTTCTCCAGTAAAGATCTAAACTCATGTATGGAAAATGGTGACTGATTTTGAAAGGTTGGATATGACTATGAAACTGAGTGGAAAGGATGAGCACAGCTTGATGTCTAGAATAACCTGGACACTATCCAGACAAGGTTAAGGTAAAGGGACAATAAATGAGAAGGAGAGTGCTAGCTTTAAAAATAAGATGTAATGCTAAGAGGTCTGCCTTACACGCATTATTTGTGAGTACCAGACATTACCACCCTGGGAAAGCATTATAAGTGGTTTGGATAAGCTCCAGGTCTTCTTCTTGCAGGACCTAACCTGTTCAAGGTGGACACTGGAGTCAAATGTTGTGATCCAATTTTTATGCCTTCTGTATTGGAACCAGCACACTCTACTTACTGATCACTGACAATAAATAAAGTAATTAAAATTTTAAAAATCTGTATCACCAACCTCTGTTACGATAGAAAAGTCTGCTATGGTATGCACATGCATAGACATATACCTGCTGTTCACTGTCTTCCTAGAACATAATCTATTTTCTAAGCAAAGAAATTGTCTTACATGTAGATGTGTTTATACATCTTCATTCATCTCAGTTTGTTGTAAAAGCAGCATTTTTTATTCTCAAAATTATGTCCACTGGAAAGAGACTTCTGCTAGAATTACTTCTTAAGTATTTCATAATGACCTCTGGAACATTGTTAGTGTTCATCCCTTCTCTGCTACTAATATCCTATTGCACAGGGAACGTTTCAGATTCTGTATGAACAGTATAATTTTGAAATACAGTAAGAGTTAAAAAATCCACCAGACTAGTGCTTGTCTTTTCCCCTGTAACACATGACAATTCTTGATACATTTTGAGGTGGAACGGGACTTGGTGGTTTGGGTTTGGGTTTTTTTTTGGTGGTGGGGAGGTTATATTTTTGGGGCAGACCAGAGAAAAGCAAAAATGTCATTACAGGGACTCTGAGTACTTTTGCGGCTTTATATGGATCATTTAAAATGCATCGGCCAGAGTAACGCACTCTACCCATTGCTGTCTGGAAGATTTGCAAGCATGGTACACGCACTGCAGAATGCTGTCTCGGTGCTGATATTTGTAATGATAACACACTGATGCTCAAATTACACTGTGTTCTGGTTGCTGCCGTCTGTCTTGCCCTTTCTTACAAGCAGCCTAGAGGTGGGACTTTCACATGCATTTGTAAAGTGTCCATAGCTGCAAACATTAATAAGAGCTATCACTTAGGAGCAGTTACTTACACTTTGTTTAATCTCTAATGGATTCTTCTAAATATTTACAGTAGAACAGTTGTCAGACCAAATGCTGGACATTACTGGCAGCTTCCCAGCNGAGAAGAGAAGAAGAAGAGAAGAGCCCACTTACTGCATTCTTCTATGGGGTTTTAGTGAGACAGTTTCTGCGTTCTATAGCTTGGTGGCACTGAACAGGAATGGTCCAGAGGATTGTGCACACCCCACAATCAAACTGTGCTTTGGTCATGTAAAACTGCCTCTATTCTTGTTTATCTTGAGGGAAATGACTTTTTGACTGTTTGCTTTGCAGACACTGAAGTAAATAAACTGTATGAAAGGCCCGTGGCTGCTACAAGAGGCGGAGGAGCTCCAAATTGTTTGGGGATGCCAGCATAGCACCGGCTGCGCTCTTGGACAATCTCTTGGCTGGTAGATCTGGAACGCGCAGTATTTCCCTGTTGTGGCTCCCTGGCACAGGCTGATATGGACTTTAAAATAAATAAAGTTAATCCTGTGAGGCTGAAAGAAAGCCCTTGGTGGGCTTCATCTCCTCAGCCTCTGAAGGTACTTCGGCTCTGATGAAAATGGGGTATGAGAAGAAGGTGTGGAGGAGGAACAAGAGGATGGGCAGCAGTAGGAGCCTGTGGCTACTGTGAGGAACCTACGTGCCAGCAGCAGCTGGCTAGCAGATCACCTACCAGGCTGTCTAGCTGTGTCCAGCAAGTGGGGTCTTGGGCAGGTAGGAGGAGGGGACGGTGGCTGCATTGCTGCTTTACAGCTGGCAAAAGTGCTGGTACATGGGAGGGGGACCTGAGACACGAGGCACTTGTGTGCCTTGCTATCCCCACTGTGACACAGCAGGTCTGTACTTACACAAAAAGGCACCAAAGATTGTTGTCTTTCTTTGGAAAAATTTCTATTGACTTGAAAATGAGAGCCTTGTATGAATAAGAATGTACGAATTTACCCAGATTTATACGTTTTCTGTAGCATTTGCTATTGTAAGGGCTTGTCCTAATTTTGAGATGTGTGTGTCTCTGTGTGTGTGTGTGTGTGTGTGTATGAATGCATGTGTGAGAGGGAGAGAACTCTTACTGCCTACAACTGTTCTGCCAAGATAAACTTTGGAGCATTTTATAAATTAACTCTGCTCTATGTGTTTATTTTTCTTTTGGAGATTCTAAAAAGAGACTGTTCAACCCATCTTATTAGGGGCAGCACATTTTTTTAAAGAGAAAAATAAGTTCCTACTCTACACTGGAAAGTATTTGCTATTTTCAGCGAAAAGTATTCTTTCCTTCTGACCTGGCATATTAGATAAGATTTATATTTCTGACCTGACATTAGGTAGTTAAGATTTATTCTTCTATATTAACTTTACTGAGCTTGCAAGCTATTCATTTACAGCATAGGGAATATATTTATGGCAGAAGCAAAGAAAGTTCACTACAAAGTAGTAAAATATGTTATTAGGAGTGTCCCGTAGACTGATGAAAATTGTGAGTACCCTTGCAGCTGGCTCCCTTCTGACTCTTTTTTCCTTCTTTGTTATTTCAACTTTAAAACTTGAATTTGAAGTCAGTTAAATAACTTAAAAGAGTCCAGATGATTCTAATATATCCACATATATGTACATATATTTGTGCTGTGATTGAGAGGTGCGGGGAAGGGGATAACAAGTGACTTGAATTCTCTCCGTGTTCTGCTGGCAATGACCCAGGCATAAGTAACATTGGACCTCACTCTCCTGCCAATATAAATCAGGAGGAACTCCTCTGGGGTATAAAGCTGGTGTGTGAGTGAGCGCTGAATCAGATCTGGAGCTTTTCTCTATCCAAAGGTGTGGACCCAGGCAATCTGTTAATGTCCAATTGACTTAAACAGCGGAACCGCAGACTGTGATGGAAACCTGGAAGCACTTCAAGACTCTATAGGCAGAAGGTTGGAAAGTTAGAGGCCTCCTATTGAAATCAGTGGCAAAACCTCCCATTAACTTCAATAGGAAAAGAATCAGGCCCTAGAAATGTCTGGAAGCCAGAGAACTGCATGGCTCAAGAAAAAGGTAATAGGAGCTGATGACTTTCACCAATAAATCACCAATGCAAACCTGGCCATGCTTGGTTTAGACTCAAAATTGCTTTCATCTGATGTTTGTTTGAAACTTTTTCATTGTAAAACCTTCAAGAAGAACTGGCAGTTGTGAGAGCTGTCTCAACACGAGGCCGACAGCTGGACGGGGTGTGGTACCTCCTCTGCCCCCGCGTCATCGGAGGGAGTCCATCTTGAAGAAAAGCAAGAAGCACTGGCCTGCCTGCAGAGACAGCAGTGCTTGCACTCTGCTGTGAACCAGAGGATTTCTATTTCAGAAACTGTCAGACTAACTCTGTAAATCCACTTAGACTGAATATATTGGAGGAGGGGGGTTATGGCTCCACAGCAAGCCAACAGGAGGAGTAGATATTTCCATTTGTGGACATTATTCAACTCCTGTCACAAGAGAGAATAGAGATGTGCAGAGCTTTATTGAGGAATTAAATGTGTTGGAGAAAGGGCTTGGCATAGGGAAAGTTAGGACCATCCGACATTACAAAAGCTGGGAATTGCTTAGAGAGAGCAGTGAGCAGAGCTGCACATTGCAGTTCAGCTGAGGAACCCTGCTGCCCATTCTGTCTGCGACAATGCAGCTGAGGAGGATGATTTTGTACGCTGTACTCAGTCAAGGCCAGTTGTCCTGCCACACATCTTGACAGTCCCTGATAAAGTGGTGGAGGAAAACACAACATTATGGAGGGGGCTTTCCTCCCCTCAGAATATTTTTACAAACAGTATGTTTTTTCTGCTGGTCACTGAAGTGGAGAGCAGTCGACAAACAGAGTGAGTAATTTGGTATCTGTGCTTGGTCAAACAGATGTAGACATGTTTGATGTCAGCTGACGCATTCAGAATAGTTCACCCCTTTACAAACTCCACACTTGATATTCTTGTATTTGATAGACCTCAGGGCTACATTCTCTATTACTCTATGCAAACCTTCCCATCCTTCCTTATGTCTGGCATAGGCTCCAAGGATTCACATCTTTCAGTATATGCAGAGATTCATGGCTTGTTTTTACAATCTGTCTTTGTAAATCAAAGAAGTTGTTCACTGCTTCTTTTCTCTCATCAAGAAACCCGCTGCTATCATCAAGCCATCACGCCACATCTCAAGGGTGTTCTTTCCCTTTCCACCATTTCTCCCCAAAACCCTGGTCTCAGCACAGTAAGTTGCAATAATTTGTGGCTTGGCATCGAAAGGGAAAAGTATGCCGAGGAAGAAGCTTGCTTGTAGGTACAAACAGAGGAGTGAGGGTGAGGGAACACCAAAGACGTATTTCTTTGGGGTGACACTAAGGAGGGAGAGAAATCGCTAAGACTATGAGAAAATAAAAATTAAAAACATTGATTTGACAAAAGGAACATTATTATACACCCTTTTTGTTTGGTATATGATCGCCTGTGAATTCTGGTGTGTCTGTTCTGGTTCAATGCATTCACCTGATAGTTCTTACTTCTGCTGGTCTTGGGCTGGATTCAGGTGTTACATGGATTGTGAGGAGGACATGGATCATGCCTGTATTAAATCTGGCAGGCTAATGGAGCTGATCTAGACTTATTACTTCCTCTACCACTTGCCACTTCAGAAAATGAAACAGTTTGGGTCTACTCCTGTGCTCACTTATTTAGCTAGTCTGGTCTGGTGCATGTTCTCACTCTGTGGATTACTTCAGGCACTACTTTGAGAAATAGTGCTCAAGTTCAATACCTGTAGGAACAGAGGGAAGGCAGAGAAGGAAAATGCTCAGGAATACACAAGTGCTGGGCAGGGTGAATAAGTACAGCATGGGGAAAGCCGTAGAAGTATCCCTCCGACAGTTTTAAGTGGCAAATTGCAGCTGTTCTCGGACAAGACAATGGAATACCTTCGTGTCCTCTACCAGCAGCTCACAAAGAGAATTGCAGACTACATTTCTGCTCCTTTCTTGGTGATTGGCAACAAAAAATTCCTGCTTACCATGCTTTTTTAGTAGCCTGCATAAACATTTAGGCTGGATTCTGTGCACATGAAAATTTTATGCTGGCAGGGCTCTGTGAGATACTCGCTTTCTGACATGAGTGTAACTAGAAGCAGAATCAGTCCCTTAAACTCTATGACATGCTTGTTCTGCCCAAACCATCTCCCACTACAAACAATGCAGGGGCTCTAATTGAAAACCTCAGGTTAGTGTGGCATGTGCCTTATGATCATGACATTTCTGTTAGCTGGTGAAAGAGAGGAATATTGTCTCTCTTTGCACATGCACAGACGCAGTTACAGAAATGCACCCGTATGCCTGGTCAAACTCCAGGAACATTAGCAGCAGTGCTGCTGTATTGTCACAGCAACAAGGAAAGACTCTTTTTCACTGGCACCACCAGTTTTCTCTGCCCAGAGCATAACCTATCACTTTCCTTCCAAGTCGCTAAGTAAAATTCCCAGCCTGGTGATATGGGTCATTAGAAAAGCAAGAAAGGTTTCAGAACCAAAAAGGGAAAGGGTCCATTTAACTTTCTGGCAGAGTTTTAAACATGCCGAGCTCATCAGAAAGAAAAGAGGATCCCCTACCAAGCTTCCCAAGCAATTTTTTTGTTGTTCTTTAATTTAGCATTTGGTTTAACATGCATAAAACTAATTATTTTGTTTTCCATAACCAGACAGATTATAGGAACAGTGGGAGAAGAGATGGAGTTTTCAGACAAACTGAAGGACTTCACGTGGAGTCAAAAACTTCTGTCTGAGGTTATCAGCAGGCATTTCATCTATATTTTAAGACAATTTCAAAGTGAAAATACTTTAATTCTTGCTTGTGTTGCTGTGAACTTTTGTGTATGTATGTGAATGTGTATATACAGACATAGATATTAATGTGTAGCAGGGAATGGAGAAATGACAATGCATGAGCATGAGTTTTTCCAATTCTAGGCCAACAGCTGTAGGGTCAGAAGGGTTCCAGAAAATTAACTATATAAGCCACAGAAGGTTTATGTAGGAGTCAAGGAATAGGAGATGGAAGATTCTGCTTCTGAATAAACTCTCTTATATGCAGTACTGCAATTTCAGTAACTGATCTCTTTTGAACAAGATGTGTCCAAGGTCTCTGCATACTTCCAGATGAAAAACACAGGCCCCTTTTCCTGTTCCCAGGAGTAACCACAGCCAGTCGTGGAACCAGACTAGAAGGCTCAACCAGCAAGTTCCATAGACGAATAACTTACTTTTCAAGAAATTATGCAAGGCTTCAGAAAGGATTATGGACTGACTTTCATAATGCTTGGTGGTCTTTTAGTGGTAGCTATGGTTAGAATCCTCCTCTCTCACATAATCAAGGAAGCATGGAAATGCAAGGGAAGGCTACTCTTCTGTTTAATCTATTTTATCTGGACTCAGATGTGATTCACCCCGAGGGAGAAATGAACTTCTCTGCTCACTGGGTATCTGGAAACGATGTGATTTCAGAAAGAGGTGAATAGCAGCCTGTCCTCATCTTGAAAAGGTACAGTTCACAGTTTCCTTTGTGGCCAGCCAGATCCTGGCAACGAGTAGTAAGATCCCCCCACTCTGATCGCTCCCCACCCAGTGCTTCTAACCTCCATAAAGATTGGGAAGACTTGTGGTTATCAGAGTATCCAGGTACGATATGTAGAAACCTTATAAATGAAAGCCTATTTGAAACCTCCTCCTAATTTTCACCTTCACAGAGTGATTGAGACCACACAACCATAATACATGTCACCGCTTGTTGGATTATTTGCTCAGATATACTTAACTCGGAGTTAGTAATGTGACAGCTTACTTGTTCTAAGGCATATTTTTGAAAGAAGCTGGGACTTTAAATCAGGAGTAGCATCTTAGTTAATTACTCAGATGAAAGAACATGGTACCCAGTCATAGAAGAGAATAAGCACTTTCAAATCATACTGATTTTGTAGGCTTTTAGCAGAAACAAATGATGCAAACAAAGAGGGAAAAAGCAGTATTTTTGTCCGCAGTCTGTCTAGGGTAACTTGTTTTTATGTTTACCTGTTCCTCAAAATGACTTTGGTCTATTCTTCAGAAATAATATATGACCTAAGCAGTCATGAGGATGTCCTTTTGCTGACATTCAGTTGAAATTGAATCCTACTGACAGATTTTTACACCTCTGAAAATTCCCCTCAACTGGTAGCTTAAAAAGCACATCTAAATAGTTTCCTAAAGTCCTAAAGTCAGGGTCTTGGTCTTAAGAATACTTGTCTAGGACATAGCACAAGTTATAAATTCTACACTGTCATACAGAATTCTACTTTCCCTTTTAATACACCCTCGACTCTGAAACTTGTCAATTGCCCAACTCTTCATAAAACATAAACACAAGAGACAAATGTGTGATTTCATTTTGGACTGCGAAACAGAAACTGTTGTGGCGTTGTTTTTGGGTTTTTTTGCAAAACACAAAATCCTGTCATTTATTTGCCTTCCAGGCCTTCAGGATCTTGTCTATCAGACATCTGCAGCCAATGTGCCCAGCACAAGGAGGTCTCAGCTGATTATTTTTAGTTCTGTGTCATACTAAAGCTTTCTGGAATCTTCATCCATCCCCATGTGTTTGCGAAATACTTGCACTTAACATCTTCTGACTCCCATGTTGAATAAATAGCACTTTTCTGTTTTGGAGGGCTGGTTCTTCACTCGGCAGTAACATCAAGTAAAGTAACACCAGCAACTCATTATTCAGTGGCATAGAAAAAAGTGAAATTAATTATGAACATTCTAGGAAAAGGAAACAAGTTTATGAAACACTTGCCGACTCTGGTTTGTGTAATCTTCATGAATAAGCAACGCAATAACGCTGGGCAAGTGTGCGTGGGAGGCGCGCTCTGGAGAAACTGGCTGTTTTCCTCTCTCTGACCAGTTAAGCTGTTATGATAAAAAATGTTGTTGCTAAAGAAACCTGTAATAAATCCTGTTGGGAGTATTGCATGTGCTGATAACATACATAAACTTTGTAAACATATTAAAGTGTCGGGCTTTAGTAGCTCTGGTTCATGTGGATGTTCGTAAAAGTTTTTCAAGAAAAGCAATGGAAACCTTGTTCCACCAGCTGGTTGCTCCTACGATGCTGGTTCAAATGAGAATCTTGTCTTCCTTCCCCTTGAAACAGAGCCTCGCTCTGTAGGGAAGCTGAGTTAAAATATCTCAAGCCCTACCTCTGCTGTAACTTCCCATGACAACTCTAACACCAGCGAAGCTGAGTACAGGGAGTTATTTGGGGAAAAGTGGGGTGGATGAGCTGGTGCTTGGTAAAGGATTTATGCTGTTCTGAACATCCCTGCTTTGTGTTCGTGATGTCCTCTCTTGACATCTCCATAAAACAACAGTTGGCACCTCTGAGCAAGGTATTTCAGTTGCCTTTTAGTACGTGAGAAGAGTTGGGTGCCTACAAGGGGGACAAAACCCAGTCCCCAGTCCCCACGCTGAACAAAGGAGTCTCAACTTAGTCTGAAAAAATGAGGTCAGAAACTGTATCAAATCCTGGATGTTAAGGGTATTCAGGTGCCCTGGCACTACTACACAGCACGGCAAACCAGTATGTTCTTTAATAAAAGAAAGCAGAATTGGCTCTTTTCTTTTGAAACACACCAAAAAGGCAGAGGCAGCCTTGTTGCCCCTTAATGTATCTGAAAACTTAGCTGCTAAAATATTTGGCCAGGAACTGAAAATCTAAGCTAATTAATTCTTCCATATAGCATGACTCTATCCTATCTGTGTTGATATGCTCTAAGAAAATGAGGTTTTTTCATCTGGATTTGCATGTAATCTCAGGTTGTTGTTTGCACCAATTGTAGTTTGCACAGGAAAGGCAAGGGCTTGATGGCTGGGTATGGAGCAGGAATGCATGTGACTGTATTCCAATGTCAGTAAGCAATCAACTGCAATACTGTGTGCTCCGTGTGGAGGAACTTTGCACTGGTATATTTATCATTTGTCACAATTTATTCATTGCAATTTTTTTACACAGAGTTTCTTTAAGAGAACATCTCAAAGTCTCCACACGAAGGGACCTGAGCTCAGATAGATGCTCAATGCCAGTAAGATGAAACACCATGCTAGAAATTACAAAGTATCTGAGAAATGTCCATGTGTCAAGGGTGAGGTAGAAATTAAGCACCATTGAAGGTGAGGGACTCATTTAAATCCTATCCCGGACACACCTCAGGCACCTCATGTCCTGTTCTTGGATGTGAGCCTTTCTGTGTTTGCCCTTGCACTTTTCAGGAAGCTGCAGGAATCACACATTGTTACTATCCCAACATCTATCAATGACCTCCTGTTTCGTTTTACAGTGCCCTAAAATCTTCTTTACCCTGCAGAAAATATCAAAAGTCTGAAATACCATCTAAGACCTTGCAATTTAAAACACAAAACCTGTCAGGATATAAAACCGAAGCTTGAAAGGATAAAATTTATAGCAGCACTACCAGAACCTGGTATAAACCTGTGGTTTGGGGTTTTACTTTCATTTAAAAGTATTACTATAAGCTTTCCTTATTTTGTCCCCCCTAATTATTCTGTTGTGTGGAGCCAAAATATCAGTGCAAGGCTGGGGTGCTGCTTGGAGCTGGCAGGAGCCGGGTGCCACTGCCACAGCCAAAGGCTCTCCCAGTTCAGCTCTGGTCCCCAGAGCTGAGTTCTTGCCTAGGAGCACTGGAGCAAGTTGTGTTTTGTGGCTCCTTTGCTTCAGTGGCTGCTATGTTGGATCACTGGAGTAAATAACACCAACATTTTAAAATGCAAGGTCGACAGCTCATGATCTAGAAACTGAAACATACAAAAATGTTTATTAGTCAGCTGTCGTACAGTTGTAGGACAATCGTTCCTTCTTAAGTAGCATTGCTCATTGCACTGCTCTGTACTAGCAACAAAAATAAGGTTAAAGTACTCATTAATAAAATCTGTTAGATTTTATTATGACAAAGCATCCAATTGCAATCATTCTGGTGTCACCAAAAACTCAGTTATTCAATTATTTATTAAAAAGTTGTAGCTCTTGTCTTTTTTTTCTTTTTTTGAGAGCCAAAGCATGTTCTGCATGAATAAATGTTCTCTGAGTACTTTTTTCTGAAGTACTGTTTGTGGTAATAGCAGCCAGACAGACTTTTGTATAAAAATGTACATGGTTTCAGCTGCCTTTTGTCATCTGATAAGATTGCTTTGTTCAGAATTATTTTGGCAAAAAAATGGCAAAGTGATTTTGAGTAGTTCAGACTCCAAAATTAGAAGTGAGACAAAAATATTATTTTTTTATTAGCTTTTATATCTCCTCCACCAAGCTTTCGCAACTTTTAATTTAATTTCAAGCAAAAGGGACAATGCACTGTAGAGGGAAAATCATTCTTAAGAACATTCATAATTTTAATGGAGGAGTGTTGCTAGAAGTCACTGTCTGTAAATGATTGAATATTAAATGACAGACAGCTTGTTAATATTAGCGATAAAGCGCAGTGGTCAAGCCAGCACACTTGCTTTGCAAACCAGAAAGCAAAACGAGCATGCTAAGCAAGAGAAAATGCGTAAGTCTGATTTTTGAGCTCTCGCTCAGATTTTATCAGGTGTAACTTCCATCGTCTCCACTGAAAAATTTATTGCAAGAAGAAACAGCAGAACGGGGATTGGCAAAGGCTTGATACACTAAGGGCAAAGCTCAAAAGACGAAATTAGTCTCGGTTAACTTGTTTGGCTCCAGTTGGCTCAATAGGTGGAAAGAGCCAAAGCATGTTACTTTTCTATGATTATGAAATGAATATGATTAAGAAAGAGACTGTTTCCAAAGCAGGTTATTTATCATAGTTTTGAAAGGTAAAAGGCATTGTTTATCCTCTTTAGAGGCTATACATTTTTGAATTGTGCAATTTTGCAAGTATTTTAGAATAGGATTTCTTCCAAACTCAAAATGTATCCTGAGGTCCTACAGAAAAAAAGCTCACTCCAGCTCCAGCGAAGTCCATAGGACTTTCTCCACTGAAAGCAAAGGAAGCAGGTTCAAGCTCTAAAACTATCTCACTAATAATAGCAATATTTTATTCTGTCTGCAGAGAGAAATAGGACTTTTCATATATCGTCAGGTATACCATCCTACATCAATGTCTTTGAGAAGTTGTGGTAATATGTGTATTTAAAATCTAACATGAATTTTATATAGTTCAAGAAATGTCTTCTGCAGGTGATAGAAAAAAATTTGAAATTATCATCCTTTCAGATGTCAGGTATGAAATGGGAACTGGTCAGTAATGTCCTTTAGTCTCCTGGGATAACAACAGTTATCATTGCACATATGCTGGTATGATCAGGCACAGATTTACATACACATAGAGTTATTAAAAAAAAAATAACAACCCAAGCAGTCTATACCTATCACGCTTCTAAAACTTTCAGTGATAGGTAGTGATTTTCTGATGTTTAATTTTTAAAGATATCACTACAATGAGATATGTTCACAGTTTACGACAATATGATGGAACAGCTTCTGCTTCTAAGGACTGCAACAGGAATTTTACAATCTATTTTTAAACAAACAGATTCTCATCAAAAAAAATGGCAAATACAGTTTCATTGCAAAAAAGAAAAAGACCCACTTGTCACCAGCAAAGTATTTATCCTCACAATGCTAATATGAAGACATCACAGGAAAAAATTATCAGTAGCACACAAACACTTTGAAAGTGAACTAACAGTAATTCGGTCCTGCCCAGGGAGGGCTGCTTGATGGCTGCTTGCTTGGCTAACTTCTGCTTTAAACTGTTGCACTGAGATACAAAATTATTTCTATTTTTAAAGATTGGTAACAACATCTATATTACATACCAACTCTGCAGTACTGCCATCTGTGACGTGCCAACCCTCAACATACATGTAGATATCAATAATATATATAGGTGGTGAACTATTAAAAGAATTGCTTCTAAAATGGAGTGTTATTTTAACTAATAATGTAATTCCTCTTTTCTTGCTGGCATTCTACCTCCATGTGAATTACACCCTGCACAAGAGTATAAAAAGACTAAAGATATAATCTCAGCAGTTGGTGTTTTGTCACTATTTTCCTGGTTTGTTTTAATTTATATAGCTATGTTTACAAATGGGCTGTTACACACCTCCCTAATTTTGAGTTTTTAAGTAGTTGAATGCAAATCAATCCAGAGATGCGGAGTGTGTGCAGACTGGAGCCCTCCACTAGTAATTGTGACCAGAAGGAGATGCTGGAAGACCTGCAGTCCTGCATCAACAGAGAAATGGACAGAAGAGCACTGGAATGCAGGTGGGCAGGCGGGAAGGAAGGCAGGAAGGCAGGAAGGCAGGAAGGCAGGAAGGCAGGAAGGCAGGAAGGAAGGAAGGAAGGAATGCCGGGTATCCTGAACATGCTGTTATAGTGAAAGGCAGGAGAAAATTTTATGGGCTACCAATAATCACAGGAGATCTACATCCAAATTTCATTCCACAAAGTCATACAGATTATTTTACTCACAAATGCAGAAGTGCAGTAGAAATACAGAATTTTCTATCACTTTGCTTATTCTAGATTTGCAGATTTAGTCCATGGCTTGCTGCTAGTCCACAGGGTCGTGGCAAATGGTCTGCCCGTCACTCACAGACCCACAGCAAATAATACTCCATTTCTGTCCATTGGAAGGTCAGTGAGAGATGTACATAGCCATCAGTACTAAGTTTTGGGGGTTGGTAGTGGGCTGTAGAGCCAAAATATTTTGGAACTATTGACTTAATCCTCTTTTTTACTAAGCAAACTGCAATCACTTCCAATACATAGAAATTCTTACTTATTGGTGTGTTAGTCTATACTCAGCCCCATATTACTCTGTCTTGTAAGACTCAAACAAGCAACTTTGTTAATCTTAATTGCTCTTAGCAGAATAAAACCACAAATTTCTCTGCTAACGGTATGTTTGCTTTTAAACTTTTATTGATTTTGTGCTGTGCCTAATTCTGGACCCGATCATCAGTCTGCACTTTGTTGTTGACTTCAGAGGAGTTTCATCTCTCCACAGCCAACTATATCTTTACTACTGATCATGGGACAGAAATTTAGGATTCTCCAACTCAAAATTTCAGTAGGAGTTTGGAGAGCAAAAGGATTGCAAACTAGACATTTCTCATAGTAAAGATTACTTTGGCAATAGATACAAAAAAAGTAATGCTTCAGGACCAGATCCTTCTGACAGAGTAATTTAACAAATGAACTTCAATTTATACCAGCTGAGTCTGTCATTGCATGTTCTGAATTAGTCATTTCAGATTTTATAGTTTCTTTATGCTAAAATATGTAAGTCTATAATATAAGATATGGAATGGAGGGCTCTGATAGTAAACAAAATGAAATAACATGGGCTCACTGACTTCTTGATGGGAAATTACTTGTACTATATTTAAAAATAAGTAGGTTAAAGAGAAATTTAAAAACACTGCCCTAGAAATGTGCCTATGATTTATGATTAAAGGAGACTATGTGAGCAAAAGAAACAGAAATCCAAGGAAAGTCTTCCACATAGTAGATGAATTTGACAGGTGTCTTCTTCATCTGTACACTATAATTTATTTCAAGATGCTCTCTTTACTAACAGCGATTCATAGGTTTTTAAAGCCAAAGTGATTAGTGCAAGTGACTGTAACCACTTTTATAATAACTTTTATAAACACTCTCTAATTTTTTGCTTCAAGCCAAGTAACCACTACTTATGCTAAATCATGTTTTACAACCAGCTGGATTTGAAGACCTCGGCCAGTAGACAATGTAGAGCACGTCCAAGTGAGGTGTTCTGAAAGGCTTTTTGCCTTCACCGCCAAAATAACAAGGCAGATTTGCATTCCGACCCTCTAGCTGTGATTTTCCAGCCACTCGTTCTGCTGTGAATTTATCTCAGCTCTTGCATTTTAACCGTATAACTTTGAGCAAGTGCTCGGTACCTTCTCCACGGTGTACCAACCAGCTAAACATTCGCGGCCAACACTTCCACCTCTATTTCCCGAAAGTTATCCTGCTAGGCAGGTTGTCTGAGGACGAACGAGGCGGGACAGCGCTCGCCTGGAGAGCACACTGCGTCTGCCCCGACGGTCGGAAGCGGCGGCTGCCCTGCGCCCAGCGCTGCGAGCGGCCGGGGCAGGAGGCAGACCTGCCTTCTCCCGCCGAAAGGGGGGCAGCCCCCGGGCCGTGCCGAGCCGGGCAGGGCCCGGCCGGGCCGTGCGACGGGAGCCGAGCACCTGCAGCCGCGGGCTGCCCGCCGCGGCACGGGACAGCAGAGGTCGCCGCCGGCCCGGCGCTGGCCCGGCGCGCCACGCACCAGGTGCCGGAGCGAGCCCGGGCCGAGGGGGCCCCGCTCCGCGACCCTCGCCCCGCGGGCGTTCCTGCCCCCCGAGCCCTGCCGTGCCCCCAGCCCGGGGCTGAACCTCTGCCGCGCCCGTCGGGGTACCCCTACGGCTGGGGGTGGAGGGCAGCCGCAGCTTGCGGGCCCGCGGTTGCCTGGGGTTAAAGGAGTGGGTGGGAAGTGATGGAGGCTGCGGAGCCCTCCCTTGCCAAGGATAATAAATCGGATGCCCTGACATGTTTTACTTAGCCCTTAGTGCTCCCTCGCTGAGAGGCCGTGGGGATTGGAGGGCTGGAGCCCCGGTCTCTCTCGTCCTCAGCTCCGCTTTAGGGGCACTTTAGGTGAATCAAACCTTGTTTGCAGGAGGCAAACCATACAAAGGAGGCTTTCAAGGGCCAGCCGTGCCAGGCAGGGCAAGGGAGTGAAGGCTGAGCAGGAGAAAATTAAAATAATAGTACCTCCCCTCCCTGAGGAAGTAACTCAGTTACTTCTTGCTGATTAAATGCAGGCTTCTCTGTTTTATGACATTTCCTCGGTGTCTGCAGCTGTCAGGGAGAGCGGACAGGCATGAGGAGCCCCTCCGCAGTAGGTGCGCAGAAAATGCCTCCTCAACAGAAACAGCGGCGGGTCCGATGCAGGCGGGGTGGCGAGGCCGGGTCGGGGGCACGTCCTGGCAGCCCCTGCTGCCGCATCCCGCCTCATCCACGGCTCCTTGCGGCAGGGTCGCGGCAGAGCTCCCACCGCCGGCACTGCCGGAGGTGTCACCCAGGATTCGAGCCCACGCCGCACCCCCACGCCAGAGCCAGAGCCCGCCTGCCCGTGGCAGTGCCCCGCGACCTGGACAGCGACTTCCCAAGGGGGCGACTCGACTCGCTGCTGCCTCCCTGTTCTTTCCTCCCCGATGACGGGGGGCTCTCCTCTCTTCCTCGGGGCGACAGCTCCCAGGGAGCTTCTGCCAGCACCCTGGGTAATGCCCCTCGCCCCCCGGGCCCCCGCCTGCCTCCTGCCTCTGCCCCGGATCCACGCGGAGGTGGACAGGGGCCAGTTAAATCAGAAGAGAACTCGCCTCATCTCATGGGATTAAAATTAAAAATTTGAAAATTCAGGGGCCACAGTCCCAGGACAGTGGCGATGGGTGGCTAGTGGCGAGCGGAGGCTGAAAGCCAATGGGCGGTACAGAGCCCCGACACCTCAGCCCCCTCCGTATCGCCGGGCGCCAGTCTTAACCTACAGTGATAATCTGTACTGCCCGTTCTTGGGAAGGGGGCTTCTTACCCGGGATGGAGAAAGGCATTTAGGGCATACCGGCAAAAAGTTACCTGTCGTGTCTTCGCCCTTTCCCTTCAGAAAGAGTAAGACCTAAGAAAGGACGTTCCCTTTTACCAGACATTAAAATGTAAAGCACCAGACACAGGTCTTCCCAGAGCCCGCGCTGCTCATCTCGGTGAGGTGAGAAAGAAGAGCATAGAGAGGTCAAAAACTCACTTCATCCCTCCAACTGAATGAAACTGCCTGCAAATCCGCTCGGCCGCGCCGCTGACGCGGGATTTAGTTCCCAGCGCACTCGCCGGGGCACCGGGGACACGCAACCCCCCGGACAGGTGAACAGCACAACGAGAGGAAGCAGAAGTTATCAAAGTATAAATCTCTTCGCACTTACTTCTTCCCTGTCGCCGTACCCTGGAGGCGTGCTGGCTGCCAATGTATTCCATAAAGTTCAAAGTGATAAAAAACCAAGAAATCAGTCGCAATTGCATAGTAACCCTTTGAGAGTTCGACTTCTCCTTTTCGTCCTTTTTTTCTTTCCTTAAAAAAAGAAATAATAAACCGGAGTGGTAGGCGGCAAGGGATGAACACAGCAGCAGAAATACCTGCACTGAGATCCAAAGCTGGGCTTGGCCGGCTTGATGGCTTTTGCCTTTTTTTTCCCTTTTTTTTTCTTCCTTTTTTTTTTTTTTCTTTTCCCTTCCCCTTCGCTTTTCCTATTGCACTTTCCAGCAGTCTGCCCCGCTACCTGCAGCAAACCTCAGAGGGCAGTCAGCAGCGGAGAGGAGCCGAGCAGCCNGCGCCGCGGGCCCCGCCAGCCGCCGGGCGCAGGTGGGCCGGGCCCCCCCGGCTCTCCCACCCGCCGACCAGGAGCCCCTGGGCTTCATGCGGGATCTGCTCCTGAGCGGGGCCCCGGGGGNTCAAAGTATAAATCTCTTCGCACTTACTTCTTCCCTGTCGCCGTACCCTGGAGGCGTGCTGGCTGCCAATGTATTCCATAAAGTTCAAAGTGATAAAAAACCAAGAAATCAGTCGCAATTGCATAGTAACCCTTTGAGAGTTCGACTTCTCCTTTTCGTCCTTTTTTTCTTTCCTTAAAAAAAGAAATAATAAACCGGAGTGGTAGGCGGCAAGGGATGAACACAGCAGCAGAAATACCTGCACTGAGATCCAAAGCTGGGCTTGGCCGGCTTGATGTGTTTTGCCTTTTTTTTCCCTTTTTTTTTCTTCCTTTTTTTTTTTTTTCTTTTCCCTTCCCCTTCGCTTTTCCTATTGCACTTTCCAGCAGTCTGCCCCGCTACCTGCAGCAAACCTCAGAGGGCAGTCAGCAGCGGAGAGGAGCCGAGCAGCCGCCGCCGGGGTCCATGCCGGGCCGGCGGCCGGCAGCATGTTGTGAGGGTGCCGGGGTGCGTGCGGCTGTGCGCGCCCGTGTGTGCGCCGGGCGGGCGAGGTGCCGACAGGACGGATGGATGGATGGCGGTGGGAGAGGAGTGTGCGAGGGCGGGAGCGGCGGGGGGGGCGAGGGAGGGCCCCGCCCCGCCCCCGCCCCCCCC